>OZ024822.1:105082972-105442972 GCA_964016985.1 Anodontia alba
GGGGAGGGCTGAATAATGTTTAAATGTTTTAAGTCTGAATCCGGTGTTAGCAGGCGTAAGCAGTGTTGCATATTATATAACTGTTCATAAACATACTCAATAAATAGAGGATAAAACTGAGTCGCTATTTTCGCTTCTTTAATAGCTTGTTTTTTTCTCAGAATTTATTCACACTCTCTTGTTACATGCTCTACTACAAGTAAACAAATATCACTGTCCGAGTAAGCATACATGTATCGACCCTTTTATCCGTGGGTTTCTTAAGTGGACGTTTATATCTTTGAATCTGGACTCGTGCACTGATGCAACAGGTTTTTTTTTTTTTTTCTTTTTAGGCCTTTTCGTATGCAGAAGTGTAGGACATGGTAAGCAGGTAATCCTTCAAATAAAGTTTTAATCCTTGACGCAACGCCCAATTCTAATTTCCAGCCAATCAGATTACTTGATCCGGGATTTTAATAGAAATTCACATATTTAATGACAAACAGTGCAGATCCTGATTTAGAAGCCAACTGATCTGGATCTACACTGTTTGCTAAGACAGGGTATATCGTGTTTAGCAAGAGAAGGTTTTAAAAAGGTCAAAATTCTGAAAACTTGCCTAGTAATGTACACCCCTCTTTTCACTAAATACTGGACTGAACAAACTCTTGAATGTTGCCTTGTTTTAGTTGTTTATTTCTTAGTCTGGAACTCATTTCCGCGTGTGAAATTATTTTCAACTGAAACGAGCTTTCACTTAAATTGACAACTCAGAGTGCAATGTAAGGAGGTTAGTTTATTCAACTGAGAGTAGCAGTGTAAATAATGTATAGTTTTCCAATTACATTAAAAATCTACCTTTTTCTTGTGTTGTAAGTATTATTGTTTGCTTGAAAACGAAACCTACAATATTTGTCATATTTACCCTAAGTATTCTGAGAGAAGGGCCTGAGGAAAAAGCTATACCCATATCAGACAGACATCACGGAGCGCGGCATCTGATTAAATGTCCACATCCAGTAGTGTTTGACATATCAGGAGGTAAAAAACTTGAGTCGATCAAAGCTAAGTACAAGTGTGGTAAAAGCTTGAAATTTTCGAATACGATATAGTGCAAAGAACATTGTAATCAATTAACCTCAGACTGGTAATGTTTCCAATGTTGCCCTCCTTACAAATGTCACCAGAGCTGCTGCTGCTTACGAATATACGTATCATAATCCCATAATTGTAGCCGGTTCTGTGGGACAGCACCAACAAAAGCACGATATCTGTACATTTACACGCAGTCCTGTTAACATTTTCAACCCGACAGACAAAAAACTGATATCTGTAGCAAACGATGTAGATCCAAATAAGACGGCTCATTGAGATCTACTTTGTTTGCCATACCGTTTTAGACTATCTACGATATTTATTCCTTTTTTTTTAAAGGCAACCTTTCAAAATTTTAATTTACATCTCGCCTTATTGAAGATTTTGTCGTGCGTTGGCTAAAACCATTGGAGTAAATAAAAGCATCTACCTAGAGCAATGGCTATGACATATGAATTTCACATAAAAGTGTTAACCCTTGTCCTGCTGAATAAATTAAGATGCCACACCCATTTCTAGTTTTCAGCCAATTAAATTACTTGATCCAGAGTTTTGATATAAATTCACATACTTAATGGTAAACAGTGCAGACCCAGATCAGTTGGCTTCTTCAGAAGCCAACTGATCTGAATCTACACTGTTTGTAAAGACAGGATATATTCCCGGGTTCAGCAGGACTAGAGTTAATATAATGATACACATGTGTCCGATTGGACAGCTTTGCCCTGTAAATGAGCCGGGACACAGCATTTCCTGAGCCTGCGAAGACTCGGATGCTGATCACAGTCTTTGCTGTCCACCTGAAGCCTCTTTGGATCTTTGGCGACAGACAGAATGCAGACTTTGGTCAGACGGCACAGATATGCAAGGTGATCTCAGTTTTCGCTGGGCTTGAAGGAAATGATGTGACATGGCTCAAATTATATTTCCATGCTATCTTACCATTTCAGTTCTCTTATCAGGTCTTTGAAGGCCCATATTTTCTTCAGTGCATAGCAAAACTTTTTCCCAGCCCGCAAAGTACAGGACACAGTTGTTCAAAGCATCTTTAGCTTAAAGAGCTTGTTAATGACAAAATCGTTAACTGTTTTAGCTAAGGTATTTTCAAATACATTGATATGGTTGCTGCAATAAATGTGAGTAGCTTTTGCACTCAGATTTTTTTTAGATAAATATCAATGTATTTGACATATTTCAAGATAGAAATTTTAACGTCGCATTAGCTTACAAGTTCGTTAAGTTTTGAACAACTGGGTGCAGGTTGACAAATTACTTAGTGTTACATTTATCAACCGCTGATTTCTATATTCAAATCCAAACGGGACGACCACCAGACAAATAAATAAAACAGCCATGTGACAAATGTAAACGATCTTTTATAAAAGTTCCGACAAACTTTTACATACAAGGAAATATTCGAATAAAGTAAACGAAACAAACGTAAGCGATCTTCAGAAGAATTAGACAAGTGTGGCTAGACAAACCTTTAACACATTATTTACATGATTTCTTAGACCATTTGCACATAAATGAGCGGGTTTTTGTTTTAGCTAATGTGAGGACACTATATCAGACACATATCACTTGTCTTCATCTTTTGTGGACGTTTGATATGTTTCATTATTTGCATAAACAATACAGCATTACTTTAGACTATCTACTAGTCTGATAATAAGAGTTTTGATCATTTTTTTTTAAATAAAGGATAGTCAACTTTTTAATGATGGCTAGTCTCCAATACACATACTGACTAAGTATTATTAAAATTGAGAAAGGAGACTAGACTCGCTAAAATATTACACTGTTCATTTTAATGCAAACACATTTCTTTTCTGCATATTATTCATTTTAACGCTTAAAGGCTAGGCTAGCTCTACCTGAACAGATCGGCCACAAAAAAGTTAATGAAATCTTCAAGAAAACCCGACAGTGCCAGTCAACGGTAATTCCTGGTATTGAGTGAGTTATTTCGGTATCAAAGATTGATTAACGAAAGTACACGGCAAAACAATATTACATACAATATTATCTCAATGGCTCGAACACAGATGGCTCGTTTACCGTGGATGATTCGAACTGTTTTTCAGTCCGTAAATAATTCTTCCAATAGCTCAAGAAAACAAATATTTGGGGATTTTTCTTTTTATCATAGAATTGTATGTTGTATGTACTCATTAGAATCGCCTCGTCGAGGCGATTCTAATTACGTTCAACATGCAATCATTGTGTAGAAAATCGAAAAGATTTCGCTAAATTACCGCTACTTGCTTCCTGAACTGGTGCCATGAAATACCCTCAGTGGCTCGAACTACCCATATCTCGAACGAATTTCCATGGTCCTAAAGATGTTCGAGCCATTGAGGTTCGAATGTATGCATATAAACGATTATACATATGAAAGAAATCACAGTTAAAGTGCACCATAGCTTGTTAATTAAATCCAATGTATTAAACAACCCCTACCCTCTCTCTCTCTCTCTCTCTCTCTCACACACACACACACACACACTGTGATCTCTGTTATTGTTTCTTTGTGGTCCTTCAGTACTGACTTCGTATTGAGACACACAATAATTAAGAATCACATTACAATACAAGTATTACCTTATAAGCCTAAGAGGATCAAAATCATTTTTAGACCAAATAATATAAAATGACTTAAATATTCCAAGTTAAATTAAAATATCAGCTGTACCAAAGCCACTTATTCAGACAGTAAATGTTTAAAGACCTACACATGTTTTCACAACCTTTGTGTTATATATATATATAAAAGAAATAATCCGAACCATGGAATAAAACACTTCTTCTGAAATGGTCATAAAGTATTCGTTCTGATGTCTCATAACCTGCAAACTGGAACAAATAAATAAATAAATAAATAGGTGGATCTGATCTTTTGTAATTGACTTCTTATTTAATAAACCGACAAAACAGAATTGAGCTAAAGGAATAACAGAATAATGCAATTTGTAGAGCGGCAAGTCTGTCAAAATTTTTTCTCCTCCCTTCTGAAAAAAGAGGTCTAATAATAAAACATATCCCCAAAAGAACCATGTTTCCGTTGTAGAATAGACCCCTTCTTAGAAGGAAAAAGGATATTGTAAACCGAAGTCACAAAAGTCCCCTCCAATGGCAAAAAATCTAGCACGTGTGTCCAGTCCCTATAGTTATAGCTTAACACATCCAAATTCAAATCCACCGGACTTACCTTAACACGCGTAGACCCTCCTCCTTCCGACTCATAAGGTAATTCCAAATTTTCAGCATGTTATACAACTCGCTGTTTGAGCTTGACAGATTACCAATGCAATGCCGCTGACTTCCTGGAACTGTCTTTTATTATTGCTAAGTAATACACAGACAGGTAATAAACCAGTAGTAATTCGATACTTAGATTCATACCGCATTAACGTACTGCTCTTTTATTAACTTACTTATTAACGCTCAGCATGCTGGGTAAATGTTCGGCAGACGACATTTTAAAAAAATATTTTCCTATTATTTTTCTCAGAAAATATGATTTGATATTTCATATATTGTTTCCTTGGGAGACAATTTGCTTGTAAAGTTTATTATTTTTATAATTTGACATTTTATGCAAAGTGTCTACTTAGGAAAATTCAAATCATATTTTCCGAGAATAATAGTAATAATAATAATAATATGAATATCACAAATTGTCGTCTGCTGAGTCTCAACATAAACATATGTGTTACTAGAAATTTTAAAGCTGTAAGAAGCATGTCTGCCAATAATCTCAAACGGTAAGGTACATGTAACAGAATATATGCAATTTTCTGATGTCAAATTCAGTTCATAGCATAAACCCAATATTGAGACACTGAACAGACGTAATCAGTATGCAAATATGACAAGAACACTGCCGGATAACATATAGATGCTAGTTTTAGAGTATTCAAATATTCCTTAAATTGACTTTTATCGGCACCCTTTGTCATATTGGCCGCAGATAAAAGAAAAAAAGGCTAGAATATACTCGAAGCATGGAAATCAACAGTCACTTGTTCATATGGGCAATCCGACCAACACAGTCACTTTTATGCCGTATTTATCTTAAGTATTTGGACCGTTATGCCTTAACAAACAGTGTAGACTCAGATCAGACCCGCAGTCAGCGGCGTCTAATCAGGGTCTACACTGTTTGCTACTCATCCAGCATCATTTAAAAAAAAAGCATCAGATGGTAACAAAACAGATTTGTTCAAATTGTTGGACACGTATGGTTAGGAGTGAATATGTCCCGCATTTAGGGTAAATGCTGTATTATTCTGTGGTCGTTCCAGTCTATATTTTGTTTTCTCTGTTTTAGACGATGTGTTGTCATTACGAAAACATGCCTATTCAAATATATTGAAAATTTTACCACCAAAAAATGAAAATTTTCAGATAAAAATTCTGATAATTTTCATATTCCTGCTCAAAACATAGATTGTGGGTACTGGTCGAGGCGGTTCTAACGAGTACCCACAATCTTTGTAATTAGCAAAAATAAGAGAAAAATAATGTATACCCCTGTAAACCCGAGTTTTACTATACAAAAGTGGGGTTTAAGGGGGTAAAAATTATACAGGCATGTTTTCGTGATGTTTGTGTTGTTGTTTCAGGTCAACCAGCCCTTATCGGGTGCATTAGAAGGGTTGTGTTCCTTGAATGGAACCTTTACTTGGTACCGCCATATTTATTATTTTCTGTCTCCCAGGGAACAGGAAACACATACAGAGGGCTACATATACTGGCTTTCCTTCCTACACGCATCAATGTATGCGTCGGAACGATTTTGTTTAGCGGCGCCTTTTGCAAACAAAGACGACTTCTGAGATTGCCTTCCTTATGTGTAAAAATAAAAAATGAACAAAAGATTTGATCTCAGAGGCACCGAATTATTTCCTTTAAGATTGTCCCCCACTATAAGGAGAGCAAACACTTGTGTGTCTAAGTTATTTTTCTTGAATGTGTAATCGTTCCGCTAAGGCCTCTTTTTATGTTACGATTCATATAACCTTATTAAAGCATTATGTGACAACTTAAGGCTAGTAACAAATTACTGATGACTCCTTTTGCCTTATTGTACTAAATTACAAACTAAACTGTATTGTTAATTTTCTTTCAGAATTAAGAAACGGAGCAAAGATAGGTTGAAACTGAAGACGTGTTGCCTACGATATGCCTTAATGACTTGGGTAGAGGCATTATACAATTGTGCAAATGTCAACAGCAACAATCATCTGGGCCCAGTTGTTCAAAGCTAAATACGTCGTTAGTCAATGATTCGTTAAAATTTACATCGAGTGGTACGCAAATATGCTGAAATTTTTTGCTGAAAAAATGTGAGTAGCTTTTGCAGTGCAAAAGCTACTCACATTTTTTCAGCAAAAAATATCAGAATATTGTTTGTTGAATCCGCTAAAACAGTTAACGAAATGACCCTTAACGAGCTCGTTAAGCTAATGACGCTTTGAACAACTGGGCCCTGTTCATTGTATATACACTAAAAAGCATCAGAAAACGTGCGTTTTGGTAAGAGTCGGATCAGCGGATGTGCAGGCTGATCGAAATCTTTGCTAAGCTCATATGTCCGAATGTATGTATTCTGACATTGCAGCTCAAAATATTGCACAAGCCATCGCTGGTAACACACAGCATCAATCTCGTAAATGCGAAAAGAATGTGGAAGACATAATGAAGGAATACGCCAGACAGATTATGGAATGGTTCTGCAAGCCAATGTGTCTTAGACAGACATAAAGACCTAATTTAACAGATAAATGTCTTGTTTGTGAACTATTTAAAGATGCAAATCACTCTTTGGGCTGCATTCTTGCAGCGACACCTAAACAAAATCAGCAAGAGAGAAATCAAGAGGACTGAGTATTCCGCCATTTTTGATATCGAGAGACATCTTTTGTGAGTACCTGTTTGCTTACATGCACACCAATCCACGTCTGACAGCGATAATGAAAATTCAAGGTCGTCTTTTTTTTCATCTAAATTTAAGGGGAATTGATACATTTTCAGGGGAGGCAATTCTGTCATAACTGTTTTGCACTTCCCCCGCCCTCCCCACTTCCGGGAATGGTCCTTTTCTAAAAGGAAAGCATTTGTACCCAAAAATCGACTTAAAGAAGCCCCCTATTCAGAAACAACTTAGTGTGCGGAGGAAAACAGGAAGTCACAAAAGTTGTCTCCCTTGTAAAATATAGTGTTAATTCTACCAAGTGTACCCAGTCCCCTTAGTACATTATTGGGCCAGTGCACGATAAAACCTACAATAACACCTGCGTGATCAGCAAAGACTTAGATCAGCTTGTACATTCACCCAGTATGGCAAGGTTCTCGTTCTACCCGCTTTTGGGTAGCCCAGTGGCTGTACAAGACACATGCCATCAGCGAAGACTCTGATCAGACTGCGCGGCTGTGCAGTCTGATCTGAGTCTTCGCTGATCGCACAACTCGAATGTAGGTTTAGTCGTGCGCTGGCTCAATTTCCTCATATTGATCAGGCCAGTTCAATATGTTACCTCTACACTTGCATATGGGTTATGTATGAGTTATTCCGGTGCGCAAGAGGTTATTTCGTGTATCAAAACTTCATTGACAGAGAGGGGTTCCTATTTAAAGATATTGATGTTTCGTTATCTGTAGTATACGATTCTGACCTATGTTTCTTGACTGTACGATAAACAATTTTATCTAAAGCTTTTCTCGGCTAGATCCAAGGCGGCTCCTTCGTTGGAATTATTCTATGTTTGTGCCTTGGTGGTTTCATATGCAGCATTTGTTTTATCATTATTTGTTCCTCATTTCTTCATCTTTTGTTGCTTTCGGAAGACTGTGCTTCGTCATCACGAAAACATGCCTATATAATGTTGACCCCCTTAAACCCCACTTTTATATAGTAAAACTTGGGTTTACAGGGGTATATATTATTTTTCATATTTCTGCTCAAAAACATAGATTGCGGGTACTCGTTAGAACCGCCTCGCCGAGGCGGTTCTAACGAGTACACACAAGCTATGTTTTGAGCAGAAACATGAAAACTATCAGAATTTTTTACCTGAAAATTTTCCTTTTTTTGTGATAAAATTTTCAGTATATTTGAATAGGCGTGTTTTCGTAATGTAAGGGTGGCATTTTCATCGGAGTAATGTGTGTGTGTGTGTGTGTGTGTGTGTGTGTGCGTGTGTGTTATACGAAATAATTACTGTTTTATAACAGGATCATAATTCTGATACTCATCAATGCTATTAATGCTTTCATTCATTGCATTGTACGAGGTAACAATAAAGATTGAATTTAACATGATAGTAATTATATTAAATGCCGCTGTTTCATCAATCAGCACCTCATGACTGTACAAATTTTTCGATCGTTAGTAGCTGCTTGTGGCTCGGACAAGTTAATGTGGTGTGCTTTTGAAAGTTTAGTGCTTTTGAACGTGAAACTCCGGTTAAAACAGAACTTTTCTGTATGCGTGTCACAGATCACAGAATGTCACAGATTTTCAATTTACTTACTCATCACAGGGAATTTTAATTTGGTGACCACGGACCGTATGGCTGTCAAAGTGGCAAGACATTTTTGCTGTTTCTATACTAATTAAAATTAACAATGTCCAGTTATACACAAGTCACAGAAACACGATCTTGCCCCCACCACTTTCTAATCTTTTTTTTTTTTTAATTTGTGATTAAAATAAAGCTGAAAACTTTAAAGATTGTTTTAAAAGGGAGAGACCCTGTGGGCTTTTCATTCACACCCAACCTCTGCCTAAAAGCCAAATTGTGCATTTTTGACAGTTAAATGTTTCGAGTTTGCCCCCCGACTGGTGGTGGGAAGTACATGTTTATGAACTCTGAGTAAACTTTCATGTACACTTCACGTATGCCTTTAACAAGGAAGGTGGATTCCAGCTGAGGATCCATGCAGTGTATGCTCTTATCAGAGTCAAGTGTGTGTGTGTGGAGCGGGGATGGGTGTGTGTGTGTGAGGGGGGGGGGGGGGTGGTGGGGAGGGCTTCCCAAGAATGTTTTTATATTTCTAGAATGCAGGAGAAACCATCTAAAACAATTCTACATTTTTATTTACGCTTATTCTTTATATATTTATTTCTCATTAATCTGTTTCTTTATTTTTTTTTTCTGCTATTTGTTTTATTTGCTAGATTATTCTTTAGACGTTAAGCTTCATTTTTCTCCAATCAGTATTGTTTTCCATTGAATTTTCTCTAATCAGTCTAAAACATGGCCATTATTCTCTAATCAATAAACCCCAGCCACACCCTCGTAGAAGATTCCACTCAGTATAAGTGGTTTTTAAAATCACTGTGATGACACAAGGATGAAACGTCTAAGTTGAAGAAAACTACTAGCTGAACAAAGGAAAATACAAACAATGACACATTATCGGGCATTCACCATCTAATGAAAGGTTTATGTCGGCACCATCACGCAGATCAACTAACTGAAAGAGGAAACCTTATTTATCAACCGTCATTAAGGTATGAACTAAATATCCAATCTGTCGCATAACATCCATATTATATCTTATCATACTTCAATGAACGTTAAGTGCCTTTATTACGTATATTTATATTATTTTCCATCCACTATTAACGAAAAAGCTAAAATTGAAACTAGAAAATAATTACACGCATTTTTCTATAAACAGCGGAACAGCGTCGTTGACGTCATAATGTCACTATCATCCAATAATATTTGAGGGAAAAAGGATTTATTTCGGACAATGCCTTCTCAAGCTTGCGCAGCCTTCTATGTCAGGCTGCATATTAATGGGGTGAAACATTATGAGGAATGACAAACAGGGAGGGTTCTCAAAGCTCAAGATACCTGCATGATATTTCTAAATGAGGCGCTTCTAATGAGCACTACAACCTATTTGTTTGTGGAGAAATAGGAAAGATGAGTCAGCGCATGACAAAATCTACAAAATGGCATGTGCGCCCAGCAAAGACTCAGATAAGCCTGGGCATCCGCCCAGAGTTTTCGCTGTCTACATGAACAAGGCTTTGGCCCTAAACTACCCGTTGAGCGCACAGTGAAGACTCTGATCAGACTGGGCGGTTGCCCAGGCTGATCTGAGTCTTCGCTGGGCGCACAGGCCATTTTGTAGGTTTTGTCATGCGTTGGCCCAAATGTCAGTATTTTTCGGTTGTAGAAAAAATTGCCTTATCTGGAGCCATGGGTTCTGATCAGACAGTTTATTTTACATAACAAGACCTTTAATAACGATGCCGATATTTTCTATTTGAATACTTAGTTGCGCCATTCAAAGGAGTGTCTTAGGGTATGTAAGTACAGGAAGGCCCCATATCAGACCGTTCCTCCTCTCCATCTTATCAGGGGCTTCGCTATCCGAGTACTTACTCTTTGCCACTGCGCCGTTTAAAAAAAAAAAAAAAAAAAAAAAAAAAAAAGACAGTGCAGAGGTCTCGAGTACATAGCTCAGAAGCTTAGGCGGGTTGTGGCCTTCCCTTTTCGCTCACGCAGACATTTTCTACAGAAGCGGTTCTTGGATCTTCGTAAATTATGGTCTGTGTATGTGCCTTTAAATTGGAGATATTCACAATTATTGTAACAGATGAATTATTATGACAAATAAATGCCAAGAATTGTTTATGTCTGTGATAAAGTATCCGTAATGTCTCCATCGAATATCTAACTATCATCAAGAGAAATAAAGTCTATCAAGTTAAAACTGACAATAAGATGCGGGGATGACCACCTTAATTCATGTCATTTATGGCTACTAAATAAAAACGAGGATGTAATGCCCTTAGTTTTGTTTCCATGCTTTGAAGGGCAAACTATCAAGAGAAGTTTCACAGGAAAAGACCACGATCTGTCTCCATAAAGCATCGAAAGAAGAGTGCCTGCATACTTAAGACTAACACAATCTACTATCTTTCACTTTACAACGGTGTATCTGGCTGCAGACTTAATGACGACATAATCCGAACTTTGTTCTAGCGGTATATACCTGATGGTACTCGTCTGTTACAAGTGTGTGTTGCTAAAATTGTACCTTGATTAAGGGCGAGATTTGGCGCCTCTAAAACCAGGTTAAGCTCCTTCAAGGGTTTAAAAAATAAAAATTATGTCTCGCGCGAGTATAACTGTATTCAGCTACAGTAGGTTTTTTATCTGACCTTACCAAGCTGGTTCTTCTGTTGCAGTGCTTCTTTGTGCCTCGGTGATTTCATATATGCGGTTTTCTTTATTATTTGTTCCTCTTCTCTCCTTCTTATTTTGGTGCCTTGAGAATGCTGTGCTTCGGGATTATAGCACTCTCCATGTATCTCAGACTGTTTTTTTAAAGAGAGAATTCGCATAAAATTTCAGTCTCTTGGAAAAACGTTTGACATTTCATGCCACAGTTTCTCCTTGCTTGAACTATCAAATCAAATTTCTGGCAAAAATAAGAAACAAAAATCACCTATTAGTCATTGTCAGATTTGATCCAGGCCCCGAGGTTATATATTTTCTTCATGCTCAATTCATCTGAGCATGAAAGTTTCTCTGTTAATAAATATGAAAATGCCAACAGTAGTTGGTCTTTTCATATTTCCATATTGATTAGCAGAGAAATTTTCATGCTCAGCTATGTTTAGCAAGAAAGAATTTTGAATTGTTCTGTAAGTTGAGATTTATTTGCAGGACAAATTCCATGCTCAGCTATGTTGAGCATGAAGAGACTTTTATAACCTCGGGGCCCGATACTATTGAGGATTACATTGTAAGGGTAATAAAGTCAGAAAATATTGGTGAATATATCCTGTAAATGCCACAGGAAGTAAAGCCTTTCCGAAGCGCCAAAATGACGAACAAATAAAGACAAAACAAACGCTATATATGAACCCACAGACGCACACACAACGACGAATTACAGTCGAACCTCAATAGCTCGAAAACCCATGGCTCATTTACCATGGCTAATTCGAACTCACTTTTGAGTCCTTACGAAAATCTTCCGCTAGCTCAAGAAAACAAATATTTAGGGAAATTTTCTTATTTTTTAATGAAATTGTATGTTGTGTGTACTCATTAGAATCGCCTCCGAGGCGATTCTAATGAGTACACTCAACATACAATTATTGTGAAGGAAATAAAAAAAATCCTTAAATTATCGATACCGGTTTGTATTTGCTTCCTGACCTAGCACCATGATTATCCCTCAGTGGCTCGAACTACCCATGTCTCGAACAATTTTCTATGGCCCCAAAGATGTTCGAGCCATTGAAGTTCGACTGTATAAGAGGGGAACCTCCTGAGAACGGTCAGTAAGAAAACTACTGGGACGCATTCATGGTTTAGTGCCGATGCTTATCCTTAATTCTGATGAAGCTAAAAATATATGTTCGGTCCGCATAGGGGTCCTAAACATCAAAGTGAAATACATAATTATACAGTCGAACCTTGATGGCTCGAACATCTTTGGGACCATAGAATATTGTTCGAGACATAGGTGGCTTGAGCCACTGAGGGTTAATTATGGTGCCAAGTCAGACAGCAAATGGCGATTATTTAGGGACTTTTTTTCGATTTTTTACACAATAATTCTATGTTGAGTGTACTCATTAGAATAGCCTCGATGAGGCGATTCTAACGAGTACACACAACATACAATTCCATGATAAAAAAAGAAAAATTCATGAAATATTTGGTTACTTGAGCTTTTGGAAGAATATTGTAGGGACTGAAAAAAGAGTTCGAATCAGCCACGGTAAACGAGCCATCCGTGTTCGAGCCATTGAGGGTATACTGTACTCAATTACACTAAACTAAAACAAATCAAAGGACGACCTGAAGTCAGAACACAAGAAAACCACAAACATGACAATGATGAGTCTAACGACAGACACGGATTGTTAGGGACCGACTATATGACTAGATTGACGAAGAACCTATAATTTAGTTTGGGGCCCGACCCATTATCGTGCAATTAAAGAGGGTAACAGAGTTATCAACCATAATTGGGTTACCAATCATGCATGCAGTTTGCCGAAGAATATCCATGTTGTAACCTGAGATATAAGGCCTTTTTGTAGCAAATGAACAGCTTTTGTACGGAAAAATCACTTCTGACAACAATCTTTCTGAATTTGTAAACTATCGTAAATTCAGGTTCAAACAGACCTTCTTGTAGAAGTGCTAACTTTACGGGATCCCAAACCCTCAGCCTTCATTATAGTAAAATGAATCTGAGGTCAACATACCCATTACGAAAACACGCCTATTCAAATATATAGAAAATTTCACCGTCAAAACCTGAAAATTTCAGATGAAAATCTCTGATATTTTTTCATATTTCTGCACAAAACATAGATTGTGGGTACTCGTTAGAACCGCCTCGACGAGGCGGTTCTAACGCGTACCCACAATCTATGTTTTGAACAGAAATAACAAAAATAATGTATGCCCCTGCAAACCCCAGTTTTACTATATAAAAGTGGGGTTTAAGGGGGTCAAAATTATATAGGCATGTTTTCGTGATGAAAAAAAAAAAATGTTTCATCACGAAAACACGCCTATATGATTTTAACCCCCTTAAACCCCACTTTTATATAGTAAAACTGGGGTTTACAGGGGTATACATTATTTTTCTTATTTCTGCTCAAAAACATAGATTGTGGGTACTCGTTAGAACCGCCTCGCTGAGGCGGTTCTAACGAGTACTCACAATCTATGTTTTGAGCAGAAATATGAAAAAATATCACAGTTTTTATCTGAAAATTTTCAGTATTTCGAAGTGAAATTTTCTATATATTTATATAGGCGTGTTTTCGTAATGAGTCGATAATTTTGGTAAAAAAAAAAAAAATTGTTTTCAGGTGCCTTATTGCATGTAACATCACCATCGACAAAAGGATCTGTAACAACACGGTTACTGTCTACGTCCATTGGAGTTTGCCATTACTCCGGAAGCACTTTATGGAAGGTCTTGGACTGATCCAGTGCAATTTCCCATAGACTCTACAACGTCATTATAACCAAGTGTTACCTTTCACACAAAAAACTTGGTACACGCGTGTTGGATTTAGTGATAGTATAACTCCGCCCGTCTTCCTTCCTACTGTGAGTTCTATACGTTACTTTATGTCAATCTTATGATATCATTAAGAAGCGATTTGTCCCACTTTTGACAGCTGATTAATCTTCTGACCAAACCAATAGTGTTGTGATTATAATAGATGTGTCTCAGGCCGTCAGATGCTATGCTATGTCTTAGCTTTACAGGAATCATTGTACTACTACTGACTAATGCAAAATCATATCCGACCAGGCAGGTTACCGAAAATAACCAGAAACATGTCCAGGAAATAGAAATGCGAGAATAAAATCAGATCATGCACAAGTAGGACTAGTTTCTCTTGGTAGTTTTCCGCCCACCATTTTTTTTTTACACAGAAAACAGTTTAGATGACTTCTTGATGAGGTAGAGGACCTCTATATCGACCAAACATATGTTTGTAATTTGGAGAATTAAGGGGGTGTTGTTTCGCGCAAGTAAAACTGGTTTGGGCTCCAGTAGTTTTTCTACTGACCATTCAAAGGCGGTCTCTCTGTTGTAGTTCTTTGTTTTTTCTTACGGCGGTGGGTTCATATGCGATATGATTTTTGCATTGTTTGTTCTTTATCTCTCCTTCTTCTGATGCCTAGGGAAGGCTGTGCTTCGCGCTGCATGACTGTACTATTTCCAGGGTATCTTCACTTTTTATTTCCTATTTGCTTTTCTGCAGATAAAGTCCCTTTTGAAAAATGATCTTTTTTAAAAGGAAGCAAAGTCTTTTCGATAGGAGCAAAGTCTTTTCTTTTAGAGTAGACGACTTTTGTTTAGACGGAAGATAATAATTTGGACAGACTTCCTTCACCTTAAGTTGTATTAATTCCCCTTTGTTACTGGTAATGTGATACACAATATTCTAAAATAAACTTCATTTCCGTTGGCATTGGATCAGAATATGAAACTATTTAAAGGTTCCATTTCCTCAAAAAAAAAAAAAAAAAAAAAAAAGAAAGAAAAAAATAAATATCCAAGAAAGGTTTAATAAAATGATATAGGGTATTTACAAAATCATAAAATGTGTCATCTGACAGCTGTTAAAATTTCAGTTAGATTCTCGCTCTTGAACTAGATCAAAAATGAAATGATCTTTGATCGTATCCTTGAATGAATTTTGCAATGCAATTCATTCTTTACCGAAGCTTAACACATAGCTAAAATACGTTTTGTTTCGAATATGAAGTTACTATTGATATACTGTTGAATGTTTTTATTCGATTCCGTTTTACTTTTCCCCTTTTCTTTTCCGCAAAATATGTTTACACTTTGGAAGAAGATTTGTAAGGCATTGTGGCTGGTCGTTCGGGACTTCTTTCGTGTTTAGTTTTGTTTATTGTATTTGTACTGCGTTCAGTTGGTCATATCTGGAATTGCTATCAGGTAACGAGAGGTTGGTTGTCTTGCCTTTCTGTGGTTTGTATCATATGTGATGTCCTTCCATCACGAAAACATGCCTATATAATTTTGACCCCCTTCAACCCCACTTTTATATAGTAAAACTGGGGTTAACAGGGGTATACATTATTTTTCTTATTTCTGCTCAAAAACATAGATTGTGGGTACTCGTAAGAACCGCATCGCCGAGGCGGTTCTAACGAGTACCCATAATCTATGTTTTGAGCAGTAATATGAAAAATATCAGAATTTTTTATCGGAAAATTTCCCTTTTTTGGTTGTAAAGTTTTCAGTATATATGAATAGGCATGTTTTCGTAATGGTAGTCTATTTACGCTTCCTTTTGGGTAGGCTATGAGACATCCGCTTTACTATTTCATAATCTGACGTCTTCATGCTGCATTTTCTGTTCAAATGTTTACGGACATAATTTGATATTGGTTCTGTTAGATTTCACGGCGAATGGAAATTTATTATAGTCTGCCATATTAAAATTAGATGTAATCTTTCAACAGCTGCCAATTTTATTAAACGATCTTTTATGAAATGAAAATAACCAAAGAAATTTGAGTCAAGCAATAAAAGACGTCATTCGGCTTTAAAGGGAAATGATACACTTTCAAGCAGGCGATTCTGTCAATACCAAAACATGCCTATTCAAATATACTGAAAATTTTACCACCAAAAATTGAAAATTTTCAGATGAAAAAGTCTGAATTTTTTCATATTTCTACTCAAAGCATAGATTGTGGGTACTCGTTAGAACCGCATTGACAAGGCGGTTCTAACGAGTACCCGCAATCTATGTTTTTGAGCAGAAATAAGAAAAATAATGTATACCCCTGTAAACCCAAGTTTTAATATATAAAAGTGGGGTTTAAAGGGGTCAACATTTTATAGGCATGTTTTCGTGAAAACACAAAAATTGTTTCTGCCTTGTTTAAGGGTCTGGTGTACAGGAAAGCAAATATGAAACATTTATGTGAAGATTACCTCGGAAATGCCACAATCACGAAGCACAATCTTCCCAAGGAACCAAAACATGAAGAGATGAGGAACAACCAATGACAAAGCTAACGCCACATATAAAACTAGCGACGCCTAACGATGCATTGCTGTCTCCCTTGTAAAATGGGGGAATATCCAAATAAACATTCTTTATAAGTATATAGCGGGCAGTTATCGGCCCGTCAGCTATCCTGACGGGCCGATAACGGCCTGCTATAGATTTATAAAGAATGCTAGCTGAGATTCTATGTATCCATTGCCTGAATTTCAATAGTTTGTTTGCATAGACAATTTAACCTTTACCACTCTCTAGGCTAATTCAGCAGACGACAACTGTCTATATTTTTTTTCTATTGTTCCAAGAAAACAGGATTTGACATTCATTTCATGCAAATTGTTGCCATTGGAGACTGACTTTTTGCATGAAATGTCAAATAAGAAAATTATTTCAAAATGTCGTCTACTGAAAATAATATTCAGAGTGCTAAGCTTTTAGATGATTAAATACACCTAGTAAAGTGTCCGCTATTTATATAATCATGACACTTCCTGCTTGTTTTCTCGTGCACTAATCCCCCGAAAAGGGGTCCACTCTAAAATAAAAATGTTTGCTCCTTGATTAGAGCCAACACTTTTCTTTTAGACAGGACCCCTGTTCCGAAAACAGGATATCATTTTATCTGCGTTGCTTCCATTTTAAGTGAATACAGTACAATCAAAGAAGGAACGTTTTAAACTGGGAATATTGCCTCCCTCTAAAGGAAAAAGATACTGACAGAAAGCATTTTATCTGTTCTCTGTTCACTGAGGAAATCAACCTTCGAAATGGGTTCATTTTGATATCATAGCTGGAATTTTCTAAGCAGTAACTTTAATTCATTCATGCCTAGTGTCCCATAAATTAGACTGGTAAAAAGTGTAGATCCGGATCAGACGCCGCAGAACGCGGCGTCTGATCAGGATGTACTCTGTTTGCATTTAGGACAGCAATCGCTATATACATGGTGAAAAGAAAAACTAAGCAGACACTCCTGATATTGAAATGAATCGACCCAAAGAGTAAATGTAGAAGAGTCCACACGGCATAAATGAACTGAAGAGGTGTTGAGATAACGCAAACTCAAAAACAATGACAATACAATCCTAAATCTGCATAAAATCTATTACAAATAACTGCAAATTATTAGATATTCTCAAACTATATGCGTCTATTTTGTTTCATATGATTTCCTGTTATTTTCAAGTGATATCCGAACCCAGTGACATTCACATGACATTTTCAGAAACATTTGAAATACGTGTCTCAATTTGCACTAAGCAGATTGATTCGCTGCAATAAGAATAGCACATTCTATTTTTTTTTTTTTTTTTTTTTTTTGTAGAAGTATGACATTAAAACAGAATTTTTGCTGTCTCACTGACTTGTGAAAACTGAATGTACTTAGTAGGTTTTCCGACATAAGTATATTATACCAGGGCGTCAACTTACGTGATTTCCTTGTTGCTTTCCTGAATATGAGTCTGCTCTAAAAGGAACGAATTTGCTCCCAAAAGGGAGCAAATTCGTTCCTTTTCGAGCAGACTCTTTTTCAGATAGCATGTAGCAAAACTTTGAAACGGGTGCCTGCCCTAAATGTAAACAGTTCCCTTTAGAAAATGCTGCTTTAAAGGCTCCATATTCCTAAAAAAGTAGGCATTTTTTATCCAAGAAAGGTTTAATAAATTGATATATAGTATTAATACGATCATAAAATGTGGCATCTGACAGCCTGTACAATTTCAGTTAGTCTCTCGTTTTTGAACCGGATCAAAACTGAGATGATTGTTTTTTAAATTGTATCTCTGAATTAATGTTGGCAACATTAATTCAGAGATACCATAATAATCATTTCATTTCAAAAAAGAGAGACTTACTGAATTTTTACAGACTGTCAGGTGCCACATTTTATGATTGTATTAATACCACGTATCAATTTATTAAATCTTTCTTGAATAAATAAATGACTAGTTTTAAGGAATATGGCGCGTTTACATAACCGAGTACAGGGCCCTTAACCCTTTAAACCCTGAGAATCTGAAGTGGACTCTCCCAGCTTTGAATTTTTGCATGTACGTTATTCCAATCAGGGCATCGATCAACAAACAAGAACGGAATGGCAGAAAAGTGTAGATCCAGATGAGATTATTCAGTATGAGCCGTCTCATCTAGAACTAGACTATTAGCAAATGTATCTGTTGCTCAGAGGGCTGCATCACGAAAACATACCTATAATATTTTCACCCCCTTAAACCCCACTTTTATATAGTAAAACTGGGGTTTACAGGGGTATACATTATTTTTCTTACTTCTGCTCAAAAACATAGATTGTGGGTACTTGTTAGAACCGCCTCGCTGAGGCGGTTCTAACAAGTACCCACAATCTATGTTTTTGAGCAAAAATATGAAAAATATCAGTTTTTTTTATCAGAAAATTTTCAATTTTTGGAGGTGAAATTTTCTATATATTTGAATAGGCATGTTTTCGTAATGGCAAGGGTTAAATATAATCACTATCCTGTGTATAATAATAATAATAATAATAATAATAATAATAATAATAATAATAATAACTTTATTTCAAGAGGATAACATATTTGGCACGAGTGCCAGTCTAACATTTGGTCCTCACTGTATTTGAAACGATATAGAACAGTTACTTTGAAGTATACAAGATGTTTTAGTTCAAATTATTACAGCCGCAATTTGAAAACACACACACACACACACACACACACACACACACACACAAAAAAAAAACACACACAAAAAAAACAAACAAACAAACAAACAAATAAAAAAAACAACAAAACAACACAAAAGAACATACATGTATCTGACATATGCGCCCATCGAAGACTCAAATCAGCCTGCGCCTCTGCACAGTCTGATCAAAGTATTCGTTGTCCGTATTATGACACTTTGTATCCTTTGCTATCCTAAACGCGACCACGGAAAATTCGATCAGACTGTGCGAATGCGCAGGCTGATCTGAATCTTAGTTGTGCGCAGATATCTGACGGTACGTTTTCTGACGTTTCGGCTGATTATACTATACATGCAAGTCATACCGTATTTACGTTTAGTTTTCGGACAGACTGATCTGAGCAAGAATTGTAGACCCAGATCAGTCTCTGCAGTACGTATATTTCCTTCAGTGTCTACACTCTTTGTCACTTATCAAGTGGCATTTAGACACACAACAGGCAGTTAAACGGATTTGTTGAAGTTTTAGAACAAGAATTGTAAAGAGTTAAGGTGTCTAAATATTTTGGAGAAAAACTTTTTTTTTTGTTAACAAAACGTTATTTAAAACCTATAGACCAATTATCGATACCTCGTGTATTCCCAAAGACAACAATATAAGCAATTATCGACAGTTTGAGAAACTACAGAGGCTGTGGAATGCAAAACTATCTGATATTTTTTGGGCCATTATGCAAATATATGCAAATTTAATGTTTTCAGAAAACGATCTGCAAATAAGTCGATATTTTTGCAGACAAAAGAAACACATCTCTTAGTGTATTTAAACACATCGGAACGTTTCTGACACTGAAATTCATCAACTACAAGACATCGTACCTGACGTTTTACAAAATTAAGCTTTATACATACCGACAATGCCGACTGTTTCCAAAAAATATACGTGCCGCAACGTGAGAAAACGTACCTTCGGATATGTGCACATCTGCGCGGTCTGATCAGGGTCTTCGCTGTCCGCATGAAGAAACTTTGCACCTTGGCTACGTAAAAAGCGCAAAGTGAAGAATGCGTGAATGAGCAGGCCATCACGAAAACATGCCTATATAATTTTGACCCCCATAAACCCCACTTTTATATAGTAAAACTGGGGTTTACCGGGGTATACATTATTTTTCTTATTTCTGCTCAAAAACATAGATTGTGGGTACTCGTTAGAACCGCCTCGTCGAGGCTGTTCTAACGAGTACCCACAATCTATGTTTTGATCAGAAATATATAAAATATAGGAATTTTTCATCTGAAAATTTTCATTGTTTGGTGGTAAAATTTTCAGTATATTTGATTAGGCATGTTTTCATAATGTGATCTGAATCTTCGCCTAGCGCACTTTTCCGAAAGTATGTTTCCTGACCATACGGCTCATAGTTTTTATTTGTTCTCCCAGGATTTAATGTCGAAGTTGCAGACAACCCTCTTTATACTGACACTCGATACAACGACAAAATTCATTATAATGACAATTTGACTGTCACGAAACTTTCGCTGAAGAGGTAACAATTAGTCACAAATTATACAAGAATATTGTATTTAAAAAATTAAAGAAACACTTGTTTTGAATATTTGTGAGGCGATTCTAAAAAATATCCAACACACCTATGACTCCTTTTCAGGCATTTAGTGGTCCTATTTTACTGCAAACGTCATATGGTGGATAAGGATAAAGGTCATTAGTTAGACTACGTGGGTCCTGTAAGGTTGCTTCCACATGCAAAAATAAGGGATTGTTCAAAAATTGGTAGCTCCAGATGAGAACCATTCTATTAAAATCTACCTTGTTTGGCATTCAAGTCATTGTTTAATAAGAAATAAGTTAATTTCCAATAGATGGTTGTTAAAAATTGCAGAAGACAATTGTGATGTAAAATGTTGTGCCAAAAGAGTATAAGGACATAAACTATTAAATCTCACAGCACACATGCTACGATTATATACGAAGGTAGTTCCATAATAAGCAATCCAGAATGTGTGTCTCTTTCGGTCTTTAAACACGTTTTGATGTATGGCAGAATTGGTCAAAATGTACAATTCCTGCAGTTCTGCACCAGATATGGGCAGAATTTTAGATTTTTAGTGGTTGCGTTGAAAATATTCACATCAGTCGAGACCTGATAAACAATATGGGATCAGGTATTTCAAAGACACGGATTCCGAAGTTTCTTACATGTCATATAACCTACCCAAGCTTTCTGGTTGGACTTTTCAGGGGAATGCTATCAGGCAAGTACATGTACAATGTATCTAGTATTTACCCTTTGAACTTAAAAAAAAAAAAAAAAAAAAAAACGTGAACCGATAATACCCAGCCATTATCGTGTGGCAGGCAGTCAATTCTTTCACAAGTTGACGATATTTGTCCATTAGCAATTTCAAACCAGATCTCTACAATATCAATGCACTTATCAAGTTTGGTCAAATTCCATTGACATTTACGCAAGTTATCTCAAGTTATAAACGAGAACACAGACGCGTGGCGGGCAGATACAAAAACGACAAAATTTTCTAATTACGCATAATAGTGTATCAATGTACACGCTAAGTGTGGTTTAATTCAACAAGCTATCGCCCGGAAAGGCAAAATACGGACGGACAAACGGACGGTCTCGCTATCGTGAATATAAAAATATATGTATATCAGAATCAGAACATTTGCAGCAATATATATATATATATATATATACAGTCGACTCTCGTTATCTCGAATTCCAAGGGACTTCCTAAAATACTTCGAGATATCCGTACCTCGACATATCAGATTTGCAGAATTGAGGAAAAAATAACTCGAACAACCACATTTAACAAATTTATGTGTAACTGGACTCTTGAAGTTAGAGATATATTGAAAATATTGTGGAAAAGAGGAGAAATTGCTCCTTAGGAGCATTTCTCCTCTTTTCCACAATATTTTTTTACCTGTTGTTAGATATATGTTTAGGCAGGGACCAGATTTTCACTTCGAGATAAGCAGTTATTCGAGATAAGCGAGGTCCAGATAACGAGAGTCAACTGCATTTATATATACACAAACACAGTCGAAACTCAATGACTCGTACATCATTCGGGACCATGGAAATGTGTTCTAGACATGGGTAGCTCAAGCTACTGAGGGTTAATCATAGCGCAAGATTAAGAGACAAATGGGAATGATATATGGATGCCCTTCGATCTATAAAATGATTGGAAGTTGAGTGTATCATCAAGGCGATTCTTATGAGTATACAAAACATACATTTTCATGATGAAATTAGTAAAATGCCTAAAATATTTATACATATTTGTTTTATTGATGTGTTGGAAAAATTTCTAAGGGACTCAAAAACGATTCCGAATTAGCCACGGTAAACGAGCCATCGACGTTCGAGTCATTGAGATTTTACTGTATATCATGAAAGGAAAATCAATGGAAGTCTTTATCTTGTAATTGTTTTACAAACTATTTTGCATCTGAACAGTCATTTTCAACCCGTCGCATGTGACTTAAAGCCCAGAGAGTACCCGTTATTCGCGTTGACGAGACTTGCTCTTACGCTGTATGATTAATAATATTAATATTTATCAGTAGAATACAGCATCAAATCATTTCGAAAAACGCCTATATAATTTTGACCCCCTTAAACCCCACTTTTATATAGTAAAGCTGGGGTTTACAGAGGTATACATTATTTTTCTTACTTTTTGTTAAAAAACATAAATTGTGGGTACCGTTAGAACCGCCTCGGTGAGACGGTTCTAACGAATACCCACAATCTATGTTTTGAACAGAAATATGAAAACTACCAGAACTTTTCATCTGAAAGTTTTCATTTTTTTGGTGGTAAAATTCTCAATACATTTGAATAGGCGTGTTGTCGTAATGCAACATTTTAACGCAGTGAAACATTTCACGATTGGTCCGACCAAAGACATAGATGGTCGAACCCAGTTGTATTGATAAGAAATAAGAAATTACTAAAAGCTAAAAACCTACAACTAAACTAGTTGTGCTGACACATATTGGGTTCAGCACCACACACAATTCACAAATACAGTGAACCCTCGTTAAAACGACAACATTTGTTCTAAAATATGTTGCCATTAAAATGATTTTCATTACGAAAACACGCCTATTCAAATATATTGAACATTTTACAACCAAAAAAGAAAAATTTTCAGATAGAAAAAAAATCCGATATTTTTCATATTTCTGATAAAAAAATAGATAGTGGGTACTTGTTAGAAACGCCTCGGCGAGGCGGTTCTAACGAGTACCCACAATCTATGTCTTTTAAGCAAAATAAAAAAAATAATGTATACTCTTGTAAACTCCAGTTATACTATATTAAAGTGGGATTTAAGCGGCTCGGTATTATATAGGCATGTTTTCGTGATGGCTTTTGTAAAGAATCTTTAATTAGCAAAATGGTACCTTATCTTTGATTCTTATTTCCTCATGGAACATATGTTTTGGATATTTGTTAGAATCACCTCAGTGCAGCGATTCTATTAAATATCCAAAACATGTGTTTCGAAGTATGATATGAATTAAATACAATAATTGCATAATTTCTGTTTCACTCTCGGTCCTTGAGCAAAGACTTTTGTGCCAGTCAAATTATTATCATTACGTTTTTTGTCGTTGTATCGAGTGTCGGTATAAAGAGGGTTGACTGGTCCTAATACACTACAAATATTAGCTTTCCTTAAAAGTTTGGTAAGCGTAGATCAAGACTTTTGTGAAAGTTAATATTTGGCTATAATAACGTTGAGCAGTCCTGGACCAGTCCATGGCATTTCTTAAAATGTTTCCGAAGCAATGGCAAAGTCTAAGATTGCCTGCACACCCATGGGCATAGACAATGAAAACAACGTGCGTCATAACCATTGATCCTATTGGTTTTAGTTTTACGACATAACAATGTACGCCTGGCGCAGAAACACCTGCAGCAACGATTTTCACGTTTAGCACTTTGGGTAAAAATTTCAGCAGACGACTTTTTGATATATGTTTTTCCAGAAAATAGGATTAGACAGTTCATGCAAATTAGGAGACAATTTGCATGAAGTGTCAAAGCCTATTTTCTGTTAGCCTATTGTGTGGAAAAATAAGGAAAAAAATAAAAGATAAATAATAATAATAATAATAATAATAATAATAATAATAAAAAAAGAAAACATCAATATGTCGACTGCCGATATTTCCCAGAGAGTGATAATGGATGAATGTAAGAACTAAAAACATCAGTTCACGAGAGAGACTAATCAATAAAACGGTTGGCTATAATTTTAAAACTTTCTTGTATTTATCTTAAACTATTTTTCTGTTTTGTCAAATTAATTCTGCAATTTAATTTGTCACTAGTGAGTAAAATATTGATTTTGTCAGCCAAGATTTTAATTTGTTCCAATACGGCTTTCGCTGCTATACCAATAATTTTCTAACTGCAAAATTTGCAAAAAAATGAACCACATTTAAAAAACACGCTTATTCAAATACACTGAAAATTTTACCACCAAAAAATGAAAATTTTCAGATAAAAAAATCCAATATTTTTCATATTTCTGCTCAAAACATAGATTGTTGGTACTCGTTAGAACCGCCTCGACAAGGCGGTTCTAACGAGTACCCACAATCCATGTTTTTTTAGCAGAAATAAGTAATGTATACCTCTGTAAACCCCAGTTTTATTATATAAAAGTGGGGTTTAAGGGGGTTAAAATCATATAGGCATGTTTTCGTGATGTTCATAAAAAAATGGTCCTGATTCTTTGTGCGGAAATCGAATGTAAATGTCAGTCTGCACATCCGCACAGTCTGATTCATTGTTCGCTTACAGAATCATCCCACTCTGTTAGAATAGAAGATATCGACAGGAAGCGAAACCCATGACCAATCTGTGCGGAAGTGCAGGCCGATTTCGGCTTTTGCAGTTTGTATATGCGAGAAGGAGCTTTTTATCTCATATAAACGCAAATAAGAGGTGACGCTTAGCATTCTACATGTAGGTAAGAAATTAAGCAGACGATACTTAGAAATATTGGTCTTACATTTTCCAGAAAATAAGCTTTGATATTTCATTCAAATAGAGACAATGTGCAGGAAATATCAAAGCTTATTTTCTGGGGAAAAGTAAGGAAAATTATCAATTTGTCGTCTGCTGCATTTGCTTAGAGTGCAGTAAAGATTATTGAACATGTCTGCCGCTACATCACTGGACCCGCTTTCAGGAAAAAAATAATTTAGGATGCCATATTTAACCTAAATATTGCAAAACCTTAATTCCTAAAATTAAATTTAATTTAGTTCATTTTACAAACTATTGATGCATCTGCTGAATGAGACCCTGATCAGACGATATAGTTCCACTATTTTTAAGTAACAACGGAGTCAATGTTATCTCGTTTAAGTGGGTTTGCCTAGAGTAGAACCCACGCCAAGCAGGCTCTGACCAGTGTGGCGATATCGGCTAGTACTTCAGCGTCCGTCGTCTTTACCAACTGCGCTACCAAGACAACCCAAACAAGGTTGTTCAAACAGCATTTATAAAGCTTACTGACGCCGCAGTACATTTGATATTCAGGAGCTTGGTATTATTTAATTTAGCTTGTGAGACACGCGTTATTTTTACTATCTCAAATTATGGCAACGGCTATCGTCTTTTCTATCCGTAATGGAGGAATAATCCTCAGAAAAATTTCCGAGTGGTTTTGCCTGGGATTGAACTCACGCCAAGCAAAGTCTGGCTATGCTACGATATGGCCTAGCACAGCAGCGTACGTCGTCTTTACCAACTACGCTACCGAGACACCCCCAACTACAGCTGTCAGAGGATCTGACTATAATCCGGCCGCAATTTTATTAGTGTTGAAATATTTTGAATTCATCCTTAGCAGATAACAAAACTGTAGAACATGGTAACATGGCATCATAAAACGTATCAATGGATTTTAACTCATGAGTTGTGGCCCTTGGCCCTGATTCCTGAATACATGATACATCAACCCACTGTCCATGAATGTACCTCTTTTTCAAAGCCCCTAAGTGTGGTATCAGTTTCATCGAAGTAGGACCACAAACATTAAATTTATTGAGCAAAATGCTTTAAATTTTTTGAAAACCTACCAAGGGGCATAATGCCAAGAGTTATGGATCCTTGGCCAATATTCCGGTATACACTTTACATCTAGTTATTTTCCATGTTAAAACGAACTTTCAGCTGTCAAGCTTTCATAGTTCCTGAAAAATCTGTTACGAAAATTTTCAAGAATGGCAAAATTTGAAAAGCTATCAAAGGACATAAGTCCAAGAGGAATGAGCCCTTGGCCATCATTTTTGCCACTACACCTGCCTTACCTTAGAGACCAAGTGTGATATACATTTCATCGAAGTAGGACCACAAACATAAAAGTTATTGAGCAGAATGCATTTTAAGTTTTTGAAAACCTACCAAGGGACATAACTCCAAGAGTTATGGAACTTTGGTCCCTATTCCGGTATACACTATACATCCAGTCATTTTTCATGTTTGTATTATACAATTTTTTCAAGTTAGCTTTCTAGCTTTCATAGTTCCTGAGAAATCTGATACGAAAATTTTCAAGAATGGCAAAATTTGAAAACCTATGAAGGGACATAACTCCTAGAGTTATGGGTCATTGGCCACCATTCTGCCACTACACCTTCCTTACCTTAGAGACCAAAAGATATAAGTATCATCGAAGTAGGACCACAAGTATAAGTTATTCAGCAAAATGCGTTTTAAATTTTGAAAACCTACCAAGGAACATAACTCCAAGAGTTATAGGCCCTTGGCCATTATTCTGCGACTACACCTTACTTACCTTAGAGAACAAGTGTAGTATAAGTTCCATTGACGTAGGATCACAAACATGAAAGTTATAAAGCAAAATGCATTTTAATTTTGCAGTCACGGAATCAGGGAATCACAGAGTCACGGAATGACGGAAGGACATGGCAAATCCAATATAGCCCTACTTTTTCAAAGTGGGGCTATAATTAACCCTTATTCTTCTATGAAAGTAATCAATACTAAGTGCAAATTGTGCTGAATTTTCCTTCTGAAAAGTATTTTCATTATCCCCATGGTAGAAAACAAATTCGGTAAGAATAGATTTTTTAAGACAACAAATTATGGGCCCTTGGCCACCATTCTACCACTCTACCTGCCTTACCTCAGATGCTAAGTGTCGTATAAGTTTCACTGAAGTAGGACCACGAACATAAGTTATTGTAAACTTACCCAGGAACATTACTTCAAGAGTTATGGATCCTTGGCCCCTATTCCGATATACACAATACATCCAGTCATTGTTCATGTTTATACGAGCTTTCAGCTTTCTAGCTTTCATAGTTCCTGTGATATCTGTTATGAAAATTTTCAAGAATGGCAAAATTTAAAAACCTATGAAAGGACATTACTCCAAGAGTTATGGGCCCTTGGACACTATTCTACCATTACACCTCCCTTACCTTACAGACCAAATGTGATATTAGTTTCATCAAAGTAGGACCACAAACATAAAAGTTATTGAGCAAAATGCATTTTAATTTTTTGAAAACCTATCAAGGAACATAACTCCAAGAGTTATAGGCCCTTGACCCCTATTCCAGTCTACACTATACATCAAGTCATTGTGCATGTTTATACTAATTTTCAGCTTTCTAGCTTTCATAGTTCCTGAGAAATCTGTTATGAAATGTTTCAAGAATGGCAAAATTTGAAAACTGATCAAGGGACAGAACTCCAAGAGCTATAGGCCCTTGGCCACCATTCTGCCACTATACTTTCCTTACCTCAGAGACCAAGTGTTGTATAGTTTCATTGAAGTAGGACCACAAGCATAAAAGTTATTAAGCAAAATGCATTTTAAATAATCAAAACATACCAAGGGACATAACTCCAAGAATTATGAGCTCTTGGCCACTATTCTGCGAATACACCTTACTTATCTTAGAGACCAAGTGTAGTATAAGTTTCATTGAAGAAGGACCACAAGCATAAAAGTTATTAAGCAAAATGCATTTTAAATAATCAAAACATACCAAGGGACATAACTCCAAGAGTTATGAGCTCTTGGCCACTATTCTGCGAATACACCTTACTTACCTTAGAGACCAAGTGTAGTATAAGTTTCATTGAAGTAGGACCACAAGCATAAAAGTTATTAAGCAAAATGCATTTTAAATAATCAAAACATACCAAGGGACATAACTCCAAGAGTTATGAGCTTTTGGCCACTTTTCTGCGAATACACCTTACTTACCTTAGAGACCAAGTGTAGTATAAGTTTCATTGAAGTAGGACCATAAACATCAAAGTTATTAAGCAAAATACATTTTAATTTTGCAGTCACGGAATCACGGAATTACGGAGTCACGGAATGACGGAAGGACATGGCAAATCCAGTATAGCCCCACTTTTTCAAAGTGGGGCTATAAAAAAGGTTATTCAAATAGCGCTTATAAAGCTACATGACGCTGCATTAAACTTGATAGTTAGGGGCTTTTTTTTTTATTTTGTGTTAGATGGATTATTTTACTCTTTCAATTTATGAGAGTGTAATTCTTGTTTTTCCATCCATAATGGAGAAATATTCCTCAGAGAGAAAAATCTAATTGGTTTTGCCTGCGGTCGAACCCATGCCATAAAAGCTCAGACCAATGCGGCGAAACGCGAATTCTGATCAGAGTGCGTAGATGCCCATGCTTATCAACATATTTCCTGTTCGTTCCAAGTTCCTTTTGTTTACTGTGGACAGCCAGTGACGGCACCGAACCAGTTAGAAGGATACTAATCTGACCTATGTCATTTCTAAAGAAAAATGATTAGTTGAGATTTTTATTTAAGACAATACTTTTATTTTTCTCCACTGGTTTATAATTATTGATGTTTCATTATAATACCGCGAAAGATTTTGAAATTTTGAAAAAGTTGATCTTCTTGATACTTGCCTCCAGTCTATCTACCTGATCGATTTTTGCGTTCGTGGTAGCCATTTTTACAACAGAGACAATGAAACTGTTGAGTCTGTTTTAAAACCAGTGGAGAAAAAAAAACTATATACGATGTGGACCTTTTATCACATTGCGGTTCACAGAGTGTAAAATCATGCGCTTACCTTGACACGCCATCGAGAAGATGTCCGGAATCTATGCTCGAATGTTTCCGCTTTTCCGTTATTATTTGTTCATAGCTGGAAGACCGCTTTCTTTGAACTCCACAATATCTCCATACTATAAGCAGCACCGCGACTATCGCAATTGCTGCGAACACGGAACCAGCAATAATGGCTACCAGTGGCACTGAAATAAAAGGAAAAGAAAATACATGAATAACATGAAAACAGAGAGAAAGAAATGAAGTAATAATTAAAAATATAACGAAATAAAGATACCATCCGGTATCCAAATGAAATCTATAAAGGTTGCCTTTGGAAACAAAGAAGAAACAAAAAAACGACATTCGGAGTGTCGATTTTATTGAGCCTCTTTATATGACAGCATTGTACAGTCGAACCTCGATAGCTCGAACACCGATGGCTCGTTTACCATGGATATTTCGATCTCGTTTTTGAGTCCTTACGAAATTCTTCCGACAGCTCAAGAAAACAAATATTTTGGGAAACGTTCTTATTTGATCATAAAAGTGTACGTTGTGTGTACTCATTTGAATCGTCTCATCGAGGCAATTCTAATGAGTATACTAAACATACAATTATTGTGTAGAAGATCGAAAAAGACATTCCTATATTATTCTCATTTGTCTCCTAACCTGGCGCTATGATTAACCCTCAGTGGCTCGAACTACCTATGTGTCGAGCAAATTTCCATGGTCCCAAAGATGTTCGAGCCATTGAAGTTGAACTGCAGTTTGCAGGGCTGCACATGACCGCCGTTTTTTTGCGAAATTCGAAGTATCGATTTTATTGAGGCTCTTCATATGACACATCAAGAAAACATGCCTATATAATTTTGACCCCCTTAAACCCTACTTTTATAGAGTAAAACTGGGGTTTACAGGGGTATACATTATTTTTCTTATTTCTGCTCAAAACATAGATTGTGGGTACTCGTTAGAACCGCCTCGTCGAGGCGGTTCTAACGAGTACCCACAATCTATGCTTTGAGCAGAAATATAAAAAAATATCAGAATTTTTATCTGAAAATTTTCATTTTTTGGAGTTGAAATATTCTACACATTTGAATAGGCGCGTTTTCGTAATGAATATGACATTATTGTATTTTGCAAGGCTGCATAAGCCTACTATCACCGACTTAAGCGGAACTCAATTTTTCAATGTACGAGGGTGGGCTTGTACATCGAAGACACTAACGTGAAGGAGCTCGATCCCTTTGCTGGTGGTAAGATATGGAGCGAGGTACGGATGAACAACGATGCACGAATTAGCTGAAATAAAAAAGACAAGCCAAACATCCTATGCATGAGCAATCTAGCCAATGCCATATGTTCCCCAGTACAGATAGAGAAGTTTTATTGACTTCATGGCGAACAGGAAGATTTTGAACGTATTCACATTTTGCAAAGTATTTCTGCTCCAATGAATTTGATATATAAAAGGACCGGACTGTATAAATGTTTGATCGAGAAATCAGGATTTGTATGATTTGTTATCAAGGTTGGCTGTTTTAGGGAAGTCGCACCGTATTATTTTCGGTCTTAAGTATACCATTATTGTGCGTTTTATTATATTGAAGTTTCTTTCATTATTGTTCCGCGTTCCCTTAAATACTAGATAAATTATCCAAAATCAAGGTTGAATCCACTAGACATAAATGGCATAATGCACAGTGTACATACGGAATGAAACCTTTGGTCGAAGACTCTAAATTTGAAATGTAATAATAATTGTAATGTGGCATATGAAACTGGGCAGTTAAGAATTACTTAGTGTAACCGATGTCGTATGTTGTTTGATTTTTCACTAAAGAGTCATTTTGCAACATTACCGAGGCAGACATTTTCTCATAAGCCTAATAAATGACACAATTGGCAGAATTTATATCATTCATTTGGTGCCTTCGAATCCACTGCACTCGCTATAACGGCGCAGTTTTTATAATTGGGCCGCGCCATACGAAAACGTGTCCAGGCATATGTGGACAGCAAATGCCCAGATCAGTCTGCGCATCCGCGCGGGCTGATCAGGGCCTTCACTGGTCGATTACTGGTTACTACTGAATGTATGGATAGAGAGCAAAGGCCCGGATGATACTTTGCGCATGGACAGGGTGATCTGAATATGCGCATTTTGCATATGTTCGAATGCACATTTTCGCTTGGCGGACATATATTTCGTGAAGATTACAAGCTAAACCTGTGCTTCTCTGTAGTTAACAGAATTACAACCCACGTCCTGTCCATACATTATTGATGCCAGTAAAATGGTAGAAGAACCAATGTCTCTCCAAGGATGCAATTCTTCAGTCTACATCTAGTTATGTTGCCAGATGGCACTAATTTACATTATATTAAGTGATGCATAACTTTCAGGGGAAGCACATTTGTCAGGAGTGTTTTAGCTACCTTCTAAACAGGGGTCTCTCTAAAATGAAAGATTTTGCTCCCCTTGGTAGTAGAATCTTTCATTTTAGTGTAGACCCCTTTTCAGAAGGGGTTTGGTGGGCAGGAAAGTAAAGAGGAAGTCATAAAAATTGTCTCTCTTACAAATCATGGCACAAAATCTATCACGTATGTCGAGTCCCCTTAACATTAGTAGTCAGTGATATCATAGTAATAATGTTACTGCTACAATTGATTGCGACGTTTTCATAGCAAACTGTCCAGCAATCATAAAGAAGCTATAAAATATTCTTAGAAGGAAAAAAAAAAGTTAAAAACATTACGAAAACATGCCTATGTAATTTTGACCCCATGAAACCCCACTTTTATATAGTAAAACTGGGGTTTATAGGGGTATACATTTTTTCTTATTTCTGCTCAAAAACATAGATTGTGGGGTACTCGTTAGAACCCCTCGCCGAGGCGGTTCTAACGAGTACCCATAATCTATGTTTTAAGCAGATATACGAAAAATATCAGAGTTTTATACCTGAAAAATTTCAGTTTTTGGAGGTGAAATTTTCTGTATACTCGTATTTGAATAGGCGTGTTTTCGTAATGGTGGGAAAATTTAACGATTTTACACAGGTTATGATCTATGGACAGACAGAATTACCTTATTTGTCTTATTTATTCAAAATGATATGCCTGAGCATACAAATCAGGGAATTAATTGTGCTCGCAGATCAGGTCTGCACTTTTGTGCACTGAATGCGTCACAACGTTGAGAACACATCACCAATCAAGATTTCGACATCTTTCAGAAAGTCGTTTCTTGCTTGGCGCTTTATACAGAAAAAGTAAATTTACAAACTTTTGTCATGATTTAATGCAAAACTATTTGTCGTAACTACCTGTTCAGTTCAGTTTTCAGATTTTTAACGCTGCCAGGCAACTGAGTCACATAGAGGCAGCGCCAGATAAATCTGGATTAGTTTTACTGGACTACTGGGTTGGCTTGAAACGGTGTCTAGTTATAATTCATAACTACCTATGCACATAAAGTTTTATTGTAGTCATTGATTTTTAAAAAATCAAATATTTTCACTTCTTCCCATAGTAAAAATGAATGCAAATTAAGCAGAAATCTGTAGGGTAGGTAAATTGGAGGCAGATTTTCAACTAGTTCCGCTTGTTCATTTTTTTTCTGAAATTTTCACAATATTTTTGTGAAACATCAATAATTAAAATTCAGCGAAGAAAAATAAAAAAAAAATATTTTCTTAGAGAAAAAATCCAAAAAAAAAAAAAAAAAAAAAAAAAAAAAAAAAAAAAAACACTTTACTATAGAAATGGCATAGGTCAGACCAATTTTTGGCCGTAAATTTAATTTTACTGTAAATATTTGAGAACAGAACACAGAAACAGAAAAGACGAATGGTTTCTGATAAGATATGGACAATCAGAACAAAGTATTTTCTTTTAAAATAAAACGCCAAACAAAAAACATCTTTCCGAGAGATGTCGAAAGGACAGTAGTCAAAGTTTAGTCTTTTGACGGTAAAATTATATGCTTTTTTGTATTCTATTTTATTTTTTTGTATAGTGAGGGCTATAGTATAGTATCTTACTTTCCTTAAATATTCAACAAGACGTATGTGAGCGAACTATGTAGATCCAAACCAAACTGATCAGGATCTTCACTGTTTGCTATTTAGCTAACACGTTTTAGGCACGTCTGATTCCAGACAATCAGGTGGATTTGTTCAAATGTTAGGATGAAGATTACAGTGAGTTAGTACTTAGGTTAATTAACGGAGATTAATCCATTATAGACTGAATAAACTCCCCTATATTACACGAGTCCAATTTCTAGCTTTTATGGCCGCCTATGTGATTTAGATATTCTTAGAGTAAAATGGCTAAACTATTTGCAAAGAGTGGAGACCCTGATCAGACGCCGCATTATGCGGCGTCTGATCTGGGTCTTCACTTTTTGCCAAATACCCTTTTAGGGATCTCCAGACTAAAATGGGAAACTAATAAAATAGCGTTCTACTGTAGGCCAGTTTGACGTATGTAAAATATGCATGCCACTTGAAGAGCTGTTTTATTCAACTTAAAGCTCAGTTTATATAAAAAAAAATATATAAAATAAATAGACACGTTGTGGCAAACAGATTTTTTTTATTTACATGGTATGGTCTTTCTTTGACGGTAATTGACAAAAAGACAAAATTGCAGTTCTGAGATACAAAATCAAATTTGCATGTTTCGTGACAAATTGGAATTGTGAACCAGTCTTCCACTTCGAAGCACTGAAATTTGCATTCGAACCGCTCCGTGGGAGCAGAGCCATTATAGCACGTGCAAACACCAAAGGTTAGAGCAAGCCTGCGCATTCGCGCATTCTCTACAGAACCTATACTTTTCACTCACGTAAGCGGTAAGCCAAATGGAAACTTCAGTCAAAGAAGTAGACATGTGGCCATGCTTAAGAGCCTGGCATGTGCACTGGAAGTCGATTTAGATATCGAAGTCCGAAGAGACTAACTTTTTTTCTCGTGACGCGGCTAATTTGGTTTTAAGTTAACAAGTAACATTTTATTGAATAAAAGTCTGGTAAGTGACATAATGAGCCATCGCGCGACAAAACCTACAATAAGACATGTGCGACCAGCGAAGACTCAGATCAGCCCGCGCATCCGCGCAGTCTGATCAGAGCCTTTGCTGATCGCATCTGCCTTCTACAGCCTCCGGGCTATACAGAGGGATAAACTAGAACCCTTGCAATACTGGATGGATGTACAGGCTGATCTGAGTCTTTGCTGGTCACACAGGTCTTATTGTAGGATGTGTCGCCGCGCTGGCTCATATTAAATATGAACCGCGTCGTCAGAAAACATATCTTTGGATATGTGCGCCCAGCGAAGATTCGGATCAGTCTGCGCTGTCGCGCATTTTGGATAGCTAACGATGCAAAGTTTCTTCATGCTGACAACGGAGACTTTGATCAGACTGAGCGGATGCACTGACTGATTTGAGTCTTCGTTAGGCGCACATGTCAAAGTGAACGTTTTCTCACGTTGTGACTCACATGCGTATACATCACGAAAACATGCCTATACAATTTTGACCCCCTTAAACCCCATTTTTATATAGTAAAATTGGGATTTACAGGTGTATACATTATTTTTCTTATTTCTGCTAAAAAACACAGCTTGTGGGTACTCGTTAGAACCGCCTCGTCTAGGCGGTTCTAACGAGTACCCACAATCTATGTTTTGAGCAGAACTATGAAAAATATTAGTTTTTTTTTTGTCTGAAAAAAATCATTTTTTTTTTTGGTGGTACATGTAAATTTTTCAGTATATTTCAACAGACATGTTTTCGTAATGCATGCATGAAAAGGGTATTTGTCATATGCGAATATTGAAGCCCCTGATCAGTCTGCGTATTGACAGTCTGAACACGACCTTCTCTTTTCGTTGATATTTTCGACAGCAAATGCGGTCCACGAGCTCTTGATCAGCCTGCTTGATTACACATGTTGATCTGATATTTGTTGTCTTTTTCGACTATGGAAAAGTGAAAGAACGCGACAACCTGATCTGCTTAGTTGATTATGCAGTCTGATCTGGGTCTTTCTTTGTAAGTATGTTTTTGTTTCGATCGGTTAGATTGAATTTCGTTTGGTGTAAGGGAGACAACCTTAATTGGATAAGAGTTAATCCTTAGTGATGGCTTACTCTTCTTGGGCGTTTTCTAGCAGTCACCGCTATCACAAATAAAAATAAAGATAACTAAAATCAGGGCACTGATAGCACTGGTTGGTCGATTGTATCTGAGTGTGGGCTGGGAAAATGGTCCCGAAATGGGACTTAGGACTTTCATTTGAGTTTTAACTTCCTGTAAGCAAACAGTGCAGACGCTGATCAGATGCCGCGTTCTGTGGCGTCTGATCTGGCTCTGCACTCTTTGCCAATGTCCAAGTACAGGTTTTATAGATAACCCTCTTTACACGGTACACTGACGTCAAAACGACAATAATAGGTCAGCTACAAATAACTTACAAATGTACCTGGATTACAGGAAGGTGAAATTGTTTTTTTTTTTTTTTTTTTTTTTTGCTTTTTTTTTTTTTTTGTTTTTTTTTCATTTTTCGCTTTTCGTTTTTCGCTTTTCGTTCGTTTTTCGATATTTGAACTGAGGCGGAATATCGAATTTTAACATTCAAGATCCTATTTCGGGTTTCGAATGTCAAAATACGATATTCGGCCTCAGTTTGAATGTCAAAATAGTATTTCGAAACCCGAAATAGGATATTCGGCCTCACTTAGAATGTCAAAATAAGATTTTTAATGACAAAATTCGAAATTTGGGCTTACTTCGAATGTTTAAATAGGATTTCGATTGTCAAAATTCGATCTTCGGGCTCTATTCGAATATCAGAATAGGATTGAGAATGTCAAAATACGATATTCGGCCCGAGTTCGTATGTCAAAATAGGATTTTTAATATCGAAATACGATATTCGGCATCAGTTTGAACGCCCAAGTAGGATTTTGAATGTTAAAATACGTTATTTGGGCTTACTTTCAATGTTAAGATAGGATTTCGATCGTCAAAATTCGATATTCGGCCCCAGTTCGAATGTCAATATAGGATTACATGTAAGAATGTCAAAATTTGATACACTGTAATCGGCTTCATTTCGAATGTCAATATTCTTAGAATGCCCGAGGGTTTTGAAAAATGCAGCCAAAAATGAGGGTAGGGTTGGATATATTACCTCTGGAATCCAACATCGGCAACTGATCAAACACAGCTTACTTGAAAACGAAAATAGATTATGTTATTCTACACAATCAAGCACTGCCAATTTTTACCCCCACGAAAGGTCGTGGCGCAGGGGTAACGGTGGGAAAATGTATGCGCATGGATCTGTTTTTTTTTTGTTTTTTTTTTTTGCGATTTGATCCCACATTTTCCCTCTTTTCTTTCTCTCTTTCCCTCCCTTTTCTTTTGCCTTTTTCTGCGCATTTCATATGCTGGGCCATTTGAGCCGCGCTTGATTGTTATTGACGGGCTGCATTACATGTACGAAGGTACAACCGAACATTTTTGGTTCGAAAATTTGACCATTTTTTCTTACTTCAGAAGCCTTTCGCGCCCTTCCTTTACATACTATAGAACTCGTGTTCATACCATTTTTACCCCGCATACTACTATATTAAATGGTATTGGAACTGGAAAATTGTTTGTATTGATCTCGCCATTAGGGTCGTTCAAAAAGTGTTGGACAGCAATTACGCATAAATACGCTACCGCCGTCGAAAGAATATAGCATTTCGAATATTAAAATACTTTATTTAACTTCAGTTCGAATGTCAAAATAGGATTTCGAGTGTCACAATACGATATTCGGCTTCAGTTCGAATGTCGAAATAGGATATCGAATGTCAAAATTCGATATTCGGCCTCAGTTTGAACGTCAAAATAGGACTTTGAATGTCAAAATACGATATTCGACCTGTCCGAATGTCAAATAGGATTTTGAAAGTCAAAATATGATATTCGGCCTGAATTCGAATGTCATAATAGGATTTCGAAAATTAAAATACGATATTCGGCTTCAGTTCGAATGTCAAAATAAGATTTCGAATATCTAAATACAAAATTTGGGCTTAGTTCGAATGTTTAAATAAGATTTCGATTGTCAAAATTCGATATTCGGCCTCAGTTCGAATGTAAAAATAGGATTTCGAATGTCAAAATACGATATTCAGCCTCAGTTTGAATGTCAAAGTAGGATTTGGAATGCAAAAATACGTTATTTGGGCTTAGTTTCAGTGTTAAGGCTGATTGTCAATATTCGATTTTCGGCCCCAGTTCAAATGTGAAAACAGGATTTCGAATGTTAAAACATGGCGATATTCGGCTTAGTTCGAATGCCAGATTAGGATTTTTGAATGTCAAAATACGATATTCCACCTCAGTTCGAATGTCAAAATAGGGTTTCGAATGTCAACATACGATATTCGGCCTCAGTTTCAATGTCAAAATAGGATTTCAGTGCTAAATTCCCCTATTGGGCCTTTATCTGTCATTTACGCCGGGCTGGAGCCCGGAGTACATTGTATCTATTTGAGGTTGTTTTTGTAAATTGTGTATGCATTCGGAGAACATCGGTTTTCTTCCAGTTTTATGGGGTTCTTAGTGGGATTATATACAACTATTCACCACCCATTTTTATTATTACTATTATTATTATTATTATTATTATTCAAAGTCACACTTTTGCAGCAGAGAACTGTGCTATTGGTAACATAGTGAAATAAAAAATGGGAAGTGCTGTGTAGAATGAATGTAGCAATGTGAGTTTTGCTCATTTAAAGGAGAAATGAGCAGTTTTCCCGTAGGAGCCCCAATTTGACCATTCGACCTGAAATGAGCTTGTTGCTGTCAATATTCATACACGTTTGAATTTATTCATTTTGTTGTTTTTTTTCGTCGTACTACGAAGAAGAAACAAAAGATATTTTTCTTTGTTTACGATTGGAAATATGCATTCTCAAATCAAACGGATTATAAGCTGGTTTAATAATACAGTTTAATTTGATATTCAACCATGGAAAGATTTGGGCCGAAAGAAAACGTTATGAGTGGAGAAAAGAACCATCACGAAAACATACCTATATAATTTAGACCCCCTTAAACCCCACTTTTATATAGTAAAACTGGGGTTTACAGGGTAACATTATTTTTTATTATTTCTGCTTAAAACATGGATTGTGGGAACTCGTTAGAACCGCCTCGGAGAGAGTACCCATAATCTACGTTTTGAGCAGAAATATGAAAAATATCAGAGTATTTTTATCTGAAAATTTTCAGTTTTTGGAGGTGAAATTTTCTCTATATTTGAATAGGTGTGTTTTCGTAATGGAAACGTTGATACATAGAACAGAATAGAATAGAATAGTATTTTATTTACTGCACAACAATACCCTATAAGGGTTAAAGGCAAGCAAATACAAACATGGCATAATACATTATACAATGATATGAAAGTAATTTTGTCAATGTACATTCACATACATATACATATATATAGCCTTGATGACATGCTATGATATATTACATTCGCTTACAAATAATCCAATGGATTTCAAAATAGTATCGTCTGTAGATGCCATTAGTTTGATGAACTGCTCTTTTTTAGACTCAAATGAATGGTTATTTAGAACAGCCACGTTTTGAAACATTTTATTTCGCAGATCTTTCTAATACTAAATGCTAGGGCCCAGTCTATGTAGCAGTCAAACTTAGAGTTTCGCCCGTTCCCCCTTATAGATGATTTCGGATATAGTATGTCCGGCCTGGGCTATGGATGGCGACATGTAATTATGTATGCGGGCTAGAAAACAGACGATCATAGTTGATTTTTTTACACAGCTCTGATAACGTCTATAATGTTTTTATCGTTGAGTATTGCGATAATTTATACAATTACAACCTTTCATAAATAATAACATTTTTCACTATACTACGATCTATAGGGAGCTAAGTAATGCATGATAGATTAGTTTCCCGGCGTATTGATATTTGCATCAATATTTTCTTGTTTTTTATTGACATTATACTAGGTTTAGTTTCGCCAAGTCTCTTAGCAGTGAGAAGACTAATGATACATTTTATTTTTATGTCTTTAACTCTTTCGGTGCCAAATTTCAGACGACATTTGTCGTCTGCTTTGTTATTTTAATAAACTATCGCTTGGAAAGACGTTTTACATGTAAAGTTGATCGACAGAATGTCAAAAAGCGTAGATCCGGATGAGACAGCTCATTGAGCCGTCTCATCTGGAACTATGCTGTTTGCAAAAGCCTATTATTGTCGCCTGTGGCAGCGAAAGAGTTTTAAATTTTGTACAAAAGTATGTGAAAATACACAGGAGCCATAACCACGAAGAACAGCCTTCCCTAGGCATCAAGAGACGAGAGATGATGAACAAAAAACAATTGCAAAACAAACGACACACATAAAATCGAACCCCAATAGCTCAAACACCGATGGCTTGAATTACGAAAACAAGCCTATTCAAATATACAGAAAATTTCACCTCCAAAAACTGAAAAAAATTCAGATAAAAACTCTGATATTTTTCATATTTCTGATCGGCGAGGCGGTTCCAACGAGGACCCATTATCTATGTTTTGAGCAGAAAAAAGAAAAACAACGTATACCCCTGTAAACCCCAGTTTTACTATATAAAAGTGGGGTTTAACGAGGTCATAATTATATAGGCATGGTTTCGTAATGTTTACCATGGCGAATTCGAACTCGTTTATGAATTCCCACGAAATTATTCCGATAGCTCAAGAAAACAAATATTAAGGGAATTTTCTTATTTTATCATGAAATTGTATGTTGTGTGTACTCATTAGAATCGCCTCATCGATGCGAATCTAATTAGTACACTCAACATACCATTATTGGGTAGAACATTAAAAATAATTCCCTAAATTATCGCTATTTGCTTCCTGGCCTGGCGCCATGATTAACCTCACACAGCTTTGATGCGTTGTTCTTGTTCCCTTCTGGAAAGGGGTCTACACTGTAGACCCCTCTTAAGAAGGGGCTTGGTGTGCAAAATTAAAAACGTTGTATTCCTTTGTGGAAGGGATAACATCTACCAAGTATATCAAGTCCCCTTAACTCTTTCAGTGCCAAATTTCAGACTACGTTTGTTGTCGTCAGCTTTGTTTTTTTTTTTTTTTTTTTTTTTGTTTGTTTTTTTAAATAGGGATTGGAAATAAGTTTTTATGTAAAGTTGGAAGACGAACATGAGCCGTCTCATCTGGATCTACACTGTTTGCACAAGCCTATTATTATCACATGGCAATGAAAGAGTTAACATAATTGTCAAACTGTGTGTATTGGGCACTTTCTCGGCGCTGTGATTTATGTTTCTGGAGAAATTATACTACTCTATTTTTGACTGCTGGAATAGACTCTAATTCCTTAACCGTGAACCGAGTCAATGGAAATGGCTGTACTTTCAAGGTGGGTAACTCGAAATTGATTTTTTCCCTTTTTGGAAAAGGGTATAGTCTAAAAGTAATGAATTGGCTCCCAAACAAATTCTTTCCTTTCAGAGCAGACCTCTTTTTAGAAGGGACTTTCTGTCCTGGAAGCAAACAGGAAGTCACTGGAAGTGTTTCTTTTGTGAAGAATGGCATTAATCTAACAAGTGTATTGATGATTAGAAAAGTATACAGGAAGACACAGAAATCGTCTCCCTCGTGAAAAATGGCGGACAATCTACCAAGTGTATCCAGACACCTTATATTAACTCTTTGCATGCTGGGTAATTTTGCACGCTTTTTTGTCGTGTGTGGATATATATATATATTTTTTTTGGAAATTACCTTTTTTCAGAAGAAACCTTTCAGGAATACCATCAACGTGTCAAACAGTTTGGATCCAGATCAGACCCGACGTTTTGTCGGGCCCGATCTGGGTCCAAACTGTTCGCAAAGGTTATCAGCAGACGACTAAAGTTGCCTCTAGCGGGAAAAGAGTTAACATATTTTGAAACCATAATATGCGCAACGCAAAAAAAGCCTTTAAGCCATATTTGAATGGCGAAGGCCTTGAACAGCCTGCGCATCTTCACAGTCTTGGCCTCATCTGTGCGTCGATATATCCTGCAGTATCTATTGATTTTCAAAACTTAGCCACTCACAAGCTCTGCCCCCAAGTTTGTTTGTTTGGCAATTAGTTTTCAGCCTTGATATATCTCGTATATGGCAATATACCCAGTAAGCATTCTTTATAAATCTATAGCGGGCCGTTATCGGCCCGTCAGGGTAGCTGACGGGCCGATAACGGCCCGCTATAGATTTATAAAGAATGCTGGCTGGGTATATGACAACTGAATGAATTGATAACTGTGTTGAAAAACTGGAAAGCTGTTTTAGACCATCTAAATAAAACCACCAACACCCCTGCTTTAAAAATAGCAGGATTAACACGTTTACTGAATTTGTTTTCATCAGTCTAGCGTTTAATCGGCACGTGTGTCTAATGGAAGCAGCACAACTCTCTTCCAAAGTTACTCAATAACTGCGACAGTGTATCTTCCCTTTGCCTCGCTCGCTACTGAAATTTCAATAATGTAAACTTCTAAGCCATGCTTCTTGATAAGCACGTTTGTCTCACAACATGTTGTTAGTTTCCCATTTCTTTAATCTTGGTACTCATTCTTTGCAAAACATTTGCTGTTGGTACTCATTAGAAGCCGCTCACAGAGGCGCCTCTAATGGGTACATAAAACATAAGACAGATATTTATTTAAACCCCTTTTTCTAGAGTTTGTAAGCCACAGCAGTTTTCTGTATGTGCTATCTTAAATGTGGATGGTTGTGTTTATATGATGTTCGGCATTCATTTCGACAATGGGCAACTTGATCTTTAATTTTGGTGAATGCAGTGGATTTATAGACAGATTTATACAGTACGAAAGGTTACTAGAATTAACAATAAAATGGAAAAGTTGTTTAAAAACTGCAAAAGTCCAAAACTCCGCCTTATAATGTAGATCCCTACATAGGCTGTTTTTGAGTCGATTGTTTACAATACATACACATTTCCTTCAGGAAGTTGTCCACGTGACTATCATAAACCAATGTAATCAAACCGCGCGTTAGACGTAATCCAGGTAACGTTTATTTATAAACGCGCTATTCTTGTTGCTGTGACATCAGAGTGCTGTTGATAGAGGGTTATCTGTAAAACCTGGACAGGGACATTAGCAAACAGTGCAGACCCAGATCAGACGCTACAGAACGCGGCGTCTGATCAGGGTCTGCACTTTTCGCTTAAATTACAGGCAGTTAAGGGTTAAATGAAGTCTTAAGTTCCCGTTCAGGTTTCCTGCATACACTCAGAGACAAGTGTGCCGTCAGTGCTTTGATTACTATATATTACAGAGGAACATGGGGTAACATTACATAGATTCGTTACCGTAATGACTGCGGCAAGTCATTGTATAACAAGAAAATTAACCCAGGGACATGACTATCTCAATAATAAATAAACAATAAATGCAAACAAAAATACCTCGGCAAGTCTGCATTTCCTTGCACTCATCCTTGGGAAATAACTCTGACATAATTATATCTTTGTTTCCTTATCATTTAAGCTACCCCTGAAAAAAAGAATTAGTTACTTCTCATTGGGTCGACTGTTTACAATCGAACCTGAGTATACATACACCAAAATTTCCTTAAGGTTGTTGTCCACGTGATTATCATTTACCAGTGAATCCAGGTAACGGTAATTGATAGCCGCACTATTCTTGTCGCTGTGACGTCAGCGTTCTGTGTAAAGAGGGTTATCCGTAAAACCTGGTCTGTGCTTAATGCTGAGACAATGGCAGACAGTACAGACCAATATCAGACACCATAAAACGCGGCGACTGATCAGGGGGTTCACTGTTTCCTTAAAATACCGGAAGTTAAGAGATAAATGAAACAACCTTGTCCCCGTTCAGGACCATTTTCCCTGCCTACACAGAGACAATCGACCCATCAGTGCTGCCAGTGCTTTGATTTTAAATCTTAAAGGTCTTCCAAGTCAGATCTATTCTTTTCATGAAATTTGCATAAACACACTGAGATAACGATATCAATGTGATTTTATTCATGTGATCGCCTTTGAATATACAGAAAGTGACTTTAAGCGGTGCTACCAAATTTATAGCCATTAACTTTTTTAAACCGAGACCGGATATAAATCCTTATCTGTTAAGAGAAATACATTTTTACATAAAATTCAAAATGGAATTTGTCTGAACTGCCTGTCAGCTCTTATTCCGGCCTCTGTCGGATCAACATCTAATAATATTTTTCGCAACGTAGGTCATATAATCTTCCCACTGCAGTTCTTGCTAAATGTAAACTTTATATAATACCTCAGTTCTATTAAAACTGGAACAGAATGATACAAGAAACTCGTTAGTTAGGTAGCATAGACGCTTTTAAGCATTTTCTAAGTAGCCTTAAGAATAATCAAGGTCCTCGACCTTCACGTTGTTGTGAAGGATCATGTTTAGGTCAAGTTCACCTCACAAGGTTAACAACTAGCTGTAGTTCTTTGAAAATGCATTTGTACGCCAAACATATAACCAAGAGTCCTTTACGTTTTTGTGAGGTAAATGAAAACACTAAACATATTGTTCTGGAATTCAACGAGTACGCAATTTTAAGACAGCAAATTCTGCTTTCTTATCAGCACTCTGTCCGGTAAATTTAAATATTTTTTTCGGTGATCCAACGCGCTTTAGAATAAATACAATTTCAAAGAAACGAGTGCCACTAGCTGTACTGAATGAATAGAGGTAGGAGTAAAAAGAAACAGCAGCCCCATGTGGTTCGTTTACAACATTCCTACATTTACATACTGGACTCTCTTTGGTCGTATTACAGAGAACATACTGGGCTTCCTTTGGGCGTAATATAGAGAACATACTGGGCTGCCTTTGGTCGTAATATGGACCATAGTGGGCTACCTTTGGTCATAATATGGAGAACATAATGAGCTACCTGTGGTCGTAATATACAGAACATACTGGGCTACCTTTGATCGTAATATAGAGAACATACTGGGCTACATTGTACCTTTGGTCGTAATATAGATATTATACTGGGCTACCTTTGTATAATATAGAAAACATACTGGGCTACCATTGGTTGTAATATAGAGAACATACATGTACTAGGCTACCTTTGGGCGTAATATAGAGAACATACAGGGTTACTGTGGTCGTAGTACAGAACTAAGAATCTTTATATTATCAGGAATTGGGGTTGTTAACTTCAGTCTCTACATCCAAAACTAGCTTACTGAAATAGAGATTTTTTGTGTTACAAATATATGTGTTTAACTTATAGCAAACAAAGGGTAATTCTGTATTCAAGAAAATACAGCAAACTATATATAAAGTAGAAAGAAAAGTCCAGGGAGTGCGTAATTACAAGTCGTTCCAATCCAAGAGGAAGAGGAAAGAGACACAAAACCATCACGCGCAAAACAAACAAACGCACGAAAAGTACACAGACCAGTTTTCTCTGCCCCGAGCGACGTTATCGCAATGTTAAAAGGACTGACTAACTCAAGGACAAAACGAAAGGCAAGACTCGCCTCGTAGAATTAACCACAAAGCTACACAGAGTAAGAGCATTTCCGGGACCATCGCCTTAAAATGGTCAGTACTATAAACCACCAGGGGGTTTAAACTCGGGGGGAGGGGGTTGATGGGGGTGGGGGTGTGGGGGGGGGGGGGGGAAGGAGAACTTCCTATATATGACATAGTACGGATGTGTGTGCCGACTGGCCCCCTTTTTCAGCGCTGCCAGGTATATGATTGGACCCCTTTTTTCAACAAAAAGTGTATGACTGGCTCTATTTTTCTTGATTCTTATGTGAAAGGCCCAACTTTTCTGACATCCTGGTAAATGCGTATATTTTTTCGCTCAGAGATTTGTCGAGGCTGCTTGTTCTCATGGTATTCAATGAGTTGACTGCTATATTTGTCCATCTGCCAGCAATAAATGGATCTGTTCTTGCAAAGGTCAGGTATATGAATGGGGTAGGTTTCAAAATACTGGCTCGCACACCCGTACCACATTTACTCCCAAGTTACCACCTCGCCCCCCCCCCCCCCCCCCCCATCCCCCACCCCCCGCTGCCCCTGAATACATAAAATTTCGGTTCGCATAATTGCTCCCAACTCAGTCGATGCATCATAGCGAGGACATAAAAATCAAATAAATCACTATGATAAACAAAGACGAGCTAATTCTACACCCACTGCGAGCCAGAGTTTAAGAAAACCATAGTTGCACCACGGCGGGCCAAGCAAAAGGCATATAATCAAGCCCCAGCCCACTTATTAAAGCTTCACGAAGAGGCCGTGATTGAGTCTGAGGCCCGCACCGCAGTCGTGCAATTATCCCTATATATACTGTGTAAATCAGTAAATTCGATACACGTATTGATATATGGAATGTTAATGAAATGTCTTCTGTAACTGATTTCAGAGTCAATATAGGGCTTAAGAGTATGCAGACTTTAGCCCCTAAGGAGACAAAACATTATGAAGACCTCGCACGAGAAGAAAGCCACAGTTTACCGGAGTATTTCTTGCATTTATATATTCTAAGAACGCTATACGAGTAATACTTTGCATTACAATGCAGGCATAAAAGTGCTGTTGGTTTTAAGTAGTTCAATTAAAATATCGTCCAGCGTAGGTTGAGGAGATACCGTATTCGACCTTATTACCGTATTGTGCGCTTAGGTTTTTCAAAATTACTCGGAAACCTTCAGGTGAATATGTATCTACCTACTAAGTGTACACTTTAAAAAAATATCAGCAATGGATTTATTTGATGATGTTTATGCGATTTTTTCTAATATTGTTTTATAAAAGCATATGCTGTAGGTACTCATTTGAACGCCATCGATAAGTCGATGCAATTCAAATGGGTACCCACAATATATGCGTTTATAAAGAAATAGGCTGTAATCTAAAGACTACGGAATTGCTTGAATGCGCGCTTTTATGTGCGGTAATTAGGTCGAATACAGTATTTTTATGACGTACTTTTACTGGCTTTACATTGTGCCAAAAGGTTTTGGTGCGTTTTGTTTTTATAATCAGCTTCTCACTAGGTTGTATTATTGAGCCTGATTTGGAAGGTTACAAAAAGATCAACTGGTAAAATGTCTGCCGTGTTTGGAAGTAGATTGCGGCTTCAAAATTAAGAAAAAAAAAGACTAGTTTAAATTTTAACAATGTTAAGCGCTTAAATCTGGCTCATTTAAATGAGTTATTTGACAGCTAAGTTTTACAACGTATTTCTTGAAAAGAAGAGGCAACATTTGTCTTGGCATTCGTTCGCCCACTTTTCATCAGCCAGTAAGCTTGTTGTATTTTTACAAAGGAACAAATATTCATCTCCAATCTCAGAGGGAGCTATGCTTGCACTTTTTGTTCTGAAACATTTCGCTTCTTGTCTAAATGTTCAGTTGTGTGTTATATATATCTTAGATATTTGTATAGTTTAATGTTTCGATATATTCATTGTAGTCATTTCTATCTTCTTTTACTGATAACATTGACGTCATAACCATTGAACGGGCATCCGCCCTACAGACCCTTGGGCCGCCGTCAGCTCTGGGCACACTGTTTTTCTATAGTTGGGGGTGGCTCGCGAAGGCGCCTCACGTGACGCTCTGGTGCCACTTCCTGGCAAGTCGGTATGTGAAGACAAGCAGGTTACTTCCCGTGGTCTTTTGGATTGCATAATGGAAACATTTTCTTTTGTACCCATGCCTTTCCCTTAGCGTTTTATTATTATTCCAACTAATGTGATACAGTTTTTATTTTAGAATACTGATATTATTTGCAACAGTTCCATTTTATAATTTTACTGTAATATGTCGTAATGTGCTTGCAACTAATTGCTGTGCAATTTGTATGTAATTTTTGTAATTTTGTTTGTCTAATGTAGATCTATAAGCCGGTAAATAGCTATTTAATGCTGATATTACTATGTTAATACTTCTCCGACTTTAAATATCGATTAAAAAAATTGTCTTATGTCTAATATATAGGACAGGTGTTATATACTGGAACAATTGTATCCGATAGATTTGCATTTCCGACGGCCGCTAGCACCTCCATTATTTTTCCAGCTGAGACAAAATGTTATTGTTACTTCAGAAAATTACCGAAATTAAATGTGGTTTCCAACTTTGCTGTCGTTAACTCATTTATGCCTAGTGGACTCTTCTATCCAAACTCTTTGGACAGATCCATTTCCAAGTTAAGGGATATCTGATTAGTGTTATATTGCCATCTTTAATGGAAGTTCCTGTACTTAATGTAAACAATGTAGACCCTGATCAGACGCCGCGTTTTGTAGTGTCTGATCTGGGTCTTGATGATGATTTGGTGTTTTACGTCCTTTTCAACATTATTTAAGTCATATCTACACGATAGAAGGTGATAATAAAAGGCTCTATGCAATGAAGCCAGCGGGGTTCGAACCCGGGACCTGATGATCCAAAATTGGGAGCGCTAATCCCTCGGCCACCCGGACTCTTCTTTGATCTGGGTCTACACTGTTTGCAAAGGCCCCTTTTATGGAACGCTAGGCATAAATGTGTTAAGGGGACTAGAAATGCTTAGTATAGTTTCAGTCATTTTTTCTAAGGACAATACTTTTGTGACCTTTTGTTTGCTTTTCTGCGCATAAAGCCCCTTGAAAAAGAGGTTTACTTTAAAAGGAAAGAACACCCATTTGGAGCATTTTCTTTTTAAAGTGTACTTCTTTTCTTGGGAACAAATTCTTTCCTTTTTAATAGACCCATTTTATGAAGGGAGGCAACACAATTTAGACAAAGTTGCCTCTTCTGATAGTGTATCAGTTCCCATTTATTAAGAAATATTTTTCTCTACTGTAAATTATCGTCGAATAACGCATGGTATATGAGGGCAGATTGCGAAGTGTAAAGTCATCACGGCAAAACCGGATTGAATTAATATTCACATCTGCCCGACAACACCATGCCTTTTTCGACGATAATTCACAGCTGAGAAAAAATATTTCGATTCTAACATGATACATAAAGGAACATCGATATCGTTGCAATGTTTTCCAAAGAACTCTTTTGCAACGGACGTCGACAGAAGTATATATTTACATGCGACGTCACCATACGCGCCCGTTTCATGCATTACGTTGACGACGTAAATCACAGTAACGTTTCCATAAGGCTCTTCGGGAAAATGTTTACGTCATGTTAGAACAAGAAAATGACGCCTGAACTGTATTTGCTTTTTCTGTTCTCCATGTACGGTTACATTTTTGGATAGATTGATTACAATCGAGCCATAGTATACAAACGCCAAGATTCCCTTAAGGTAGTTGTCCACGTGATTATCACTGAGCAATGCAATCAAATCGCGCGTTAGACGAAATTCAGGTAACGGTTATTTATGCCGCGCGATTCTTGTCGCTTTGACGTCAGAGTGTTGTTGATAGAGGTTATATATAAAACCTAAACTGGGACATTTGGGACATTGGCAAACAGTGCAGACCTAGATCAGACGCCTCAGAACGCGGCGTCTGATCAGGGTCTGCACTGTTTGCTTAAATTACAGGAAATTAAGGATTAAATGAAACAGTCATAAGTTTCCGTACATGACCATTTTCTCAGCCTACACTCAGAGACAATCGACCTACCAGTTCTGTCAGTGTTTTTTTTTATTTTATATGTATTCGCTGCAAAGTAAACGAGATTTGTTTAATCCCATTTACGTCGAATGATCTCTTCTACAACAACTCTTTGGATAGGTCTATTTCAAATAACAGGGTGTCTGATTGGTTTTAAGTTGTACTATGTTTTACAGAAATTCCGATAGTTAATGCAAACTGTGTAGACTCTGATCAGACGCCGCATTCTGTGGAGTCTGATCTGGGTCTGCACTGTTTTTCAATTACCATTACGAAAACACGCCTATTCAAATATACTGAAAATTTTACCACCAAAAAAATTGAAAATTTTCAGATAAAAATTCTGATATTTTTTATATTTCTGCTCTAAACATAGATTGTGAGTACTCGTTAGAACCGCCTCAGCGAGGCGGTTCTAACAAGTACCCACAATCTATGTTTTGAGCAGAAATATAAAAACTGAATTATACCCCTGTAAACCCCAGTTTTACTATATAAAAGTGGGGTTTAAGGGGGTCAAAATTATATAGGCATGTTTTCGTGATGCCTATCAGTGGTTTTCCTACTTAAATAGGTTGATGTACATGTAGTTTGTAAGGTAGATAAATAACAATCCCGTAACAACAGCAAAGGCGTAGAATTATTGTGTCTCTCAAATATAACGAATATGGATCCACAAAAACAAACAGTAAACTTAAGAGCAAAGGCGTAGATTTATTGTGTCTACAAAATATAACGAATAAAGAACAAAAAAGAAGCTTGTCAGGTGACCCGTGGCCTCTAGCTTCCAGCTGTATTACATCAAATAGAAAGTTGAAACCGGAAGTCACAGGTCACCGGACAAGTCATTTTTATGCTTATAATTGACAGCTGGCCTTAGTTTGGATGATATAACTACCCTATATCCATAAACATTCTTTATATTCAGCTGCAGTTACCAATCCCTGTGGTGTAATGAAATGCGCAAGAAAATCACCTAGTTTTCAAGTTATTGTTTGTTGGCTGATGCTCGAGCTAACGACAGAATAGTGCTATGCTCGAACAAGCATGTATGTGGTGTCATTACTCGATCTGATAAATATGTCACAGTTAACATTTTTTTTTTAAATAACAAGTGTTTCTATACTATTTTAATACAAAATTACTGCATCATCGAAACATGCTTTTGTTTATGAGCTACCGACGACTTAACCCATTTAGTTTGAGGACCCCCAAAAGGGTAATTAGCAAACAACGCAGACCCAAATCAGACGCCGCATTCTGCGGCGTCTGATTAGGGTCCCCACTGTTTGCAAATAGCTAAGCCATTTTTTCTCTAGGAATATCTAAAGCACATAGCCTGATTTATCTAAACTTGAAATCGGACTCTTCTTATATATTGTGCGGGGGAGTTTAAATCGAGTAATGTCTCAATGAGCATGAAGCATTGATTACCTTTTCTGTTTTGGTAAACAGCTCCTGTTGCGACTAAATACATACACATAGATCATCTTCCATCATGTGTATAAGGAAGGTAATTTTGTAACATCCTTTTTTGTACTCCAATCGCGTTCTGAAAAGGGGTATGCTCTAATAGGAAAACATTTGCCCACAAAGGAAGCAAATTCTTTCCTGTTAGAGTTGACCCTATTTCAGAAAGAGACACACCGCCTTTTAAGAGTTGTCTCCCTTGAAATTATGACAAACGCGATGATTTTGATTTTAACATTGTTAATTTCCCGTTTTTGGATGGCGGTGTTCCTCGGGCCTCTTCTTATGGTGTTTACATTTCTCAACTTATTTGGTTTGCAAGAGTGTCTGGTCATCTGGCTGACGTCAACGCTCGTAACACAATTTTGACTGCAAAACTCCATCAGGTGTACCGGTGTCATAGTGAATGAGTTACAGGACCTCCAGGAGGATCAGACAAATATATATTTACCACAATGGAAGTTGAGGGCGATGGTTAGAATTCTGAAGCCTCCACAACCCCGTCCCCAGTAATTCATTACTAACCGTTCCAAAGCGGTACCTTCATTATGGCACTTTTTGTAAATGTTCTGTAGTGTTTCACTTCAAAATGTTTTTTTTTTTTTTTTTTTAACAATTATGTAAGTTAAAGATACATGTGTTTGTTGAATTTTATGTGGACGCATTTCCCTTTGGTGTTGAGAACTTGATGTGGATCTGACTGTATCAGTTCCTGGATTCACATTCATTGTTTCCGTATATTCGAATATCGCTTTCATTAGAAGACAGGCAAATATGTATTTACGTATATCGCTTACAATAAACGACAGGCCAATCTGTATTTACGCATATCACTTATTTAGAAGAGAGGCCAATATGTAATTACGCATATCGCTTATATTGGAAGACAATCTTATCTGTATTTACGCATATCGCATGTTAGAAAACATGCCAATCTGTATTTATGCATATCGCTTATGTTAGAAGACAGTCCAATCTGCATTTAAGCATATCGCTGATGTTAGAAGACAGTCAAATCTGTAAATACGCATATCGCTGATGTTAAAAGACAGGCCAATCATATTTAAGCATATTGCATATGTTAGAAGACAGTCTTATCTGTAGTTACGCATATCGCATGTTAGAAGACAGGCCAATCTGTATTTATGCATATCGCTTATGTTAGAAGACAGGCCAATCTGTATTTAAGCATATCGCTTGTTTTAGAAGACAGTTCAATCTGTATATACGCATATCGCTTATGTTAGAAGAGAGGCAAATCTGCATTTAAGCATATTGCTTATTTGGTTGACTTCACCTCACTATTTCTTTCCTGAATCATTCTTCTCTCTGTGTGCTCCTGTAGTTATATTTTCTGGTATTAAGTCGGGAATAGTGTCCTAAGATAAACCAGGCAAATATTCAATACTATAAAAACGAAAGCGTAGTTGAAACAAGAATTCCGCGGAAGGTGTCATCGCACCTGCTGGCGCAAAAGTCACAGGAGCCACAATCAGAATGTGGTTATTAAATAAGTTTATTTCATTCTTAGCAGTGCTTACTTGGAAAACTGGGTTGAAAAAAATGTAGACAAAGTGCCAAGTGGGGCACATATATTCCAGGACAGTCCCATTCCCTCTAATGGCTATATCTTCAGCACTGACTTTTCGTATCATACAGCCCAATGATAATGGAACATTGACGTAAAATGTGTAAAAGTCACTGGAGCATGAAATTTAGGTCAAGGTCACGGGTCAAGGTACCTGCTAATTCAGTACATCAAGGAGAAGCACAATGCAAGGTATGGTGGTTGTAGGCCTTATAGTTGAGGAGTTATCAAACATCAACGTAAAATTTGTCAAATATAGGTCAAGGTCACTGGGTCAAGGTACCTGCCAAGCCAGTGCAATGAGGTGAAGCACTATGCAAGGTTTAGTGGCTGTAGGTCTTATATTTGAGGAGATACCGAACATCAATATAAAATGTGTCAAAGTCACTGGAGTGCACAATATAGGTCAAGGTCACCAGGTCAAGGTACCTGTCGAGTCAGTACATCGAGAAGAAGTGCTATATAAGGTTTGGTGGTTGAAGGCCTTACAGTTGAGGACATATGGAAGGGTGACGTACACGGTGTAAATGTCAATGGAGCGTGAAATATAGGTCAAGGTCACCCAGTCAAGGTACCTGCAGAGTCTGTACATTGAGGAGAAGCACTATGCAAGGTTTGATAGTTGTAGGCCTTATAGTTGAGAAGATATTGAACGTTGACGTAAAATGTGTAAAAGGCACCGGAGCGCAAAAGATAGGTCAAGGTCACCGGGTCAAGATACCTGCCAAGTCAGTACATATTGGAGAAGCACTATGCAAGGTTCGGTAGCTAGAGGTCTTACACTTGAGGAGATCTGGAACGTTGACGTAAATTATGTTAAAGTCACTGCAGCCAAAATATAGGTCAAGGTCACCAGGTCAAGGTATCTGCTAAGTCAGTACATTGAGGAGAAGCACTTTGCAAGGTTTGATGGTTGTAGGCCTTATAGTTGAGGAGATATTGAATGTCGACGCAAAATATGTCAAAGTCACTGGAGCGCAAAATATAGGTCAAGGTCACCAGGTCAAGGTACCTGCCAAGTCTGTACCTCTAGGAGAAGCACTATGCAAGGTTTGGTAGTTGTATGCCTTATAGTTGAGAAGATCTGGAACGTCAACGTAAATTGTGTCAAAGTCAATGGAGCGCAAAATATAGGTCAAGGTCACTGGGTCAACATATCTGCCAAGTCAGGAGGTCAGGGAGATGTGTCATGCAAGGTATGATGGTTGTTGTAGAATTGTAGTTGATTAGAATACTAACTTTGACGTAAATGTCGAACTTCGACATAACAGAACTGTTAAGAGACAGACGGACGGACGAACGGACAGACGAATGGAAAAGCGGGCACCTATGTCGCTAAGTCAGGAGGTCAGGGAGATATTTCATACAAGGTTTGATGGTTGTTTAGTCTTGTAGTTGATTAGAATACTAACTTTGACATAAATGTCGAACTTCGACATAACAGAACTGTTAAGAGATGGACGGACGGACAGACAGACGAACAGACAGACGAATGGAAAAGTGGGCACCTATGTCGCAAAGTCAGGAGGTCAGGGAGATGTTTCATGCAAGGTTTGATGGTTGTTTAGTCTTGTAGTTGATTAAAATACTAACTTTGACATAAATGTCGAACGTCGACATAAATGTTGACAGACGGACGGACGAATGGACAGACAAACGGAAAAGCGGACGCCTATGTTGCAAAGTCAGGAGGTCAGGGAGATGTTTCATGCAAGGTTTGATGGTTGTTTAGTCTTGTAGTTGATTAGAATACTAACTTTGACATAAATGTCGAACGTCGACATAAATGTTGACAGACGGACGGACGGACGGACTGACGGACGGACGGACGGACGGACGGACGGACGGAAAATCGGACGCCTATATCGCACCCTGCTACTAGCAGGTGCGATAAAAATCATATGAGTCACGCAATGAGACCGGCGGCCATTATGCGGACACATTACGAAAACACGCCTATTCAAATATATAGAAAATTTCACTTCCTAAAACTGAACACTTTCAGATAATACACTCTGATATTTTTCATATTTCTGCTAAAAACATAGATTGTGGGTACTCGTTAGAACCGCCTTGCCGAGGCGGTTCTAACGAGTACCCACAATCTATGTTTTGGAGCAGAATAAAAAATAATGCATACCCCTATAAAACCCAGTTTTACTATATAAAAGATGGGTTAAAGGGGGTCAAAATTATACAGGCTTTTTTTTGTGATGAGTAAGATCCAGATCGGCTAGTGAAGCCGCACAACCTGAAAAGGAGTTTAATATGCATCGACATACAGTCGACCCTCGTTATCTCGACCTCGCTTATCTCGAATAACCGCTTATTTCGAAGTGGAATTCTGGTCCCTGCTTTAATATGGAAATCTAAGAACAGGTAACAAAATATTGTGAAAAAGAGGAAATTTCTTCTCTTTTCCACATTATTTTATATTTATTTCTAACTTCAGGAGTCAAATTACATATTCATTTGTTAAATGTGGTTGTTCGATTTATTGTTTTCCTCACTTCCGCAACTCTGATATGTCGAGGTACGGATATCTCGAAGTGTTTCAGAGAGTCCCTTGTAATTCGAGATAATGAGAGTCGACTGTATTCTACAAATAGAGTATTCAGCAATTACGTAAGCCGCGTCACGAAAACACGCCTATATAATTTTGACCTCCTAAAACCCCACTTTTATATAGTGAAATTGGGGTTTACAGGGATACAAATTATTTTTCTTATTTCTGCTCAAAAACATAGATTGTGGGTACTCGTTAGAACCGCCTCTCCGAGGCGGTTCTAACGAATATCCACAATCAATGTTTTGAGCAGAAATATGAAAAATATCAGAGTTTTTTTTTTTATCCGAAAATTTTTATTTTTTGGAGGTGAAATTTTCTATATATTTGAATAGGCTTGTTTTTGTAATGGATAGCAAAGGCGCAGTATCAGAACCCTTATATCCGCATATGCAACAAAGGTACTTCTTCTCATGGCTCTGTTTCGTGATGATATAAAGAAAAATATTTTATTAACTAAGTGTATTATACTTATAAATAGTCTGGGTATGTAATTACAACACTAGCATCCTGTAGTAACGTAATATAATTTAAGTCATATTGCTTAAGATCCTGGTTGTATTTTTATATCTTTTTTATCTTGATACGTCATCATTGAATAGTTACAAAACAAGTACTATGACAGTCATTGACTTCTGACATTCAATTAATCAGTTAATAGGTAACTCAAAGTGTATTCATTGTACCGCAAAAGCATTAAATAAACATCCTTTTACTGTATCAGTTTATCACAGAAACGGAAAGAAAAAAAAAAAAAAAAAAAAAAAAAAAAACATCTCCGTGAAGAAGACACTGCCGCAATCGTAAGTCGGCATGGTAAATGTCCTGGAATATCGCACACCAAAGCTTCTGACAGTGAAGACTCAGACTGCTTCTTTAGGAACAGTTTGATCAGGGTCTACACAGGCTGTCAGTCCGCTAAGTAATTTTAGACACATCTTCTTAAAAAGCAAAATTTAAGCCAAAACAAAGTCTGGAATTAAGTGTTCGAAATCTTAGGACATTGACCGTACTTCGCTATTGATAACAGCATTTTGGTACCAAGGTGAAAACTTCATTATAAATTTTCTAAAATGATGAAAAAAACCCAAAGCATCTTATCGCCAGATCTTCTGTCCTTCACTAAGTATCCACGCGCTTTTCGAAGAAAAAGCGGGGAAACTGTTATACCCCGCGTCCGTTCGGCCGTCCGTTCGTCCGTCTGTAATGTCACACCATTGCTCCTAGACCATTTAAGCTAGATTCTCGAAACTTTAACCGGCGATAGCCCTATGAATGGGAACTGAAGGAACACATTCAGAATTTTGATGTGACCCCTGGGGGCAGGGCCAGGGGATGTGGCCCCGAAGGGTTCAAAATCTATTTTGTACAAACATAGTCATGTTCATATCAAATCGAAGGTTATGAAAAGTAGAATATAGTGGTGCAAAACTTTTGCCCCGGGGCATGTCTAGGGGTCACGAGAGGTCAAAAAGTAGAATTTGGGTCCTTTTTTTTTATTGTCACCTAACTCCTCTTAGGCTTTTTTAGCTAGAGCCTTGAAACTGTCACAGTAATAGCTCTATGGATGAGGACTGGAGGAACAGATTGGAATTTTGATGTGACCCCAGGGGGCAGGGCCAGGAGTGTGTGGCCCCGAAAGGTCCAGAAGTCATTTTTGTACAAACGTAGTCATGTTGCAATTAAATCGAAGGTTATGAAGAGTAAAATACAGTGATGCAAACATTTTGCGCCGGGGTCATGTCTGGGGGTCACTAGAGGTAACAAAGTAGGCTTTTGGGTCCTTTTTTTGATTTCACCAACTCCCCTTAGGCTTTCTTAACTAGAACCATGAAACTGTTATAAGTAATAGCCCTATGGGTGAGGACTGGAGGAACACATTCGGAATTTTAATGTGACTCCTGGGGGCAGGGCCAGGGGTGTGTGGCCCCGCTGGGTCAAAATCCATTTTGTACAAACATAGTCATGTTGCATATCAAATCAAAGGTAATGCAGAGCAGAATACAATGGTGCAACAATTTTGCCCCGGGGCATATCTGAGGGTCACTAGTTTTCTAAGTTAATGTCCTTGTTACAAAGTTCCGGAGCTAGTTTCTCGATTGAAGTAAAAAACAAAACAAAACAAAACAAAAAAACAAAACAAAAAAACAAACAAACAAAAAACAAACAAACAAAAAACAAACAAACAAACAAAAAACAAACAAACAAACAAACAAACAAAAAAACAATAGAACAACATGGATTACGTCAGAGGAGCATTCAAATACATACCGTTTTCACCAAAATATTTCGAAAAAAATAACTCCTTACCATACTTCCACTAACATTTGTACATGTTCACTAGACTTCATAGGCAAGCATTTTAAACAGTGATGGTGAATTATAAAATCAGCAGATCCTGATCTGATTCCGTGTTCTATAGCGTTTGATCTGGGTCTGTTTGCTCAAGCGGGCCTGTGCGAATACTTAGGATACATACGGTATTTTACATTATTTAATCTTGGTTTCAGCAAATTATCATTCATCATTAGTTTATTAGAGCTGTCTCAAACTTTTCTCTTGTCTCGCTAAGGCACGGCTAAAACCAAGTACATCGTACGTCATATTTTTTTTTACTTTTTGGAATCTCTAAAGTTGCATCATTTATATGGAATGTTATTTTGAGTCTTGTTAATGTCATTACGAAAACATGCCTATTCAAATATACTGAAAATTTTACCACCAAAAAATGAAAATTTTCAGATAAAAAATTCTGATATTTTTGATAGTTCTGCTCTAAACATAGATTGTGGGTACTCGTTAGAACCGCCTCACCGAGGCGATTCTAACGAGTACCCACAATCTATGTTTTGAGCAGAAATAAGAAAAATAATGTATACCCCTGTAAACCCGAGTTTTACTATATAAAAGTGGGGTTTAAGGGGGTCAAAATTATATAGGCATGTTTTCGTGATGTCTTACCTACATGTGCGTATACAAAGCAAGCTGTGGATATTTTACTACTCAACATATCCAAGGAACACTGAATGTTATTTCTTCAACTTTGAAGGTTGGCTACATCGTACTTGCAAAACATTAAAAAAGATAAACAGAACATGTAATGACAGAATGTGTTTCATGAAAAAGTATAGTATATAGATGTCCAGTAAGAGCCACAAACACAAACATAGTAGAGATGATGTCCAGTAAGAGCCACAAACACAAACATAGTAGAGTTGATGTCCAGGAAGAGCCACAAACACAAACATAGTAGAGATGATGTCCAGGAAGAGCCACAAACACAAACATAGTAGAGATGATGTCCAGGAAGAGCCACAAACACAAACATAGTATAGACGATGTCCAGTAAGAGCCACAAACACAAACATAGTAGAGATGATGTCCAGTAAGAGCCACAAACACAAACATAGTAGAGATGATGTCCAGTAAGAGCCACAAACACAAACATAGTAGAGATGATGTCCAGTAAGAGCCACAAATACAAACGTAGTAGAGATGATGTCCAGGAAGAGCCTTATTAACAGAGCATAGCCTTGCACTGACACCAAGATGTAAGCAAACAAACCAAGACAAACAGTGTCCATGCCACAAAGCAATGTAAAGGAAAATAGCCAGCTCCCTCTTCTCCATCGAGGTTATCGCAACGCTAGACTGGCTCCATCAAAACAGCAATAAAACAACGATCATGAAAAACAAAAACACAGCCCGGTATCGAGCCACCACAAGGCTACACAAAAAATGAAAACAACAACAACAACAAAAAAAAAAAAAAAAAAAAAAAAAAAAAAAAAAGAAACGAAAAAAAGCAACAAACAAAAAACAAAACAACAACAACAACAACAACAACAACAACAACAACAACGGTAAGTAGTAAAAACTACAGGGGAAGGGGTATCAGCCCATTATAAATAGAAAAATATATGCTTGCAATTATTTTAGCACTCATTTTCGTAAAGTCGTTCTTCGACATAGAAAGATTGGGTACAACTTAAATAAAATACGACAGACTGCATGCATGGTAGTTAACCCAATCACGGTTAATAACTTTGCTTTTCTCTTGGTTACACGCCGGTGGGTCGGGCCTCATACTCTATGACGTCTCCGGCCTAAAGACTTTTAAGTAAGTTGGTTGGTGCCTGATGCGCTGGCCCTGGTCCCGGAGTCCTACTGTTGGTTTTCTTTTGCTTCAGCATTTCAGTTATTTCTTGCTGTCGAGTCCTCATCGTTGATTTATCTCTGTATTCGTTTGATTTTTAAGTTCTCGGAGATGTTGCACTGATGAGTTAGGAACCCTTCACGCGTACTAAACAAACGTTTTGTGTATACCACGGCAGCACTAAGGGCAAGGGTTGTGGCCACGAAAAATCGATTTAAGCCCCCCAAGTAATATTTTACTGACCGTTCCAAGGCGGTGCTTCTGCTGTGGTTTACTATATCTGTCATTGTATGTTTTTGTATGTTTGTCTTGGAGCAATTTTTATTTTGGATAGCCGTTTGGCCATTGTTTTGGGAAAAATGTCCTTTTGGATGTTTGCTTGTAGCGTTTTGATTGTGGTGCCGTTACTTTAAGTGTGTCCTTTTTTCCTTTTGGTGTCTTGGAGTGGAAAGTGTTAGGTAATCGTTTCGATTCCTGATCATTGCCTTCCGTCCTGTTTACAAAGATACTTAGATCTCTGCTATTGTACAATAATTATAAAGGAGAACTTGCAAGGGAGGTATCGCTATCAAAATATATTCACCTGCCCTAAAAGGAAAGAACGTACAATTTCCTTTAGAGTGGACTCCTTTTCAGACAGAGCTCGATGAGTAGGACAGCAAACAGATAGTCACATTTGTGAAAATGGCGGACTATCTATTACCCTTAAACAAACAGTCGCAATGTGATAATGTAGAGCAAACGAGCGACCACCTCTAAAATGTTCCAACCTAGCGACCGACATTCGGAGCAAATCGCAATTACAATGCATTTTGAGATAAACCCATTTGAATCTCATTTATCAGATTATCCTAACACGCTGCTGCAGTTTTATCGCACGTGTCGGATTACAAGGACCTCCTACACTAACGAGCTGTTTTCTGGAATCTCCACAATAAGCTAAGATTACTGGTTTGAAGCTGATACCATCGAAGAAATGTGTTTTAGAATATGAACATTTTAACAAGTATGAAAATATCGACATATTCTTTGTATCAAGTTTAAAGGGGGCGAGAATTGGCGCCAACAAAGTCATGGTAAAGCTCCCAAGCACACGCTGCTGTCCATTTCAAGACATTCTGATACCAGTTCCGTTTTGTAAATTTGACAATACGATCACCCTCTTTATAACTATTCGCTTTGTCCTTTGCTTTGGTTTAGTCTCTTAGTTTCATTACAAGCACGGTGGCCGCATCCATTAATTGTCAACTTTGCTTTCAGTATTTATGTTTATGCTGTAGGCTGTCGTCTTGTTAGATTTAAGGTACTTTTTCAGGAATAAAGGCGATCGCAAATAAAACTGTTCTCGTGACCATTCAAAGACAATATTATTGTCGCAGTTTCTTTTCGGTTGTTAGTCCTGTTTTAATTAAAGCATCGTTTTTGTGATGCTTTATATCGTTATATGGCGCCTCGTTGGGCTATATTCTGTGATTGTGGCCTGTCTTAGGTATCTTCATATTTATTCTTCCAGACCATGTCGGGATATAATATGAAATAAATAGGTGTTACCTATGAAACAAGCTTAAGCATTTTATGCACTTTTTTTTCATCAGGTATGCAAAGTGGCGGACCAGACAAAACCAGTATTATTGTAGGTCCGAGGCAAAGTGCACAACATCAAACTATTTTTTTTCCATGAAATTTTGCACATTAGTGTGTCACCGGGTATAGGTATATGATACACTTGTACTGCCTTGCAGTACAAACCCGTTTTAAAAGCGACGTGGTAGAGTGTCTGCCTTTCACTTGTTACAAGTGTATAAATAAATATTTAGTCTTATAGTAAAAAGAAATTATGCATGTGCCCCGAAAGTTTATTTTTATAGGCTGATTTCGTCAAAAAAATCAAAAAAAAAAAAAAAAAAAATAAAAAAATAAAAAAAAAAAAAATCTTGATTTCTCCTTTCAGCTATACCGATAACGATCAGCTGATCGCCAGTCAATTGATACCACCGGATAACCTACTTTTATCATGTTGTCAGCGATAAATTCTTCTCCGTGCATAATTCCTGTCATGTGCTGTAGGAATGTAGTCCATTTTTACGGCAAAAACTTCAGTATTTATAATTAAATACGCGAAAATTTTGTTTAATGCGAGAGAAGTCACAGATTAAATATGGCGGCTAAAACGCAGATCAGTCACGCATTCATCCGTGTCAATGTCGTAAAAAAAGAATCCTTCTATTTCATTGGCTATACGATTCATTTCAGCCAATGAGATCGCTTGCGGCGGCTGACTGGCTTTCCATGTTTGCAACGGAGCGTGATCATCATATTTTTCGGAAACCAGGCTGGCAACGGACATAAATTAGCGTTGGTTTTCGGGTTCAACATTAAGCCGATACACTCCGCTGTAGATTTTGGAAACCAGTCAGCCGCCGCATGCGAATTCTTCTGCATAGTATGTGAGAGACTCACGATACCTATACGCAGGTGGCGACCTGCTGTGCAGGTCGCTTAAGCTCGTTTTTATATGGACGGTTTAAGTAACATATTTAGAAACATGCGTATTCTGAACAGTTAGCAGGGGAATTTGAAGATTTTAAGTTCTTGAATTCCAATATACAACGTTGAAACAAAATAGAGTTGAAAAAGAAAATAAAACTTCCAATGTTCAATTTCTTACAAATATATTCGAAATCGTCCAGTTTCTGTTAAATGTAGATAACCTAACAAGTAATAATTTGGCCTTATAATTAGGACTATTACACTAAACCCCGTCCAGACCAGATCAAATAAATTGATTAGCGTCTCGAATTTGCCTTCATTGCAGAATAATGACATTATTACAGCAGACGAAGATTTTCTTCAAAAGACCACCGCAATTATAGGGACATAAAAATAAGAGTACATCGCCGATTTAAACGCCAAAAAGACACGTGTGAATAGCAACAAAATAAATAATAATAATAATGAAAATATATCACTTCTGTTCCACGGTTTGATGGCAACTTGTCGCCCTTTAAGGAAGACACGCGCTAAGCCTAGAATACATCTGTGCCACAATATATTGAAGAATAAAGGGAAAGCTTTCGGCCTTTTCGGGTTTAAGTTAGCTTTACAGGATCCAAACCCTCGCCCTCAGCTTCCATAGTGGTAAAAACATATATATTATGGTCGGTACGCATGGAGGTCTTCTAACTCATCCATGCATCTTTATGGGCAACAAATAAATCAGAGACGAAGCTCATATTGAAGCAAAGATGAGGACTGCACAGACACAACGTGTTGAGATTCTTCGAGATCCCTGAGGTATCAAACAACACCACTGAAATACTAGAGGAAAGGAAAACCACCAGTTGATCCCCGATGGACCGAGAAACAGACATAAAAAGGTCCGGCCCAGACAGTCTGATCGAATAATTATAAGTTCCGACGGTCATAGAGTCTGAACCTCGACCCATCGGCGTGCAGTTAAAAAGAGGTAATCAAAGTGGTCAACCGTGATTGAGTCAACCGCTAATCAAACACTGTTTTATGGGCATTTCGTTTATAACATTTGACAATATTTCTGAATTAATCAGAAAATTCAGGTTTACCTACAATATTTTTAAACTTATACACTAAGTCACCATACAATTCAGGTTCCGACAGGCCTGGTAGCAGAAGCTTTTTAGTCCGGTATCCATCACGAAAACATGCCTATATAATTTTGACCCTCTTAAACCCCCATTTTTAAATAGTAAAATTGGGGTTCACCGGGGTATACATTATTTTTCTCATTCCTGCTCAAAAACATAGATTGTGGTACTCGTTAGAACCGCCTCGCCGAGGCGGTTCTAACGAGTACCCACAATCTATGTTTTGAGCAGAGATATGAAAAATATCAGAGCTTTTATCTGAAATTTTTCATTTTTTTTGGTGAAGTTTTCTATATATTTGAATAGGCGTGTTTTCGTAATGGTATTAAGTAACCAGTTCGTAGTGTCGACGATAAAACTAAGAAAAAACTTTCCGAAATTTATGATACCGATACCCCTGTTGGAAAAGTTAGGCAGACAATGTTGTGTTACGAGCATTAAAACATTGAAACCCTGACAAATTGTTTTGCTGCCCTTCCGAAAAGGAATTACTCTAAAAGGAAAGAACTTTAGAGTATACGCCTTTTCAGAAAGGGCCTTGGTGTGGAGGAACGCAAACATGAAGTAACAAAAATGTCTGCCTAATAATAAATGGCAGAAAATCATATCCAGTCTCCTTAAGATCGAATCTTTCGACAAAAGCCCTTTGGATAGGAGGGCTTGTAACATCAATGAAATAAAATATTCACTGCTAAATTTCGCAAGGATGCCGTTATCATAAACTACGTGAAACATTTTATCGCCGTCATTCTGAATTAATGTCCAAACATAACGTTGGTTTGAAAACACTTCTGTGAGAAAGTCTGTCCGAACCTGAAGTTTATATAACGACTTAGTCTATAAATTCAGAACGATTGCTGGCAAAACTGATTTTCCGGACAATTTAAAAAGATTGTCACTTGCTACAAAAAGAAGGGTTACAACATGGATATCCTACGACCAACTGCATGGTTGTTAACCAAATTATGCTATATAACTTTGCCTTCCTATTTTATCGCACGACGGTGGATCGGTTCTCAGACTAAATGACGGCTCCCACCTCAGTCTGTTTCAGATGGTCGGTGCCTGACTATCAATGTCTGTGGTCGGGCTCATTGTGGTCCTGTTGTAGTTTTTTCTTGTGTTCTTGCTTCAGATTGTCATTGAGCCCTTTGCTTTGTTTCATCACAGTGGTTTTGATTATATTTGTTTCACTGTGATGTTTCAGAGATGAGGTAGGGGACCGCTATGCGGATCGAACATATATTTGTAATTTGATAAATGCATCAGAATTAAGGGCGAGGTGTCGCGCAAGTAAAACTAGTTTAAGCCCCCACCCACCTCGTTCCGAGTAGTTTTCTTACTGACCGTTCCAAGTCGGTCCCTCTGTTGCAGTGCTTCTTTGTCCATCTGTGATTTCATATGCAGCGTTTGTGGTGTGCTTATTTGTTCCTCATCTCTTCTTCCCTTGGTGCCTCGGGAGGACTGTGCTTCCTGATTGTGGCATTTCCTGCGCATCTTCGTTTATAATTTTACAAGGTATAAAATATGTTGCTGTAAATTAAGTATAATTAACAATATACCGGCAACAGAAGTAACGTTGCCGATAGTGATAAGCTTCCTTTGACAGCCATAGATATTCGGTCGGTCGAAAGAATAAGGGAAATAGAATATACACAGGAAACAACAACAACAACAAAAAAAGGCGTCAAAGAATACAGCTATTCCAAACCATTAAAAGTAGAAGAGACACAAACATACGCAATTTACACTTCATACGCACAATAACACATCCCATAAAGACAACAGAATGAATAACTAGACAAATAAGTATTGACAAGGTCTAAAAGAAATGGCCCTTGAGAATCCGGAAGCAAGTAATACACCCAAGAAACGAAAACTATAGGCTTAGTTATATTGGATCTGACCATGCCCTCCAGCGCCGGCCTCTGCAATGCCTTATTTTTAAAGTTACTTAAAATGAGCTCAGTGATCTTGAATGACCAGAAAGTAATAAAGTTACATACGAGTACGTGATCTTACGGTTACGCATGTAACTAAAATTGAATGTTTACCTGTATCTTATTTGGGCGGCGCCAAGCGAAATGGTGTCTACGAACGTGCGTAAAATGCACAGATTCTGATTCATTCCGCGCATGCACAAAATCTCATCCGGGCATTTGTTTTCCATTGATACATTCTATAGTGTCCAATATATCTGTTCACGGACAGCGAAGGCCCTGATCAGACAGCGCGGATGCGCAGGCTGATCTTGGCCTTCGCTGTCTGCATATGCCCGAAGAAACCTTTTCGCATTTATTGACTCAGTGTTGTTGCAACTTATTACGCGGACGTAAATTATATTAATATCGATATACCAAAATCACATCCTTGATCACATACCTGATCACACTAAATTCTTTAGTTCGTTTGTATGATTATGTCACGCATTTTATGACCACATGTTTTAAAATACCATTTATTGATCAGGTAGTTTAATATTGATAGACGTTTCCGGTAATATCTGAAATGCATCTATTGTGCTTTACGTAATATATTAGAATTAATAAAACGGTATGCTTAATATCTGTAGAAACAACAGTAGTTAGCTTAAAATAAATACGGAGACACAATTACGAAACAAAACACTCCCTATGCAGCAGATATACGATTTAATAACAGGAAATGACAAAACAAAACTACAAAAGACCGGTAGTGACATTTCAACTTCATTAATTTAAGGTTTCAACTTCATGAGTTCACGATTTCTACTTCACGAATTCACGAATTCAACTTCACAAATTCAACTTCACGACTTCACGAATTCAAATTCACGATTTTAACCACGAATTCAACTTTACTAATTCACAATTTCAACTTCACGAATTTAATTTCACGAATTCAAGTTTACGAATTCACCATTTCAACTTTTCGAATTCACGATTTCAACTTCACGCATTCACAATTTCAGTCTTACGAATTCAACTTATCAAAATGGCGACAATGACGTCACAACCATGTGTCAAACATTTCATGAAGTTGAAATCGTACATGTAAATTGGTGAAGTTGAAATCGTGAATTTGTAAAGTTGATTTCATGAAGTTGAATTCGTGAATTCGTGAGGTTTAATTCGTGAAGTAGAAATCGGGAATTCGTGAAGTTGAAGTCGTGAATTCGTGAATTTGAAATCGTGGATTCATGAAGTTGAATTCGTGAAGATGAATTTGTGAATTCGTGAAGTTGAATTCGTGAAATCGTGATGTTGAATTCGTGACTTCGTGAATTCGTGAAGTAGAAATCGTGAATTCGTAAAGTTGAAACCTTGAATTAATGAAGTTGAAATGTCACCACTGGTCTTTCAGATCTCAGTGCTGCATTATGCCTGTTGGTTTCCCATCACATCACGAAAACATGCCTATATAATTTTGGCCCCCTTAAACCCCATTTGTATATAGTAAAACTGGGGTTTACAGGGGTATACATTATTTTCCTTATTTCTGCTTAAAACATAGATTGTGGGTACTCGTTAGAACCGCCTCGGCGAGGCGGTTCTAACGAGTACCCACAATCTATGTTTTGAGCAGAAATACGAAAAGTATCAGAAATTTTTATCTGAAAATTTTCATTTTTTGGTTGTAAAATTTTAAGTACATTTGAATAGGCATGTTTTCGTAATGACATGACAAGGTAAAATGAGTTTCACATTCAAACGTGGGCTCATATTACTTATCACACGAATTCTTAGGAAAGTTGGCAACCAAAAAGTTTTAATAGTTTTTTTTTTCACATGTTGTTTATGAGCAAAAAAGGTAATTATAGTTATAATTCATTATATACATGTAACAGATAATCTGAAATTATGATTGATGCACTACGTCGGACAAGGGTTCTTATGTCATACGCGAACAGCCAAGGTCCAGATCAGCGTGTACATCCTTGCAGTCTGAGCTGAACATTCTCTGTTCGTTGATATATACAGTCGACTCTCGTTATCTCGAATTACAAAGGACTCTCTGAAATGCTTCGAGATATCCGTACCTCGACATATCAGATTTGCAGAATTCAGGAAAAACTAATTCGATTAACCACATTTAACAAATATATATGTAATTGGACTCTTGAAGTTAGAGGTATATTGAAAATATTGTGGAAAAGAGGAGAAATTGCTCCTTAGGAGCAATTTCTCCTCTATTCCACAATATATTTTAACCTGTTGTTAGATTTTCATGCTTAGGCAGGGACCAGATTTTCACTTCGAGAAAAATGGTTATTTGAGATAAGCGAAGTCGAGATAGCGAGAGTCAACTGCTCTACAGTAGCCATTGATTCTGAAAGCGGGCAACGGATGCCCTGATCAGCTTGCGTAAATGATAGGGGCTGGAGTTTTCAGCAAACTGAATAAGGCCCCTTTTTGTGCATTGAGCATCATATGAGAGTATTACTTAAGTTTCATTGGATAAAGCAAAATTTGCATTCGGAGGCTTCAGAGACCATTTTTGAAAGTTACACCAAGAATTTTTTTTTCTAGTATGTCAATCAATTCATTCGATTAGCTGGTTCTTTCTTCCTATTTGGATTAAGTTTTATTTTACTACACTACAGCTGGTGTTAGTGCCGTGTGGCGGCCGTAGAACGTCTCCCCGTACTTCGCCATAGTACAGATTATATCTTAGTTCCTTTGGAATCATTGGGCCCATTGTGGAATCTTTGAAAATGAAGTTCTGCTCATGTGTACACTAGAAGGCGTAAGCAGCGTTGCAAAGTTTTTTTTATTGTTTATGAAGAGTCTCAATAAATCGAGACTCCCATTTTTTAATTTGTAATGTGTTCTTTGATTCCAAACACAATCTTTTTAACTATTATTCATTCTAATACACCATTAACGCCTAAATATCTTTAATGAATTCTTCAAATATGAACGTTAGAAAGGTCCATTTTCTGTTGTAATGTTATATAAAATTGCTTTACGTTGCATCCGCCACATGCATTTTTTATAACATTTCTTGGCACTAACAGTGCAACCTGCTAACTCATAGCATGGGTGGAGGCCTCTGTGAAGACGCTGCATCTGGGTCTACACTATTCTCCAATGCCATTTTGCATCACGAGAACATGCCTATATAACTTTGACCCCCTTAAACCCCATTTTTAGATAGTAAAATTGGGGTCGACAGGGGTATACATTATTTTTCTTATTTCTGCTCAAAAACATAGACTGTGGGTACTCGTTAGAACCGCCTCGGCGAGGCGGTTCTAACGAGTACCCACAATCTATGTTTTGAGCAGAAATATTAAAAATATCAGAATTTTTATCTGATTTTTTTTTTTTCATTTTTTGGTGGTCAAATTTTCAATATATGTGAATAGGCACGTTTTCGTAATGGGGCGACGCTATAAATTCATGGGTTATTGAATTAATCAGAAATGTTTTTCACACGTCTAATTCTAGCCTGGCACCACGCTTTGAGTTTTATTTTTCTAATCGGACGAAGGTGAAATACTCCTCCTTGACTATAATTCTACACAGATCACCCACCCCCTTCCCAGTCAGAAACTGATCAGCAAATTCAGCGAGAAGGACATTCCAAAAGATGGGAGTTTTGCAAAATGTAAATCGTTTTTATGCAGATACATATATTAGTTAGACGGGAGCCAGTCTATTCACTTCTAAAACTATTACATTAAAAAATAGTCACTATTGTCGCTCGTATACAATTATCCCTTTTCAGCACTGCAGACCAAAACAATTGTTTTTGCAAACAGTTTAGATCCTGATAAGATGGATCATAATGAACCGTCTCATCAGGAACTACGGTGTTTGCCATGACTGAGACCCCTATTTGAACAGTGGATCTGACCAAAGATGGAAGAGTCAATTTCAGAAACTCAGGGATGAAAGGATTAAATACAAATGAAACGTTTGATGAACTATTTTCAAATTCACATATACCAATACGACGAATATAAATTCACTTATAATACTATCACATTCTCGATAACTTTGTGGATTAACTTAACACTTAAAGGGCAAATCGCGACTGCAGTAGATGTCATTTGATTTTTTGTGTGTTTTTCTTGAGATAATAAGGCTTAACTTTTCATGTGAATCGTCTGCGTAGCAATACCATATAAATACCAAGTCGGTTTTTCTTTGAGTAATAATAATAATAATAATAATACAATGTCGTCTGCTATAATTTCTCTTAGCTCCTTAAGGGTTGAACTAACAACAAGAACATATAACATCTGACATCAGTAGGAATGCCTCTCATGAGAGAGAGAGAGAGAGAGAGAGAGAGAGAGAGAGAGAGAGAGAGAGAGAGAGAGAGAGAGAGACTTGCGTACAATTACTTACATTTATCAACCATTGTATCACATTTACATATTAGTGCTCAGATTGTTTTATTCCAATATTACAGCTGTACTTCCAAGTACCACTCGAAGAAAATGATTCGCACCGTTATTTAAAATCTTTATACACAATGTTGGTATTCCTAAACGTAATTAGTATATACATTTAATTTAAAATATATTGTTCACCTGATTTCACATCTTTGTGGTTATTGCTTATTACGTACTGTATTAATAAAGTAATCATCTACCCGATTCAACCCATAGTAAATACTTTACTGATTTGCTACTCTATATCCGGTTTCCCATTAAACAAAGTAAATTTTCTTTTTGTAAACAATGAAGTCTCAGGCAAAAAAAAAAAAAAAAAAAAAAGAAAAAGAATAGAAAACAACAACAACAACAACAACAACAACAAAATCTGGACATCTGCACAGTCTTGTCAATGCCTTCATTCCTTGCTATACAAAGTCAACGAATTTCAAACATTTTGTAAATGAACAACTTTCGCCGTTATTCTTCGATATGAGATACGTTTTCTTTTGGAACGCCCCATATAGAATTGAGACAAGCACAAGGGCGTCTTTCAAAGCATATGTGATCAGCGACGGTTCAGATCAGCCGGCGCATCTCGCCATCTTACTAAATGAATAGGTAAACGGGTTAAAGATCCCGATTACCATATTTACTCTAAGTATTCGAACAAACAAAGGTGATCAAACAGTGTAGCCCCAGATCAAACGCCGCGTTCTGCGGCGTCTGATCAGGGTCTATACTGTTTATCGCTCATCAAGGAGTTTTTTTACAGATCAAAGATGTAGTCAAAAGGGTTTGTTGAATTCAAGATGACGTATGGTAAGGAGTTATGGTGTCCCCAAATATTAAGGCTAAATATGGCAGCCTTAGCGGTGACGACATATTTTATGCCTGATGCGAGACATATTTCGACGGTATTTTGTCATTAAAGATAGGTCATATTACTGTGCGAGGAAATTGGGAAATATTGTAAATTGCTCCATCTTATAAGAGATTACAGTATTTACTTTTACATACTGGGACACCTTAACATCTTAAAATGATAATCCAATCCTAGAATTTGAATAAATCCATCTTACTATCTGTTAATGTGTTTTAATGTGCATGACGCGCGGAAAACAGTATGAACCCTACGGCGTCTGATCTGGGTTCACTATTTTCCTACAGTCAGCTGTCCATAAGCTTGGAGTTAATACGGTATTTAATCTGTATAATAACCATGCCAAGAAGAAACGGTATCTTAGACCGTATTTGTTTATTTGTTTGTGTTGAGATTTTACGGCCCTGTCAACTAAACGGGTCATGTCGAGCGCGGTCAGTTAGCCTAACCACACTTTTACTGGACAGACTTAGCCCTCTAAGCGGTTAACTAGTATTGTGCACATGCTTTCGCCAGCAATCTTAGAACGTAATCAGGCTAAGAAATCCATGATCAGGCTCCGCATCTGGACAGTCTAATTAGGGCCTTTGTAGTTGACGATGATATGATATACACGAACTGATGATTCTATAAACGGCAACTAAGGTCTTGATCGGGCTGCATCGGGATTCGAGATACATCAATGCATGGTGGGCTACATATAATATTGCTTTGTATGCAGCATTTTACAAAACATACATCATATTAACAACTACTAAGCCGACGATTAAAACTGAAAAACAATAATAATTCTGCATTTAGCCACCCTACCTGAGAAACTGATCGACTCAGTTTTGCGAGATAGATACATGTAGATATACGCGGCCTAACTAAGGTTAAGTACTAGCATGCTTGAGGCATCAATACGATTGTATGTAAGATTAAGAAGTAAACGTCCTTTATAATTATTTTACTGTTGCCACTCAAATGTACTGATATAAATTATACTGCTTTTATCCTAAGCATTCCAACAGGCAGGTCTACCCAAACAATATAGGCAGGGCTCAAAATTTTCTCTGGCCCGGTACTCACTCGTCCTGTAGGGCAAGTGGTCTCAAATTGTTTCTCACCCATCATGAAAACATGCCTATATAATGTTGACCCCCTTAAACCCCACTTTTATATAGTAAAACTGGGGTTTACAGGGGTATACATTATTTTTCATATTTCTGCTCAAAATCATAGATTGTGGGAACTCGTTAGAACCGCCTCGCCGCGGCGGTTCTAACGGGTACCCACAAACTATGTTTTGAGCAGAAATATGAAAAATATCAGAGTTTTTATCTGAAAATTTTCATTTTTTGGTAGTAAAATTTTGAGTATATTTGAATAGGCATGTTTTCGTAATGCCTTAATGTAATTATGTTGTACTCGTCTTACATTTGATACTGTAAATGAGATAAAAATAAAACTGAAAATAAAAACCCAAACTTTTTATTGTATTAACTTATAATGCCTTTCATTATATGACTGCCACTGACTTTTATTCTGATACCAGGAAAGCAAACTTATATGGCAATGTGCTGTGTTTCAGACTTTAAACCTGAATCTGACAGCTTTAATTAAAGACTGGACGACTAGCATGTTAATCTGACTAGACATTAGCACAATAGCACAATCACATGAAGTTGACGTTAAAAATTCATGTTGGCTTCAAAAAAAGGTAGAACCAGAGCATACGCCACAAAACTCAGGGTCTAAATCGTTTGCCTCTCATCTAGCAGTCTTAGACATGATAACAGACAATATAAGTGACTTCAAGAGCTTATTAGACGTTATATGCTACTTGGTGACTTTCAAGCTTCAGGACAAAAATGCCAAAGAGATACGATGTTACTATCTGATATGGTTTGAATGCGTTATTCAGAATGGAACTATGTAGCATGATAAAACCATCAGGAAAACATGCCTATACAATTTTGACCCCATTAAAATCTACTTTAATATGGTAAAACTGGGGTTTATAGGGGTATACATTAGTTTTCCTATTTCTGCTCAAAACATCGATTGTGGGTACTCGTTAGAACCGCCTCGTCGAGGCGGTTCTAACGAGTACCCACAATCTATGTTTTGAGCAGAAATATGAAAAATATTAGAATTTTTTATCTGACAATTTTCAGTTTTTGGTGGTAAAATTTTCAATATATTTTAATAGGCGTGTTTTCATAATGTTGTATCATATCATGGTCCATTGATTACAATACCATTTATCAGGGATATAGAGGTATTGTCCTTTGTCTTCCCTACCATATACTAATGAACCATGCACTGATGGATATCTTTGGACAGCGAAAGTGCCATAACATGTTGAGTCCATCCGAGCACAACTATGGCTTAAAGATAGGATCATCTTCAATACCAGAGATACGAGTAACACTATTTCACTTAGTGTAATTTTCTTTTTCTGTTTTGTGAGAAAGACTGTCGTCTTTGCTCATACCATGTGGTTACAGCGTATTGAGGCCCTCCCAGGGGTTATGGGGACCAGGAGAATAATGTTATTTATTTCAGGGGAACAGGGGAACACAAGTCTAAAAATGAAGGGAACAGGGGAACAAATGTAATTTTGGGGGAGCAGGAAACATAGAAAATTAAGATTTTTATTTTGGGGAACAAGGGAAAATGCTGAAATATTTCAGGGAAACAAGGGAACAGGTACCCCATCTAGGAGGGCCTCCGTATTCATGTGGCGGATCCAGTAAGTTCGAATAGGAAAAATCTGGATCGTGGTCGATGACACAGCATGGCATTGTCGAAGAGGTGATCTGATGTTTTGAAATGTCGTCCACAGGCAACCATGAGAAGTCAAGTCAGACCTGCTATATCCAACTACCAGTCATACATGTACCTACAATGAATGTGTGTAACATTAGGTCTTGTTTGTAACAAATTCTTGGTTTCGTCGATTTACAACTTTTGGCAGCTACAACAACTGACGTGGTAGACGGCGTTTATCGTTTTACAGTTTGCAGTGTGTTTAAGTGGCAAGCACTAGTTCCGACTGGGGCATTCACAAAAATTAATTCATTTTAGACTTATTCTATTCGACCATGATGTGTTTGCAAATAGATAGTCATTTTCCTCTACGAATATCAAAATCACATAGCCTGACATACCGAAAATTGAAAAAGCGACTCTTCCGAATAATAATGTGTGTGTGTGTGTGTGTGTGTGTGTGTGTGTGTGTGTGTGTGTGTGTGTGTGTAATTGTGGCGGGGTGGGGGTAGGTGCGGGTGCGGTAGGGGGCGTTTGATAAGTCTAATATGGGTGTGGGATTATCGTCTAATTTCGGGTAAAACTTGCTGAGCATGAAATGAACAGTAAAACTTTTCCCACATGCACTCTCTAGATAAGTCGTAGCTCCAGATGAGGTACTTTTTCAACCCGAAAAATATGACAGCTTTCTTATTTCTTGTCCCAAACATTTGTTGTAGGTCCTCATTAGAAGCGCTTCAGTGAGGCGCTTCAAATGAGTACCCATAACATATGCTTTCGTCAAGAAATAAAAAAATAATTATGCGGATACCCCCTCTTATCTAGGTAAGAAAATGTTTTGTCTCTATTTGGCTACAGGCCTCGAAATGCCTTATATTCCTGTCCTTAATTGGAACATTTTACTACTTATTCGTGTCTCTGAAAACTGTAGGATGAGTGACAAACAGTATATACCAAGATCTGATTCGGCGTCTTATCTGGGTCTACATTGCTCAGATCTGTCTGTCCAAATACTGATGAAAATCAAAGCACTAACAGCACCGGTGTGTCGATTGTCTCTGATTGTAGGCCGGGAAAATGGAGCTGAACATGGACTTAAGACTGTTTCATTCGACCCTTTCTGAAATTCAAGCAAACAGAACAGACCGTGATCAGACGCCGGCGGCGTCTGATCTGGGTCTGCACTGTTTACCAATGTCCCAAATGTCCCAGTCAACCTTCTTTGCACTGCTCTCTGACATTACAGCGACAAGAATAGTGCAGCTATAAATAATCGTTACCTGGATTTCGTCTTACGCAAGGTTTGATTACATTGGTAAATGATAAGCACGTGGACAGCTACCTTAAGGAAATTTTGGCGTTTTTATACTATGTCGCGATTGTAAACAATCGGCAAAAAAGTGTAAACTTTTATATTATGAAGTATAAATGTGACAATTTGTCTTCAGACTCACATATTTGATTACATCTCGTACAATCACGATCTAAAGATTAGTTGCAGAACAGTTTCATTTCAAGATAACAGACAGACAAGAAATATATCACACTATCTTTAGAACCCTCAGTAGACTAGAAAAAGGTTAGAAAAACGGTTTTAGCCCAGACATTTAGATGAACAGTTTGCAGTTATTGCAAAGTTAAAATATAGGAACTTCATGTGGAACTGACTGCTGATATTAGATATTCTCAATACACTATATATCATGTCTGTCTTCTGTCTGCTGTTCTTCGACAAATTTTTTTTTTGTTTGTTTTTTTTTATCGATAAGTGAACATTAATTAAATTTCAAACACTTTAGTCAAATGTGCTCGAAAATATCACTGGTAAATTAATTTATGAAAACATAATAAGGGGTTACTCTAGTTCAGGGACATCCCAGATCCATTCACAGACTCACTGAATACTCGAGAATAAACAAACGAGGTCAAGGTCATGACAAGACTGTGCAGGATGACCTGAAACGGCATACTTCGCAAATATTTTAAGGCACCCGTTCCAGCAAGACAGCTCTTTTAACCCATTTATGCCGGGTGGACTCTTTACCTTAACTCTTTGGACAGGTCCATTTCCTGTATAAGGAGTGTCTCTTTAGTTTTTCTTATTATCATGTTTTGTAGAAATTTCTGAACTTAATGCAAACAGTGTAGACCCTGATCAGACGCCGCATTCTGCGGCGTCTGATCTGGGTATACACTATTTGCCTATGTGTCCCATTTATGGGACGCCAGGCTTAAATAGGTTAACGCTTAGCATGCTGGGTAAAAAATCTGCAGACAACATTTTGAAATCTTTTTCTTGTATTTATTTTCCAAGAAAATTGGCTTTGTCATAGCAGACAATTTTCATGAAATGTCAATGCCTATTCTTTTGGAAAAAATTAAGAAAACATCATCAATTCTGTCAGTCTGTCGAATTACCCAAGAGAGTGGTAACGGTTAACATACGCCTTTGCAGTGAAATGAGCCATGTTACGAGAAATAAGATCAACGTGCGATTAGAAATGACTAATGCTGTATCTACCCTAAGTTTTCTGACAGACGAGCCCGAGCAAACAGTATAGGCCCAGATATGACGCAGCAGAACACGATCCCTGTCTACACTGTTTGCATCTTTTCCAATGGTTTTTATGCGTCGACAGGGAGAAAAATGGATTGGTCCATTTTTAGAAGTATACCCAGCGGGCACATGACGTTTATACAACGTCGGCTCAACGTCGATGCAACGTCATGACTTTGCATCGATGTTGAGGCGAGTTTGTACATGTATTAACGTCATGTGCCATTGTTTGTATAATACATATATGGCGTGTACTTCAGCGGGATTCTACCTTTCTAAGGGAATTACGGTTATATCTGGATGTTCCCTTAAGGTACATACTGTACTCTACTTAATAACCGCACTCACTAGAAACACTTGCAGTAAAATATCCACCTGATAATGACACAGCCGGCCTCGGTGGCTCAGTTGGATGCGCCGTCCGACTGGAGACCAGGAGGTCGCGGGTTGAACCCCGCCGAGGTCGGCAACATTCTTTCGTGGAGACTGATCATGAAATATTTACTACAGTCATTCTCTCCCTTCCGCTGATTCAAGAAGAGCAGTTATCAGTTTCTGGCGACAGAATATGCACAATACTGGTTAACCGCTTAGAGGACTAAGCCTGCTCAGTAAACGTGTGGTTAGGTTAACTGACCGCGCTCGACATGACCCCATTGGGTTGACCTAGCCGTAAAACCTCAACACAAACAAACTGATAAGGACACACTTTAAAAAGATCAGTAGAGAACTTCATGAACTGTGTATTAAATGTAACTTATGCGATTTGTTGTCCTGATTTTCTTTATAAAAGCATACGATGTTGGTACTCATTTGAATCCAGTCGAGGCAATTCAGATGAGCACCAAAATCACACACTTGTATAAAGAACCGGATAAAAGTACATACATGTAACTGCAAAATGAAGACAAAGAAATTGCTTGACTGTGTGCCTATTGGGATATGAGCGGTAATGAGATCAAATAGTACATGTAATTGCTTCTCATATTAAATATCATCAAAGCTGAACCTGAAGACAAATATATTTCATTATTGTTTCCTTTCCATGACAACATCTACCTTTATATTTTCCTTCGTGATTTTCTCTCCAGGACTGGCTTAGGCACCATGGTATGTCTACAATTACAGCCGTGTGTTTCCTTTTATACAGTACATGGTTTTGTACTTTTAGGCAGTATTTCAATATTTATGCAAATTATATATGTGCCATACAGTGCACGACAAAACCTACAATACGACGTGCGACCAGCGAAGACTCAGATCAGACTGCGCATCCGCGCAGTCTGATCAGAGTCTTCTCTGATCGCATGTGCCTTTTACAGCCTCCGGGCTATCCAAAGAGGGATAAACGTGAATCCTTGCCATGCTGGGAGGATGTACAGGTCGAGCCCAGTCTTTGCTGGTCATACAGGTCTTATTGTAGATTTTGTTGTGCACTGGCTCAATATCTTATACCGTATTTAGCCTAAATATTCGGACAAACAAACCTTAGCAAATTGTATAGACCCATACCACACACCAGAACATGCGCTCTACGCTGTTTGCTACTCGCACAGCAGTTTTAGATACATCTACAGACAGTCATGTTGACTTGTTCAAAGTTTAGGACAAGTACATTAGCCCAAGTCCTGCTGAACCCGGATATGCCCTGCCTTTGCAAACAGTGAAGATCCAGATCAGTTGGCTTCTACAAAAACCAACTGATCTGGATCTGCACTGTTTTGTAATTAGGTATGTGAATTTGTATCAACAACCTGGATCAAGTAATCTGATTGGATAAAAAAGCAAAAGTGGGCGGAGCATCTTGAAAAGTCTGCCTGAGCAAACAGTCTAGGCCCAGACTAGACTCCACACTTCACGGCATTTATTCAGGGTCTACATTGTTTTAACCCATCCAGAAGTTTTTAGATACATCAACCATGTTCAAATACCAGGACAGGTAGCAAGGCTTTATAAATTAGACCAAATGAAGTCTGCTCATGCAGACCTAGATCGGACGCCAAGATCAGACATCTGAACAAGATCTGCACTATTTTCCATGTTCCATTAATACAGCAATTTGTAGACACATCTAGAGGCAGTAGAATGGACTTGATTAATTTTTAGGACAAGTATCATAAAATATTAAGGGTAAATAAAGTCTGCTTCCGCAAAGAATATAGTCTCAAGATCATACGCCGCAAAGGGTCTTCAATATTTATTACTCAACCAGCAGTTTTAGACCCATTAACAGGAAGCGAACTTGAGTCATTAAATTTCTAGGACAAGTATGGTAAGGTGTCTAAATATGTGGGGTAAATATGGTATCCGAGTTTGAACTGAATTCGAACCCAATGCATCTCAACGTGCTGTTGAAGCGTCAGCATTGACCCATTCAACCCTGAGTTTTTGAATTGGACTCTTCCATCTTTGAATTTCGAATCATCCATTATTGTAGATAGGGATCTTAGTCAAAAAAACGAAAGTATAATGGCAAACAGTGAAGATCCAAATGAGATGGCTCATTATGCGCCATGTCATTTGGATCTACACTGTTTGCTTTGGTCTGCAGACCTGAAAAGATTAACCTTTACCACTATATCAATTCAGCTGTCGACAAACTAATGATATTTTTTCTTATTTTCCAATAAAATGTGCTTTGACATTTCATTCAAATTGTCTCCTAAAGAGCATAAAATGTCAAAACATATTAGTGGGAAAAATAAGAAAATATTACAAAAAAATGTCGTCGGCTGAAATTTTTACCCAGCATGCAAAGCATTAAACAATACTGTCACTTGCAGCTGCTATAAACGTCTAAGAAGGCGCCATTAACTAGAGAGTTAATCGTGTTAATACGGAGTTTAATAGACATTTGAGAACACTCATGTGGCGTTCAGCTGCCAACAAATATGGAATGAATTTTGAGATTTCCATCTTTTTGTTCGGCTATTTACGTAATATACGCCGTGGTTAAGGAAACGCGCCCAAACAAGGTGAGATCAGGAACATATAATGACAAAACAAACTCCATGTATAAAAAACACAGACGCACAAACAAAGAACTGCAACTGGGGAACCGCCCAGGAACGGTCAGTAGATACCCAATAAGTATTCTACATAAATCTATAGCGGGCCGTTATCGGCCCGTCAGGGTAGCTGACGGGCCGATAACGACCCGCTGTAGATTTATAAAGAATGCTAGCTGGGTAAACTGCTCGGGATTAGGTCTAATCTGGATCATCGTTGTTCGCTTACACAATCTTGATGCTTTAAGGAATGAATATGGTGGACAGTAAACATACTGTCTAACATGCGCAGGTCAACAATCTGGTCTGGATCTTTGCAGTTCGCATATCTCTGCAAGGTATTTATTCTTGGTCACGGACCTATTTTCGCTACCGTGTTTTATTTTAAATCTGTTTATGTAATAAAAAGATGGACATATATACATGTATATCACCGTTGGAGCATGTGTGCATCAGTTGTTCGTTTGTCCGAATTTTAGTTTCCGTCTCCTAACTTGGTCATATTCGAAGCGGTTTTAAACTGAGTTTCCAAGATATTAAGCATAAGTGTCGGTTGGAGCAGCTGGCTTCAGTCCTCTTAACTCTAAAGCTGTAGTTTATGTCGGGCTAAAACTTTGTCGTGTATGAAGAGATTTTTAAAACCGACAATTACTCCCCGCCTACTCCCAACACCCGCTCCATTTTTTATTTGTATGAAATTTCAAAGATTTGGATGGGCTACAATAAAAAAAATGGAGGATAATTTGTAAAATCAAATGCTGGTCCTAAAATTTCTAGATCAACGCAATCAAATGTTAAGTGCTATTATGAGAGACGATGAAATGTGCTTGTAAACAATATGGGGTCAGTCAGTTTAAAGAAATGGAAGCTTCTTACATGTCAAATAACCTACTACCCCTTTCCGGGATTTAGGTTTTTCAGAGGAGCTACTGTCAGGCATGTAGGTAGTGCTTGCCCTTAAAACATATATATGTGGACTTCAGAACGTTTTCAGTAATGTACGTAAGTTATAAGAACCAAAAACAATAACAAAAAGAAAGAAAAAAAATGGTAGCCTCTGAAATGTCGTTTGTACTTCCTTCAGTGACTTCCTTCCACTTTGCAGTTTTCCTGTTTGCGAAAGAATGGAGGCCTTCTTACTGGTAATTGTAGAATGCAAGTCAATGAACAGAAGAAGCACGAAATCGATCTTATCTTTTTCATTGCAGAGTTTAGGAATTATAAATCACCCTTCAGCAAACTGTATATAAATATATTATCTGAGAACATTTTGAAATATTTGGTTACGTTCCATGGTAATTGGATGACATTTCAATCAAACTGTCACCATTGCAGACGCACTGACTGACATTTCACACCCTATTTTCCTGCAATATAAGAAACTTGATATTCATTAGACGTCGGTTAACTTCATCTGCAGGGCGCTGAAGATTTACCTTAACCACGCTCTGGAAAAAACTTAACAGACGACAAATCGATCTTATTTTTCCCAGAAAATAGGCCTTGACATGTTATGCAAATTGTCTCCAGAAGAGAAAATTTGCATGAAATGCCAAAGCCTATATTCTGGGAAAATAAAAAAAAAAAGAAATATTTGAAAATATCGTCTGCTGATATGTTTTACCCAACATTCTAAGCGCTAACCTTAACATGCAATAGGGTGATTTATCTTTTCTTTTTCTTAACTCCACAGAGTGTTCCTAATGAACCAAGTCGAAATAAAGAAACAAAAGTACCTGTTCAACCTAAGTACATGTACTACGTATTGGGTCGGAAATACCCGAGAAAATAGTGTAGACCCAGATAAGACGCCTCAGAACGCGGCGTCGAATCCTGGGCTACACTGTTTGCTACTCTTCCAACATTTTTTGACAGCAGTATGTAGAAAAATGAACCGGAGTAGGAGATAAAGCAATTCGAATATTTAGGGTCTATGCGGTACATGTTACATGCATAGTTTTAAAGTTATTGCATAGTTTTAAATTTCGAGCCGTTAGGCTCGAAATTTAAAACAATGCAATAACCGATTTGTCGCAATAATCATTATGACCATATCACACAGATGCCATAATGAGACTGACCACAGTATACATCGAACATGTATTTTATCAAAGATATCACATTTCATTTAATGGCTAATTGCGATAATACCTACTTAAATTAGTTACGACACTGCTTACGACAATCCTAAGAATGTCGTACATACAGCCTATAGAAGATTTCCGTCATTCCGACATATGACAGCGCAGACACGGATCAGAGTGCTTATATGCTACATGGTTCTATTTCTCTTGGCGAAATCCCAATGAGGTACTGTGTCTTATTACCATGTTATGAGTGTTTTAAGTTTTGTTTCTGTTGGTCTAAACAAGGACTGTAAGTTACTCCACAGATCTAATGTAAATGTCAATAATAACAGTTCCTTCGTATTGAATGTCTAAAGATTAATCGAAACACGTCCAATGGAGGCAAAATAAAAAAATCTAAAAGGTTCCCTTGAACACAAAGAACACCCATAAGTCATTCAAAATAGTTTGCCCCCACCTCCCTTTTGAAAAGTGGTCAACTCTAAAAGGAGCTTTCCTTTTAGAGTATACCCCTTTTCAAAAGGGGTTGGTATGCAGAAAAACCAAACATGAAGTAGCACAAGTTTTCTTTGAAACAAAAAAAAAAAAAAAAAAAAAAAAAAAAAGAATGGCAGGACATCTACACGTACCAAATGTATCCAGTCCACTAAAAGTTCTGATTCGTCAGTAAAGAAGTAAATCTAGAAGGTGATTTGCCAAAAAATAGTCCATACACGTAATTTGGTGCAAAAATGAGAAAAAATATTTGTTTTAACCCATTTATGTCTGGCGTCCCATTAAAGGGGCATTGACAAACAGTGTAAACAGTGCTTGCATTAAGGGAAGTCTGGGAGTTCAAGACTCTAAAAAATTGCTCTGAGACTTTAAAAACTCAATGCCAGGAAGTCTGGGACTCCCAACTTTTAAAGATATTTAGTCATTTCTAACAAAAAATTTAGAATGAATTTTAGTGTAATTTAGCTTAAGAATGGCAGTTTTACTCCATAAATGAGAGTTTAAGAATACTGAGGTTAAATTTTTGAAAGTGAGTGAAAAAAATTGATCACCAGGACTTCCTGATATTGGAGTTAGGAAGTCCTGGGACTTCCTGATTCTGACAGTTAGTGCAAGCGCTGGTAAACCCAGATCAGACGCCACAGAACGCCGCATCTGACCAGGGTCTACATTGTTTGCATTACACACAGGAATTTCTATAAAACATAGTGATTATAAAGACTAACCAGACATCCTTCTATTGGAAATAGACAGGTCCAAAGAATTCTGGTAGAAAAGTCCACTTGGCGTAAATGGGTTAAAATGGGCTCATCTAGAGCTATGCCATAAACGCACCACATCCGATTTTTAGAGAAATGAAAAAAAAAAAAAATTATTACTTCAAAAATGCTTATCTCATCTAGCGTTATGAATAAGACATGTACATTTTACATAACTGTGTTAAAATAAAGTATGTTTTTTCCTGGAAACAGTTAACTCTTTCGCTGCCAAATTTCAGACGGCATTTGTCGTCTGCATTTTTTTTTTTTATTATTTTAACAACCTATCGTTTGGAAAGACGTTTATATGTAAAGTTGAAAGACTGATTGTCAAACAGCACATATCCAGATGAGACGGCTCATTGAGCCGTCTCATCTGGATCTATGCTATTTGCAAAAGCCTATTATTATCGCCTGTGGCAGTGAAAGAGTTAAACAGATCTGGCTTATGGTGCCGTACGGATTGACAATAGTTCCAATGGGATAAACGCTGCAATTAATTTACAGTCGTGGTAAGATGAGACGGCTCTTCTTCGTTTACACATGTATAGACATAAATCATAGTCATAAATTTCAATTAACACGCGCGCATTATCTTGACAATGACATCATTTGGCACTTTTATAAACAGAGAGGGAGAAAAAAAAGCTTTGAAATCGTTTGCATGAAAATCTTGAATTCGTATAGGTTATTGCATACTTATAAAGTTATTGCATGATTTTAAATTTCGAGCCGTCAGGCGAGAAATTCAAAACTATGCAATAACCGATTTTTCGCAATAATCATCACATGTATGACCATATCACACAGATGCCATAATGAGACTGACCATAGTGTACACCGATCAAGTATTTTATCAAAGATATCACATTTCATTTAATGGCTAATTGCGATAACACCTACTTAAATTACAGTATTGTTTTACCGTGCTCTTTTTTTTTTTTTTTTGGTACAATGACATGTCTGGTGCTCTGAATCCTTTTCATAAAAGGTATACCGTAGGTACTTTTTGACCTTCTTCTGTAAGTATACAAGTCAATGTCAGTGAAGTAAAAAGGCAGATGTAAATAATAAATCTATTCCTAAATATAACACATATATAAAAAGTACGAACTGACATTATCCGAAATATGATGAAAATTGATGGCCTGTGGTAGCTACTTCAATAATATTTTATTAATACTAAAATTGTCAATGACGTTGAATCACCTACTTAATGAACCACCTATTTATTGAAATCTGTATGTACAAATGACTAAACCTCTATTTTCTATCTTCTTTCCTTCGACAACTTTACTTGTATTTATTACCCAAGGCCAGAAAATAAGAGTAACAATTACTTTGAGATTTGAACCTACTTATATGGATTCAACTAATTATATATTTCTTTCTTTTTCTGTGCTTAAGGTGAATGGCCGTATGTCCCCCTTTTCTCAGACAGGCAATCTTTAACTGTTTAAAATGAAAAAAAAACAAAACAAAAACAACAACAACAACAACAACAAAAAACAACAACAACAACAACAACAACAAAAAAAAAAAAAACAACAACAACAACAAAAACATATTCTAATCAATACATTTATTTTAAATGAAAAAATGCAACTGAGACTGGTATGTACAAATCTAAAAGGCTGCCTTTGGAAACAAAGAACCCACAAAGGAACGAAAATCGCGGACTCGGTTTTTATTAAGTATCTTCGTGTCACCGGGTATTGGTATATAACACACTTGTTAGCCGGCTTTTATAGCGACGTGGTAGAGTATAGAAATTGGAGTCAAGGAGACTGGGTTCGAGAAAATGTTATTTCCACTTTTCACATCTTACATTTGGCACCAATCGTAAATAATCCACATGTATGCATTAAACTCCTTGAGTTTCATTTCACGTGAATCTCGGACTCCTAGAAATTCAGGGACGAATTACAATTTGGAGGGGGAGAATGTCACCGGGAATAGGTATATTACACACTTGTACTGGCTTGTGGTACAAACTGTCTTTTATAGTGACGTACTTGAGTGTAGGACTTTGTCCATGGGACGGATTCGGTCCCCGGTCGGGAAAATATTATTTCCATTTTTCACCTGTTACATTCATTTACAACAAGGTATTTTGCAAGGCTATATACGCCCCTATCACCAGCTTAACCCTTCTCTTGCTGAACAGGACATGCCATGTCTTAGCAAAGAGTGTAGATCCAGATCAGTTGGCTTCAACTGATCTGGATATGCACTGTTTGTCATTCAGTATGTGAATATGCATCAATAACCTGGATCAAGTAATCTGATCGGCTGGAAATTAGAAGTTGGTGTGGCATCTTAATTTATTCAGCATGAGAAGGGTTAAGAGATATTCGGTTTTCAAAGTAACAAGAATGGGCTCAGTGACAAAGGTAACAAACCGTATGAAACCGTAAGCCTTTCTGTTTCTATCCATTGAATTTTAGGTTCTAAAGCCACAAAATCCCAGGCAATTTATTGAAAGCGTTGACATGTCAAGATGTCCACCGACGTGTCAGAAATCACAACTGCTTAACTTTGATTTCGCAAAATTGGTCTAATCATTACCCTTGGGACATCTACTTATTCTTTACCCATAGTTAAATATAAAGCACATTACACTAGCATGAAATAAAATCAGTCATCCTGGATAGAGAATAGTAGGAGAGGGAAACGTCCGCTTAAATTAATCAAACTCTTTTTAAAATTAGGGGACATTTTTGTAGAATAAATGTGTTCGTCTTTGGCAAATATTTAAGTGGAATGGACAAACATTCAGATGTCAAAATGTTTTTGCCTCGGTAGGGAAAAGGGGTCTACTTTACAAGGAAAGAATTTTCTTCCGCTTAGAGAAAATTCCTTCGTTTTAGTGTAGACCGCTTTTAGAAGGCATTTGGTTTGCAGGAAAGCTAACAGGAAATCACAAACGTTGTCTCATTTGTAACATGGTGCAATATCTACAGTAGAACTTCAATGGCTCGAACCCCGATGGCTCGTTTACCATGGATGAGTCGAACACGTTCTTGAGTCCGCAGGGATTTCCTCCAAATACGATATATTGATAATTTAGGGAGATTTTCTTCTTTTATCTTGCAAATGTATGCTGTGTGCACTCATTAGAATCGCCTCGATGAGGCGATTCTAATGAGTACACACAACATACGTTTATAATATAGAACAGCGAAAATATATCCCATAATTATCTCCATTATGCCTCCTGGTATGGCATTAATAGTAACCCTGCGTGGCTCGAACTACCGCTGTCTCGAACAAGTTTTCATGGTCCCAAAGGGGTTCGAGCCATCGAAGTTCGACTGTATTAACTCTTCCACTTAGGCTTTTGCAAGCAGTGCAGATCTAGATAAGATGGGCCGTCTCATAAGGATCAACGCTGTTTGACATTCACTCTTTCAACTTTACATATAAGCTTCTCTCCAATCGACAGTTTGTTTAAAAAAAGTAGACGACAAATGTAGTCTGAAATGTGTATCTTCACAAAGACACTTCACTCTTAGCTGAAAGGCTGTTTTATCTATCTTTTCAAATGGAGACCACTTGAGACGGTGGTGGTTGGTGAAACATTCAGTTCTGAGAGCTCTCTGATAGATCCAACTAGATGATCTAATGACACAACAAAGAATTAAACTCCGAATCAACCTAATCTTTGACCCATGCTGAGAGGTCAACGATGAACGATGAAGATACAGTGATGAACAGCCTAGGCTCCAAAGCTTTGTATACATACAGCCATATGGTTCTTCCTGCTCACGTCCCTCTGGGCGGCATATTCTGATGATAGCACTGATATGTATATTAATTATGATGAAATAATAGAATGTACGAGTATACATAACTTGTCAAAGAAAGTTCATCGTCAGGCATAACGGGAAGCGGTTAGCGAAAATGTGCTTTTCAGAAATATGCAGGTGAGCACGCTGTTCTGGATCTTTACTTCGGCATATGCCCGGATATACCTTTTCATTTTATGAGAGCCAATTGCAATAGGAAAATAAAACATACAGGACATAAACAAACAAAATAAGAGCGTCTTAAAGGAACTGAAACATTCAAAAGTCCTCACAACAGTGACAACTTTTATGTCTTACTCTTTGCTTTCTCACGTACCAAACCCCTTCAGAAAAAGTGTCTGCTATAAGTGAACAGAATCTGCTCCCATAGGGGGCAAATTCTTTCCGTTTAGAGTAGACTTCTTTTCTTAAGGCAGCAAAACATTTTTACAGCATTGTCTCCCTTGAAAATATCAATTCTTCTTAAGACATCAGTAATGTAAGGATAGTGCCTGAATCTTGCAGTAAGACAAACTATCTTGCGGCGTATATGAACACATGCTCTCCCGTCTATGCAGTACGAGAAGGCATTTCGCTGAGCGCTGACATAATCATAGCATGTTCAAGTAATGACTGACAAGGATCAAAGTGCGCATATACCTCGAAGACGGATGCTTTTGTCTATGATTATAATATCAGTCTGGCTTACGCGCAGTATTACATGTTATAATATGTAGGTTGTGCTTGTTTCTGGCCTGTAGGACATTGACAGTTGTGATGCAACAACATCAACCATAGAATAGCACTTATTAAGACTAGTGTCAATTGTGTCAAACTTTCATATGGGCCGCGCCATGCAGAAAAGTGTCTTCGGGTTTATAAGAAAAGTAAAAGCCCAGATCAGCCTGCGCACCCGCGCAGACCGATCAGGACTTTCACTGTTTGTTAACAGAATCATTGAAAACTACAGAAAGTATGAATAGAGAGCAAAAGCCGGGCTGATATTTTCCAAGGTGTAGGATGATCAGAATCTGCGCATTTTGCGCACGTTTGAAGGCATTCTTTCGCTTGACGTGGCTCATGTATCATTTCAGAGTTCACCAAGGATACAGCCAATTATCACACTTCCATAATACATGTATATGTATCGCTTTGCTCGGTGTTCCCCAACCCAAACATTTTAAGTTATAATTATAACAAGCATTCGGTTGCCAGACTCAAAACGCATTATTGCATAAATGCAGTGTCGCACGGTAATAACAGCCGTACATTAACCGGCGAAAAGCCGTGTATTAACAAGGCAATTCACGCGCTGTTAATGCACGGCTACGGAACTTTCAATATGCTTGTACCGGGGCCACAAAATTGCTGCCGTCACGACATGTGTACTGCCTGCCCTAGAACGAGCATAGTCCGTGGAAATTACGTTCGCGAGACATCAGTGAAAAGGCGAAAAAAATAGTGCAAGAAATAACGCGAAATGTAGCAAATGTTTTCAGTTTTTATGCAATAATAGCGACCGAACATGTTTTTTCAATGCATTAACATTCACCAGGTCCCTAGGGAGGTGTTGAAAACCGCGGCCTCCGGCCTCGGTTTTCAACACCTCCCTCGGGACCTGGTGAATGTTAATGCATGAAAAACCATGATTGATCCCTATATTCAGACATGAGGATAAAAAAATGAAAAACGGTGAGGAAATTCATAAAACATACAAGTTTAGTCCATATGGTTAAAACAATGTGTGTTAGGTTAATAGGTAACCAGAGTATCCTTTCTTGTCATTATAGATCAAAATATAACCTTTTCCAGTGACCCGAGGCTTCCCAGCTGTATTACGTAAAATAGAAAATTGAAACCAGAATAAACGTCAAAAAGATTGCCTTTGGAAACATAGAACACACTACGGATTAGAAAATGGGAGTCTCGGTTTTATTGGGAATCTTCATAAGCAATAACGAAGCTTGCAACACTGCATACGCCCTCTAGCGTATACATGAGCAGAACTCCCTTTTCAAATATACTACAATGGGCAAAATGATCCCAAAGGAAATGAAAATATAATCAGAAGTCACATGTCGCCGGATATAGTTACATTTAACTTGACGGTTTGATTAATTTGACGGTGTTTGACTAAATATCAAATATTCAGGTTTATTCGGCCGATTAGATACATTGATCGACTACATACCATCAGCGCATTGTAAAGTGTCCATTGCTAATGATCATGTCCATGATGCGCTCAAGCGAAAATAACGCACAGTAAAATTAATTGAAATACGAATTCTTGAATATAAATTCATAAGCATCACGCTTTATGCTTTGTACCCGGAATACAGACAAAGAGGGCTAAACCCTTTCAGCCCTGGAAACCAAACCAGGTACCTATGCAAACAGTGTAGATCCTAATGAAACGGCTCGCTACGAGCCGTCTTATCAGGATCAACAGTTTTCCATCCCGTTTTTGATTTTAGACTGACAGCCATATTTGCATCTATAGAAATGTCCAAATTCAAGGACGACATGAAAGGGTTAAGGAATCTAGGCTGTTGGTAGAACAGTTAGAAAATATTTTGCCTAATTTGCAATGTATTTGACAGGGTTTGGCATAGCGTGTTATTATACAACACGGAGTAAGTATTTGCAGACATGGATTCAGACGAGCTTTGTTGTTTTCTTACTTACTGCCGTATTTATCTGCTTATTCGAAAACCTTAAGCGCCCTTACCATATTTATCCTAAAATTAACCCATTCTATTTGATGTTGCTTTACACTGGAATGTGTCTAAATACTGCTGGCTGAGTGGCAAACAGTGTACACTCAGATCAAATGCCGCAGTATGCGGCGTCTGATCTGAGTGTACACTGTTAGCCTAGGCATGTATGTCCGAATACTTACGGTAAATACGGTACCATTCTGGCAGGAGACCATAAAGTCAAACACACAAAATTTAAGACCGGTCTGATACTTTGACATGTGCTCCTTAAGGATTGAAAACAAGTTGCAGGTTATAATTCCATGACATAAACGTCGTTTTGAGTTATATTTCTTCGTGTGTTCGATATTTGGCCCGTGATACAAACTTTCAATTCACAGTAGCAGCCAGCATTGAAACCAGTTACAAAATTGAAAACGTCTAGAGCATGCATTTGTAGCTATCGATCGCACCATGCGGAGATAACACACACAAGTACATACATACGCATGTACGCACTTTAATTTTAACTTATGAATCCTTAAAATACTGCTACAAATACCATTGGGTTAAAGCGAAGCTTTATCAACTGTAAAAAAAAGATTTAAAGTGTGAAAGAAATGTAACTTGATGCAGGAAAAAGGTCTCTTTGCAATCGCGATGACTGTTCAGAACCTTCTTTGCCTGAAATGGAATCAATGGGTACTGTATAGTATACTCAATGCCACTGAAAACGCGTCATCCATTTTAGATACATATTTCATACACCCGGGAGACCCGCGATCGGTACCTCTGAATGCGTCTTATCATAAGGTACTACAATATATATGGTTTAGGTATGGGGTTATGAACGGTTCCTGAGATATTAATTATATGAATTGGATGGGGTGGAGCATACACCCGAGGGACTCATGGTCGATGTCTCATGAAATATGTATATCTAAAATAGATGACGCTTTTTCAATGGCGTTGAGTAGATATGAATGTTTTTAAGAGAGAAGACTATCCCACGACAGTGTATTAATTCCACTTAATTGTACTAGACCCGTTTAGCCTGATCATTTGCCGTGTTGTGATTATCTTATGTAGGTAGTACGCACTATGAACGTGAGGCCTCTTTTATAGCGGGATCATCACGAAAACATGCCTATAAAATATTGACCCCCTTAAACGCCCCTTTTATATAGTAAAACAGGGGTTTACAGGGGTACAGTAATTTTTCTTATTTCTGCTCAAAAACATAGATTGTGGTACTCGTTAGAACCGGCTCACCGAGGCGGTTCTAACGAGCACCCACAATCTATGTTTAAAGCAGAAAAGTATCGGCGTTTTTTATCTGAAAATTTTCAGTTTTTGGAGGTGAAATTTTCATTGTTCATTGTATTTGAATAGGCATGTTTTCGTAATGTCATGCATGATCAAAGTGGGTCAGATAATTCCATCTATTATGTTAGTCCATGCTTTGATGATGTCAATTGACAACAAGTATCTCTGGACGTGACGTGTCAAAACAAATATCATGTCGATTTTCCTTTTGAGTAAAAGTAAATAGTGATAAATATATGACTTACAGCGTAATCGCGAGTGCACACAGATTCAAATATGTAGCATCAAATGATTTTACATAACTGCAATAGGTTTTCGAAAAGCAATAATCGTGACTAGAAATTCTGAAAGTATGCGTTTTGATAAATAATCAGGATAGTTTTCGTTAACCAAAAGGTTTGTGCAATCAGGCTGCACTTCTTGTAAAAAATGTCTCCTAAAACGACAAATTCATAGAATGTCAAATCTAATTTATGCTAAGAAAAATAATAATAATAAAGTCTCACCAGTTTATTGCCGTCTGAATACAATGGAGTGGGCATTCCAAAAATAATTACTTATTGTGTCATTGCTCGATATCCACGTGGATATAATGTATAGCGCTATCAAATACCTACACAATGATGTTGACTACTTACATTGTATTACTGCCATTATTTAAAGACATTTCTGAATTTAATGCAAACAGTGTAGACCCTGATCAGACACAGACGCCGCCCATTATGGGGACGCTAGGCATAACTGGGTTAATAAGATCAGTGAATGTATGTGTTTTGGCTTGTCTAGTCGTCTTTTGACTTTTGTGTAGTGTCTAAGGGAATCCAGTGTATATAATTAGGGGATAACTGCATTCAAGTTTGTCATTTGGGGAGGAGAATCGGCGGTTTTACGGTCGCAAATTACGTTTTACGGCTCCGCTCCCCATTCAAATGCATTTATTCATTTTTTTTTCTGTTGAGAAAAATGTATTATTTACACAAAGTGGCAAGTGCTGTGAGCTGCGTAAAACCAAATGCCAGCCAATGAGAAGTGACGTTACTTGATGATACCGTCGCAAATTTTTGACGTTATCCAATCAGACGTCGCGTTACATAGAACATTTCAATGTCTTAGATGCACTTTAAAGAAGTCGTATTTTGTTTAGCCATTCAAGTCTCGCCTAACACTGGTAGCACAATTATCTATAATTGCAAGATATAAACAAATTTCTGGCTTTTTCTACGAACAATTATATGACAGAGCTAGTTTATTTTTGATTATAGTATTTGTGAAGCCATTGACCTTTTAATGAGAACAACAACATTTAATATGTAATCCATTGAATAACGGTAAATCGTCTTTTGTAACAAGAGCGCCTGTCTTAGCACTGGTCCTGCTGTATCCGGATTTGCTTTGCCTTTGCAAACCGTATGATCCAGCTCAGTTGGCTTCGTCAGACTGACAATCAGAGTAAATACAGATCAGGTGGCAAACTGATCAAGATCTGCACTGTTTATCATTTAGTGTGTGAACTTGTATCAACAACCTTGATCAAGTAATCTGATTGGCTGAAAACTGGAAGAAGACGTGGCATCTTAATTTATTCAGCATGGCAAGGATTAATAATAAAAAGAAATGATATAACTTTATCACCAAACAAGCACTTACATGCAAATGCTGAACGGTTTATTTGGTTTAAGATAAATAACTGGAATTTAATTTTTCGACGATCCCAAGACTGTGTTCTGCTCTTTGCTTTCTGGATCCCCTTCATATTATTTCGTAGTCAGGTCTAAAGATAAATATATATACTCAGAAAATGCTAAAAACGAAGCCCCACAAGGTACCAAACTAAGGTTGAATTATAAAATACGACATCACAAGAACAACATTATATCGAAAACAGACCGACCAAACGAGAAGAAACTGGGATAGAAATACAATTCGGCACGCTCTACAGCCAAATAAAAATAAAACAGATTGCCTTTGGAAACAATGAACACATTACAGACAGAAAATGGGAGTCCCCGTTTTAGTGATACTCCTTCATAAGCAGTAATGTTTGCAACACTGCTTACGCCCTCAAGCGTATACATGAGCAGAACTCCATTTTTCAAAGATACCACAATGGGCCCAGTGATCCCAAAGGAAATGAAAATATAATATGCAAACTGTTGGTGGGCTTTAACCTGGTTTTACTGGCGCCTAACCTCACCTAACGTGTTGAAGACAGCCAAGAGCACAAAGATGGTTTTAATTCACCACTAAGCATTCGATAACTTCCTTTTTGACAATATCAAATATAGGGCCAAATCATACTTAGACATAATATTTAATTACTACTTCCACTACTATTGCTACGACTACTAAATGTAAAAAAAGTAATAAGAATATAATGATACTATGTTTTTTAACTGATCCTAAAGGCATAAACAGTTCAGTGAGACATAGTGTTAATTATCCTTTCAATGTACATGTATGCGACACATTCAAGTGTGACTAATGCAGATTATTACATGCGTGTTAAGCATCACGAAAACATACCTATATAATTTTGACCCCATTAAACCCCACTTTTATATATTAAAACAGGGGTTTACTGGGGTATACATCATTTTTCTTATTTTTGCTCAAAAACATAGTTTGTGGGTATTCGTTAGAACCGCCTCGCCGAGGCGGTTCTAACGAGTACCCACAAGCTATGTTTTGAGCAGAAATATGAAAAATATCAGAGTTTTTTTTTTATCTGAAAATTTTCAGTTTTTGGAGGTGAAATTTTCCATATATTTGAATAGGCGTATTTTCGTAATGGTGTATGAACCGCACTCGATGTCAAATGACTCGAACAAAATTTTGTGTGTATAGATTTTGTTTTAAAAGCAAATTTAAATCGTAGCTTTAAAAACTGACGCTAAACTGGTGTATTCACTGACAAAAAAGTATCAGAAGAGAAAAAGCTACTTGCTACTTTTTTTTTTATAGTGATTTTGTCATTGTAAACGCTAAGCAGATATCTGGTAATAGCAGGAAGCAACACTAAACTAAAATGCGACATCTTATAATTAAAACGCCCAAAGAATCGAATCATTGATTACCAGTCTTTTGTAAATCTAAATATATAAAAAATGTTTTCGTGACAAAAAAGTAACTTATTTTGAGAAAACACTGCCAACTTTACAAGTGTAAAATATATAATGTATTTATACTACAAAAAAATCATTGTGCGACTGAGCTTGGGTTTTATGAAATTTGTACCTGAAAGTATTTAAACAATATATTTTTGTTTGTTCGGAAAGCTGTTTAGTGTCTGTAGTGAGCTGATCAGTGATGAAAGCTATTGTCAAATAGCCGGTGTGGCGCCAAAGAAATAATATACATCCATCAAGAAAAGCAAGGGTTCTCTTTTATCCCTTATCGAATAGCCCGGAGGCTGAAGAAGACACATGCGCAGTCTGATCTGAGTCTTCGCTAGTCGCACTTCTTATTGTAGGTTTTGTCGTGCACTGGCTCATATAAATTACAATGATGCAGCGTTAATCGATCAAATTACAATACAGACTGAATACAAAAAAAATAAATCGAATGCATTCCACAAAACACAATTGAAATACAATGTACATTCATGTTCTTACCATTCATCTTGTCTCACATAGAAGGTTTGTAATCCATCTCATATTTACTTATGGTAATCTAGTCTATAGAAATTAATAAAATCCACCAGCAACTACTATTTTGAATTTAACAGAATGTAAATCGAAAAGAGTCATCCACATAGATCGTATGGTAAAACCAATTTTAACAGATTTACGCTCAGGGAAAGATTTTGTTTTCAGAGTTACATTTACCACACATTAAATTCTAAGTAAAAGTGAATTTATCAAGTCATCTGTAACTGTCTATTAAGATAAGAAGATACATACTACTTTGAATGAGTCGTCCGATATTTTATCAGTGGGTATTGATTTTGTTGCAACAAATCAAAGAAAATGTATTCTCAAATGCTAATTGTATAGAGGGATCCACATAAAATGGGTATTTCGATATACAGTACAAAATTTTGTTCTTTGATTCCCTACAGATATCTTAATAGACAACCAATAATATCATCTGTTTTACGTTGTCATTAGAGATTACAGATGTATTATAAACTTTTAAGATAACAGTCCGTAAATGTCAAACTATTTTCATTAATGTTGCATTCTTATCTAGTACGTCACATTCTACTGCACAGAGAAATATAACGTTAAATCATGATGATATGACTTTATTTTCTCTATAGCATCTATTTACTGATACCAAAGACATGCATACGAGTCATACAGATACGATTAAAAGTGTTATTTAAGCGAGCGGAATGAATACACATGGTTGAATTTCAATACTGACCAGAGTAAACGTGTTATTTAAGCTTCGTCACTTTTCATCTATTTTACCTCTAACCATTAATGCGTGTATGGTGAAACTGGAAGTAAATAGAAATAAGTTTTGAAACTCCGCAATAACTGCGGAATCCGCGCTTATTTATAACTTGATGAACGTATTTACCCTAAGTATTCAGATTCCTTAGTTCCCTATCATACTTATCATTAATTGGAACAACTCCACTGCACTACCTGTTGATGTGTCTGAAACCGCGGGATGACAAAATAGTGTAGACCTTGATCAGCCCCGCGTTCTGTGGCATCTCATTCGAGTTTAAGATGTTTGCTAGGGCCTGCCTGTGCGAATATCTAGGGAAATTGCGGTAGCACCTTACATACAGCACTTCATATTTTATTCCACCGACGAGGTATTTTAAGTTAAGCTGAAGTAATATTATCTGTTGAATCTCAGGTAGCAATGCATATTTACGACTTGTCACATAAGAGGAGAGTATACATTTGGAAACCAGCAAAGAAAATGATCAGCCTGCTCCATATTCTTATCGGTATACTCATTAATGTACAATTTGTTTAACTTCCCGCGTCTACTTCATGCAAGTCAAGTACTACATTATAAATGGCGTGTTTTTTTTTTTTTTTTTTTTTTTTTTTCCTATATTTTTTTCTTCTTCTTCTTCTGGACTGTTACATACTTAAGTTTATAGTTTTTGGGAAAGAAAGCGACAAAATTCTTTCTGTTACTCTAATGAGACAAACTAAATAATTACTGTCACATATGCATACAGAAATATATACAGTTTCCACTTTGTTTCCTATTGAAGGCCCGTCTTCAGTCTACAACACGGTTATTTAAAAAGTAGTTCTCCGTAAGTCAACAATTTACATGTATATACAAATATAATACTTTATGTTCGTTCATACCTGGAGAAAACACACATCGCATGTACACACGCTGAGAGAGAGAGAGAGAGAGAGGGCTTATAGTAGGTGTATACTTGGGGTAATTATTTAAGCAGCTGACCTTCTGGCTCAAAAGCACACATATGTTAATATTTCGTAATTGTGCCACTTGGGTTGCCAGTGATTCTTTCGATTGATATAAAAATACTCTTAACATTTACCACTTTCTGGGCAAATTCAGCAGACGAAAAAAAGATAATATTTTTCTTATTTTTTCCAGAAAATTGAATTTAACATTTCGTGCAAATTGTCTCATATAGAGACAATTTGCATGAAATGTTAATGTCTATTTTCTGGGCAAAATAAGAAAAATATTTCAAAGTAGTCTGCTGCAATAATTACTCAGCATGCTAGGCGGTAAACTCTCTGTGGCTAATGCTTCGTGCATTACTCTGTAGTTGGGGTCGTCTTGAGAGTCATTACATATCTATTATATCTAAATGTCGGAAAGGCTTTTATTCTAGAATATACTGCAGATATAAAACAGAGAAAAAAATATATTTTCTTTCTTACTTCTTCACCAGCAGGCCTTCAGAACAATCGTGTTTTACGTCCGGAATACAAATGTCCAATGAAACATGGCCGTACTTTGTCCGAAATGTTTTGACAACACTGCCAAAGCAAACTGTGCTGGGTCTGATATGTGATGAGTACAATCATTGCTTTAAAGAGTCTGCCACACAGGTCGTACTTGATAGATCTGAACGTAATGACGGACATGGCAATACTACTTGTCTTGGTTTTGCGCTTCTCTCGTTTCTGATGGGTTTCACGTGTTCTTCCTTTATAAGCAAAAGCGCTCTATCTTGTGAGGCTACGCTATATTAAAAGTTCTGAGGTTGGAGCGGCATGCTAAAGGTCTTCAGCGGAGCTTTCAATGTGTTTGTGTAGCCTTTCCTTTGCCCACCTCGGCATTAAGTTCCATTCTCAAGCTCCTCGTAGCATCTGGCAAACGATCAAAAGGCCAGCCCATTTTAACTGTGTCAAAAAGCTTTAGAAAAACATAATTATATATCATTTCTGTGCACTTCCGTAACAATTTCTCCATTCCAGAGTTGGCACAGACCACAGGCCTGGGAAGGAATGTTTGGAACAAAAGGTATAGGCAAGTACAATTACAGTCGAACTTCAATGGCTCGAAAATCTTTGGGACCATAGAAAATTGTTCGAGACATGGGTAGTTCGAGCCACTGAGGGTTAATCATGGTGCCAGGTCAGAAAGCGAATAGCGATAATTTAGTTTTTTTTATTTCATTCACAATAATTGTATGTTGTGTGTACTCATCAGAATCGCTGCGATTCTAATGAGTACACACAACATACAATTTCATGATAAAATAAGAAAATTTTCCTAAATATTTGTTTTCTTGAGCTAGCGGAAGAAGTTTGTAGGGACTCAAAACCGTGTTCGAATTAGCCATGGTGATCTTACAGAACGGCGTTCTCTACAAGAAGAGCAAATATGTGACACCATAACAAATGACGTCGACAGCGCGTCAAACTGTAGCGTCGTTTCGCGCGACGCGCTTAACTGCGACGTCGCACCGGGCGTTGCACCGATAAATGAAACAGATGATATGGGAATGAGGAGAACTTGCGATCCGGATACACAGACGCTTTCTGGCACTGCACAGACGGTACGGCTTGTATATAATGATCCGCTTCTCGTATCTCACTCATTTACACAGCCGAAGGATTTATTTATAGCCGAGAAGATTACAAGTCAAGGTGAAAGTATTAGAAATGTATCTTCTCGGGACCCCATCCCCGCTCCTGTTACAGTTAGTTCAACGCTACCGATTCTGACATCCACGCCTAGCGTGCAGCGACAAGAGGGTAGCCTTGGGAACAACGAAGGGCAATTAAGTCACAATGCATCTATAATTCTGAACAGAATACAGTAGCTGGAGGGTGGAATTAAAACAATCAAACAAGACATTCTGAATCAAATGGAGTTTAAATTGAATGAACTGAAATGTTCTCCCGTTAACATTATAGAAAATAAGGAACCAAATACGTCATATGCTAAAGCTGTTAGACGCGGAAGCCCCGATCTAGTGATGCAACAGTCTACCAACAGAAACAGTCAGAGCATGTCTACATCGGGCTTACTGATGAAGGGAAAATAGGGATTCTAGTACATCATCTGAGACACAAGTAAAGAGACCATTTGTCTCTCTAGCCACAGAAACTAAGCAGAGACCAAATGGAATTACTGACCCCAGACCTATCCCGGTGCATATGTCGAATCGGAATGCACAATTTCAACGACGACCAACATCGCTCAGCAATGAAAATGAGCCGCGCTCGAAAACAGCAATAAGCAGCCGAGTTTTTTCAACTCATCAAGAAAGAACCCTTCAACGCCTTTGAGGATAAGTACAACCAGCTTATCAATCTTATCAAAACCGCAAACAACAGTTGTGCGGTATACGTCTGCAAAGTAATACCAAGAGGAGATGTTGACGTTTCAGCATTTAACCATTCCATCCAACGGCTTGCAGAACAATGGGTAACACGTCAGGTGTATTGCATTCAGGACATTTTCAGCGTGTTTTTGGACGAAACAAAGTGCTTACCCGTCGATACTATTCCAGGGATGGGATTCACCTGTCTCATTCTGGAATTAAGAGACTCCTGGATGCGCTTAACAGAAATGTGAACATTGTCGTTAACTTTGATTTGTGTGTGTATAAAACAGCCATCTAGATAATCAAAGGACTGTAAGACCTGGTACAAACGCAATTTTAAAATTGCAGTCTAAAGGCAGTAATGACTTTAAGAGTTTAAATGGACGCAGTCGAGCTAACAATCATTTCTGTTATCGGTGTAACATGACAGGCCACAGTGACATTGAATGTCGGTATGCCCATTAGGTATTGGGCACAATCGCCGACCGTAAAGTTGATAATCTGAATTTGTTTCAACAACACAATCGGTTTCATATTTTTCAACACATTTGCAGTGACTGTAATGCTATTCAATTTTCTGGTCCTTCTCGTGCTGAACTTTTATTAGAGCCTGATTTGATTAGTTATCAAGTAAAAAATGAATATAATTATTCTGAAAACACCATGTCTAGCACCTGTTTTAGTCCAAATTCCTTGTCAAGGCAACTTAAAGTTGGTCCTGTGCCATTAGTTCTAATGTTAATTCAGGTCATTCCTCTGACACTTTTATTCATACACAAGAACATCCGCATTCTCGTAACTTCGATAGTAAGGGTATAAATATCGGTCGTCTAAATATACAAGGCATCTGCGGCGAAAATATGAGTAAATTTTCAGAACTAAATCTCTTACTGACTGCAAGAGAAAATTGCAATTAACACATTTTGGGATTAAGTGAGACAAAGTTAAAAGATCATAAGTCGACAGAAGTTTTCAAAGTTGATGGTTTCAGACACCGTTTAGAAAAAGATAATAACTCTAATGGCGGCGGAGGTCTAATTGTCTATGTAAGAAATGACTTAAATGCCAAACGCAGAAAAGACTTGGAAACAAATAATATTCCATGTCTATGACTAGAAATTACACCTATTAACCGTAAACCATTTTAGTTGGAAACATTTATAGGCCGCCTGATTCAAAAATAGAATTCAATGATAGGTTTGAAGAATTTATTGATAAGGTGATTGGTGAAGATAAAGAATATATCTTGATGGGCGATTTCAACAAAAAATTATTAAATGTAGATACCAACATAGAATGGGGGAATTTTACAACTTCCTTAGGTCCTACTCGGCTAACTGACGAACCTACAAGAGTGACAACAAAATCACAAACTCTAATTGATCACATTTATACTAATACCGAGGAAAACATCCAAAGCGTTGCAGTGAAAAAATATGTCTGAGTGATCATTTTGGTGTTTTCTGTACTCGAAAACCCCACTCTGTCGTAGGTAACAAGACACACCAAGTCATAAAATACAGGTCATTCAAACATTTTGATGAGTTAAAATTTCTCCGTGACTTAAGTCTTGTTCCTTGGGAAATTATTAAAAACATTGACAAAGTCGATGATATTTTATCGGTTTGGAGTGCCCTATTTTTATAAATACTTGATAAACATGCCCCCATAAAAAGTCACAGAATAAAAAAGAAATACCAGCCTGACTGGCTAAATCCTGAAATTTTAGACTACATGAAAGAAAGAAATAAATGTAGATTAAATGGTAACAATGATAGGTTTAAGTTTTTGCGAAACAAAGTGTTAAATTTAATTGAGAAGGCTAAACAAGAGACCTGTCAGTCTAAAATCGAAGAGGGTAAATCAGACCCTAAGTCAGTATGGAAACTTTTTAAGGAACTTGGAGCCAACGGGAAGGTAAATAACTCTGAATCCAGTATAAACATCCAATTTGGTGAAAAATTGGTGACACACGAAGCTGATTTGACTCAACTTTTCAATTCTTACTCCGTCAATGTCGCTTCAAGTATTAAAGAGCCAACTGTGCATTCTGACTTCGAAAAACTACAAAATTATGTCGAATATAAAGTCACAAGCAACACTGAATTTACCATTCCATTAAAAAACGTAACTTTTGTAAGAAAATTTCTAACCAATTTAAATGTGAAGAAATCAACTGGTCTAGATAATATAGGTCCAAGAGTTCTTACGATTGCAGCACATGTTTTAGCACCTAGCCTTACTTTTATTGTGAATTAAATCATACTCTCTGGTAAATTTCCTTGTTCGTGGAAGGAAGCAAAAGTTAAAGCCCTTTTTAAATTCGGTGCTAAAGATGATGTAAACAATTATCGTCCAATCTCTGTTCTCACTACTATATCAAAACTAATTGAAATAGTTGATTTATAATCAATTTATGACATATTTGAATACTTATACTTTGCTTCATTAATCTCAAAGTGGTTTTTGTCCTAAACATTCTACAGAATCTGCACTTACTCTTAATGCTGATTCCTAGTTAAAAGCCATGAATGACGGAAAACTTATCGGTTGTGTTTTGGTATATTTCCGAAAGGCATTCGATCTGGTCGACCATAAAATTCTACTTAAAAAAATGCAGTGTTACAAGTGTAATGAAAATTGTCTGAAATGGTTCGAGTCCTACCTAACAAACAGAACGCAACGCGTTTCATTAAAAATAATGTATCTGAACCTGCGTATGTAACATGTGGTGTTCCTCAAGGTTCTAAATTAGGACCTTTATTATTCTTAATTTTTATTAATGATTTGCCATTAGTGGTAAAGAACTCAGCAAATGTTGACCTATATGCTGATGACACACCTATTTATGATGTGCAATGTAATACAGATGAGATTGAATCCAATCTACAATTTTCATTAAATGCACTTCATGTTTGGTGAAGACAAATGGCATGGTTTTAAATACCGAGAAAACAAATGTTATGTTTATGTTGATTACTAGCAGACAGAGAAGAAGCAACTTACAAAATCCCAATCTATCTCTGAGATACAATGAAATTGACATCAAAATGACAACTATCAGCAAAATACTGGGTGTACAAGTTGATGAAAATTTGTTGTGGAATAATAATCAGCTTCTCCACGTTTCCAAAAAGGTATCTTCTTATTTATGGCTACTTAGCAAAATACGGCAGTATTTATCCAAAGAGCATAGACTGTTATTTTATAATGCTTACATTAAGCCGCATTAAGAGTATTGCAGTACGGTTTGGTCTAATACGTATAATAGCAATATAAGTAAAGTAAATACATTACAAAGACGGGCTTGTAAATTAATCTTGTCGCAAACTTATAATGGTTTTCACGAGGCGCTTCAAAGGTTAGATATTCTGTCATTTGATCAAACTGTATTTCTTAACAAAGCTAAAATTATGTACAAAATTTATAACAGCTTGGCACTACCCTATTTACAGGAGTTATTCCAAATGCTCGATGTGAATCTCGATAATACTGCGTCTAATTTAAGATATGTGACTCACAAGAATTAATTATTGCCACAACCAAAATGCAATTTATTCAAAGGTAGTTTATCATACTCATGCGTTGTGGTTTGGAACCGCATCCCCATTAATATAAAAAAAATCAAAATCACTGGACATTTTTATAAAGAAATGTACTGATTGGATTAAAGGTTAATAATCATTTTATTACATATACAATACTTAGGCCTCCGCCGTCAGTAATTCAGTACTTCGAATACGTATATTGTATTTGCTTTTTTTTTATAATGAATTTCTCTCTCTCTCTTTCTCTCTCTCTCTTTCTCTCTCTCTTGCTTGTTGCCATGTTGTATGTATCCTTAACCAGTCATAGCTACTACATTTACGCATAAAACCATATGCCCTGGCATAGTTTTCATATTGGAGTAGTGACACGAGATAAAGATACTTTTTGTCCTCTGTGAGAACGTTCTCAAATACGCATGCCTATTCATCTAGTGGAGGCGGGCCCCCGTAGCATAGTTGATAGGAGAGTTGACTCTTAATCCATTATGTTTCTCACCGCTGTGGTTCGAGCCTCGCTCGGGTGACATGTGGGAAACCCAAGTTCTGCTTACGGAAGGTCAGGTAGTTTTCCCCGGGTTCTCCGGTTTACGCTCGTCTTTGATGAAAGATTGGCTCGATATAAGTGAAATATTCTTGAAAGGGCCGTAAAACCCTTATCAAAAAAAAAAAAAAAAAAATTATCTAGTGGAGCTAGATGCTAGATGTCTGATTACCTTCGTTGTCTGGTCAATTTGCTTCATGTCTGCGAGCAGGCAGTCGCTCCTGGGCCTTTGCTGGTCGCATATACCATAAGTACCATTATCTCGTGCACCGCTCTGTTTTAATCATTGTTTTAAAAAACTCGTTGTATGTATTTGTATGTATGTAGTTTTGTTGAGGGACCCAAGGAAGATTGGTAAAACCAATTGGGCTACCCTCGTAAAATAAAGAATTTACTTACTTACTTATCAGCCAAATCAGAGAGAAGACATTCCAAAAGATAGGGTTTGTAAAAATATGAATCGTTTTTATGTTGATTCATATATCAGTTAGACGAAAGCCAGTTTACATATTCTTCAGCAATGGATATCTTAAGACCACATCTCAAAACACAATAAAAACTGGTCTTACGTAAAACTTTTCATGATAATAATGATAAAAAAGCTATCATGGTCCCTGGATGAAAAACACCGTCTACACTTAGCCTTTCAAGATATTAGCTCAGTATCTAGGATGACAGCCTACAAGAACATCTGACAGAGAGTACAATGCAAACTCACAGATATGCAAGATTACTGGCTAAGTAGTAAGCTGATGGCATATAATCCTTTGCAGGCAAAACGGAAATGAAGAATCTGTATGATGCACTGAAGACAGTGTATGACCCACGTAGCTCATGAGGCACCCTACTTCCCAGTGCAGATGAAAGTACAATTGGGCAGTGTGTTCAATGTGCTCCATAACCATTCCATAATAATGCGGATGCCATCAACAGACTACCACAGCTTGACGAATTCCCAACTGTCAATGAAACAACGTAAGCAGTTCAGTAGATGTAACAAGGTAAGTGTCCTGGAGATCTGTTAAGCAGGTTCAAGGATGCATGCATAATCCATCTCTACAAACGAGAATAAAATCTGAAAGTATCTGATAGCTAAAGGGACATCCCTTTGCTATCAATTGTTGGAACGATACTTACAAAAGTCCTGTTGAATTCAGTAAACGAGGATTCAGAACGGATAGAGGAACTACAGACCTGGGCCCGGTTGTTCAAAACTAACGATGTCGTTAGTTAACGTATCGTTAAAACTTTGATCATTAAATATGGCATATACTCTAATATTTTTGCTGAAAAAAAATGTGAGTAGCTTTTGCAAATGCAAAAGATACTCACGTTTTTTTCATCCAAAATACCTGTGAATTAGATATTGTACTTATTAGAACACTTAATATTTTGACCACTAATGAGCTCGGTAAGCTAACGATGCTTTGAACAACTGGGCCCTGATCTTTACAGCCAAACAAATCTAATGGAAATGCCAAGAACAAAATGTTGACTCATTATACCCTTTGTCGAACTAAACAAAGCGTTCATTAGTCTTGGCGGACCTTAGAAAATCATACCAAAATTTGGTTGTCCATCGAAATTCATAGCAGTCGAACGACAACTCAGTGATGGCATTCTCTGAAGCGTTTCAGGTGACAAATGGAGTAAAATAAGACTGTGTGCTGGCTCTAACCGTGTTTAGTATGATATTTTCCGCCGCCATTCTTACAGATGCTTTTCAGGAAAGTAATGAAGGTACTCCAGTTAAATACCGCTTGCTGGTTAGCTATTCTATCTAAGGAGATTGCAAGCCATAGCCAAAGTGCAGCGAGAACTGTTGGATGAGCTTTTCTATGCTGAATACTTGAACAATGCAAGAATGTAGGGATCGGCGTTCTTTTGTACATGTACAGAATCACATAATGTATGGTATTCATATTCTGAATTATTAAATGCTATGAAAAAGCGAACCACATTAGACATGTAGAGAATCACTTGATGCTAAAACATTAATAAATGGAGATCAAGGGTCTGGGTGATACTTTGCGAATGCACAGGATGACCTGAATCTGCGCATTTTGCGGATGCTTCAAGACACGTTATCGCTTGAAGCTGCCTATTTATTGACAAAAGGAAAACCATCAGGAATATAATCGACCAATGGACATGATCATATATACAAGTACAGAATCACTGAATGCTGCAGAATACAGCTGACTCTCGTTATCTCGACCTCGCTTATCTCGAATAACCGCTTGTCTCGAAGTGAAAATCTGGTCCCTGCCTAAACATGAAAATCTAACAACATGTAAAAGATATTGTGGAAAAGAGCAATTTCTCCTCTTTTCCACAATATTTTCAATATATCGCTAATTTCAAGAGTCCAATTACATATATATTTGTTAAATGTGCTTAATCGAATTATTGTTTCCTCAATTCTGCAAATCTGATATGTCGAAATACTGATATCTCGAAGTATTACAGAGATTCCCTTGGAATTCGAGATAACGAGTGTCGACTGTATATCAAGAAAGGAAAGACATTCTGATGGTCAAATGGACCGCGTTCAGGCGCAAAAGTGATTTCGAAAATGTGCAAAATGCGCAGGTTCAGATGATACTGCGCATGTGCAAAGTATCATCCGGGTCTTTGCTGTCCATCCATACATTCTGTAGTATCCCATGCTTCTGTTAGAAGACAGTGAAAGCCCTGATCAGACTGCGCGAATGTGCATGCTAATCTGGGCCGACGTATGCCCGAGAACATGTTTGCGCTTGGCGCAGCCGTTGTAAAAAGTCACTGGTGGCTTTAACAGTCAGATAATTGATGCGAGCGCTCGTTGAGCAACCGATTGTCCTCTTTCTAAATGGGAGCTCGCGGGCGCTCGCGAAATGGCTGAAAGGTGTATCTCATTGGTTTTCCAATATGGCGAGCTATCCGAATGCCAAGTTACAGGGCGCAGCCATATTCTCTTAGTTTCCTTTTAAAAGAAGTTTGGTTGGTGCATTTGGTTTACATTAAAAGATGTAACATTTACGATCAGAATAATCAATGGAAATTAAAATATAATTTAATAAAATAAAGTATTGATCGAGTGCCCAATGTCGTTCAACAATACAGCTTTGAGCCAATCAAGCGCTCGAGAAAACGCTCACTTCGCTGAACACGCTTCTGGCCATCACTTGGTGTTAGAAAATATATCGATAAACGGAAAATACTCTTGTGTATATGTACATGTACAGATTACCTGGATGCTATAGAACATGTCGGTAAAAAGGAACATTACTATATATATGTACAGAACCATTGGGCCGGTCTCGGTGGCTCAGTTGGATGCGCCGTCCGACTGGAGACCAGGAGGTCGCGGGTTCAACCCCCGCCGAGGTTGGGAACATTCTTTCGTGGAGATTGATCATGATCATGAAATATTTTTTACGGTCATTCTCTCCCTTCCGCTGATTCAAGAAGGGCAGTTGTCAGTTTCTGGTGAAAGAATGTGCACAATACTGGTTAACCGCTTAGAGGACTAAGCCTGCCCAGTAAACGTGTGGTTAGGTAAACTGACCGCGCTCGACATGACCCCATTGGGTTGACTGGGCCGTAAGACCTCAACACAAAAAACAACAACATCAACAAAAAAAAACAATAACAAAAAAAACAAAAACAAAAACAAAAACGGAACCATTGGCTGCTGTAGAATATGTTGAAAAAAGACAAACGCTCTGATATGCTTACTTACCTTAGACTTCGTTGTTTACATTTGTATTGAGGCGTGGATTATTGATTAATATAAACATTAATTCGTCAGTGGGAAGCCCAGATTAGACACATTTCCCCATAAACATTGATGCGCAAATCGCAACTGCAGCAGACAACACTTTTAAATATATTTTATTCATTGAAAATAAGTCTTGACATTTCATGTGAATCGTCTTCCAAGCAGACGATTCACATGAAATATCAAAACTTATGTTCGATGAACGGCAGAATGTTTTGCATAGCGCTTTAAGAGTTAATGTTGTTTTAATGGTCATACTGCTTGCGCTTTTTCAGACTGATAAATAAACTATATTCAATTGATTTGTCTGGCAAACAGACATATTAGATCGCGTCATGAGAAAATGATTTTCGGTGCCATTGCGGACAGCCAAGCCCAGATCAGTTTGTTCGTTCTGAGCAGTCTTACCAAGCCCTGTGCTTGATTAAACATTAGATATTGTAGATTGTCGCATTTATCCTAAATATTTGGACACCTAACCTCCCTTTTATATATTATATATATATTTTTTTTAGTTTGAACAAAAATATGTTATGATACCTAGAAAATGCCACAATCAGAGAACTTAGCCTTCCCGAGGCACTAAAAGATGGAGAGATGAGGAACAAACAATTGAAAAAAAAAATGAAACCATCAACGTTCTTTTAACTACCTGGGCCCAGTTGTTCAAAACTAACGATGTTGTTAGTTAACGTATCGTTAAAACTTTGATCATGAAATATGGCATATACGCTAATATTTTTGCTGAAAAAATGTGAGTAGGTTTTGCAAATCATTTTTTCAGCAAAAAATACTTGTTAATTAGAGATTGTACTTACTAGAATACTTAAATTTTCGACCACTAACGAACTTGTTAAGCTGACGATGTTTTGAACAACTGGACCCTGTTGAAATGTCTAAAGCCGCTGAAAGAGTGGTATACAGGTAGACTCTACTTTGATGCCGCGTTCGATGGCGTGTGATCTAAGACTGCACTATTTTCCCAGGCCTGTCTATCCGACTATCTAATATATACGGCATAGCCAAATCCCTGATTAACTACACTGGGCGTATACATTGACCGACCTAGACTGGCTCTCGTCTAACTGATATGTGAATCAGCATAAAAATAATTTATATTTTACAAAAATCGTATCTTTTGGAATTTATTTCTCTCTGATTAGGCTGACAGAGATGCAAATTGCTATATTCCGACCGAAGTTGCACTTATGCTTAAATACGTATATTCGTTGATGTTATTCATCACGAAAATATAGCTATATAATTTTGATCCTCTTAAACCCCACTTTTATATAGTAAAACTGGGATTTACAGGGGTATACATTATTTCTTCATTTCTGCTGAAAAACATAGATTATGGGTACTCGTTAGAGGCGGTTCTAACGAGAACCCAAAATCTATGTTTTGAGCAGAAATATGAAAAATATCAGAATTTTGTATTTGAAAACTTTTTTTTTGTGGTGAAATTTTCAATATATTTGAATAGGCGTGTTCTCGTAATGGATATCATCATCATAATCACCATCATCATCGTCATCATCATCATCATCATCATCATCATTATTTTTATCATTATTATTTTTATTATGATCACAACAACTACTAGTGATGGTAGTAGTAGTAATAGTAGTATAGTAGAAATATCAGCAGTAGTAAATGGGGCAGTAGTAGTAGTAAGAGTAGTAGTAGTAGTAGTCGTAGAAAGAGAATGGTAAAGAAATACTGCTTAAAAATAGCTTAATTATAGTAGTGGATCTTCACTAATTGATTGTACTAACTGGCACATTTTCGTTTGTGGGGTGATGAATATATACTGGAGTAATAGACCATTGACACCGTCTAAGCCAAGCCAGATCAGGCCAGACTGGAAATTAGAACATGCCTGTTTAAATGGCAAACCCATTAGAAATTATCGAAACTAAAACCAGACATGTTTTAAATGTTTACTTTAGATGCATTCTAAACGTCAATATAGCAATGAAAACCTAGAACTTAAAGGCTTTCGACTGCCCCATTAACATTATCTGAAACTCTCCAAGGATCACTATCAAGCGGAGTATCGCTTGCGTTGTGACTAGCTGTCTGGAAACACACGCATGCATACCGATGATCAGACGCACTTATCGTTATCAGACTCATCTTCAGCTTCGTATTTTGCCATTTGTGCACCCGAGTTATTTTAGCAATCGGTTTAAGTTACGCTGCGATAATCGATATTGATCGTATTACTTCAGTATCATTCGGATCGGTACTCAGAAGTTCTTATAAGTACAGTGAACCCTCGTTACAACGATAACATTTGTTCCCAAAACTGTTGCCATTATAATTAATTTGCTGTTGAAAAGAATCCTTAATGGACAGAATTATATGTAAGAAAGGCCTTTTTATTCTCATTTCCTCACAGAACATATGTTTTGGATATTTCTTAGAATCGCCTCTCATTCAATAGATCTTATCATATGTTTTTCCTTCATGTTCCAAGAAAATGTCCCCTGTCTGGTGTCAAAGGCAGTTAAATGATCTCATCTTCTACCGCTACTTGTACTAGAAAATGGGGGATGCATACGAAAGAATGCTAGGGCATTGTATTCTTGTTGGAATTTTTATGCATCTTTAAGTCTTATCTACAAGAAAAAGTAAGAAATGGAACTCCTATATGCGGACAGTAAAATGTACGTGACTAAGATAAAAAAGATGGATTGTTATGAATAAAATTGAGCTGTCTTTGAAATTCAAACTACTACTCATCCGTCATATGCAATTTTTTTTTCAGCATGTTAAAGGTTTAAATCGGACATGAAACAGAATAAACAAAAAGAATCACAGAAACTTTTACAACAATCCATATTTAAGGGTAATGGATACACTTCGAGGACTGACCACTAAGTTAAAATTGTTTACTCTCCCTTTGGACAATGGGACATCTCTATAAGGAATAAATTTGCTCCCCTAGGGAGCAATTGTTTCATTTTAGAGTTGTTGTCCCATTTTCAGATAAATTGGGTGTATTGGAACATCACGAAAACATGCCTATATAATTTTGACCCCCTTAAACCCCACTTTTATATAGTAAAACTGGGGTTTACAGGGGTATACATTATTTTTCTTATTTCTGCTCAAAACATAGATTGTGGGTACTCGTTAGAACCGCCTCGGCTCTACTCAAAACATAGATTGTGGGTACTCGTTAGAACCGCCTCGGCGAGGCGGTTCTAACGAGTACCCACAATCTATGTTTTGAGCAAATATAAGAAAAAAATATCAGAATTTTTATCTGAAAGCTTTCATTTTTTGGTGGTGAAATTTTCAGTATATTTGAATAGGCGTGTTTTCGTAATGAAGGCACACAGGAAGACACAAAAGTTGTCTCGCTTGTCCAAAACGGCAGAAAATCTACCCAGTGTATCTATTCCTATTTACTCCGTTATATGAGACACATCGTGCGAAAATAGATGCCTGCATGCACTGTTCTGCATATGTGAACAACGAATATTCAGATCACTCTGTACATCGATGCTGACAAATCAAGACCATCACACTTTACAAGAATCTAATCCTAAAAGTGTCATTTAAAAGTAAAGCAGACAACATTCTATTATTTTTTTAAATGTATGTTTCTGATGTAAATAAGGCTTGACATTTCATATAAACGATTCTCCTAGATGATTCACATGAACTGCAAAGTTTTTTTTAATGCAGAATAATGCAAAAGAAAAAATGTTAGAATTTCGTCTGCGATAATTTCGAAAAGTGCTTCTGATTTACATTCATATCTCATCACGAAAACATGCCTATAATTTTGACCCCCTTTAACCCCAATTTTATAGAGTAAAACTGGGGTTTACAGGGGTATACATTATTTTTTTCATTTCTGCTCAAAAACATACATTGTGGGTACTCGTTAGAACCGCCTTGCCAAGGCGGTTCTAACGAGTACCCACAATCTATGTTTTGAGCAGAAATATGAAAAATATAAGAGTTTTTATCTGAAAATTTTCAGTTTTTGGAGGTGAAATTTTATATATATTTGAATAGGCGTGTTTTCGTAATGTGTAGATATTATTAGGAGTTCGCGTCATGCGCAAACTCGGCTTCGGGTGATATGTTTATAGTGAATGTTTAGATCAACCTGCACATCTGCGCAATCTGAGTAAAATATGCTGTCTGCTTCAAGAAATACTGAATAGTGTAGAATGTTTCAACGGAAAACAAATACTCTGATGAGCAGACTTTGATGCGGATATGCAGGCTATGTCGGAATTTTTTCTATTGGCATATGCTCGAAAAAACATTTCGCATGACGTGCCAATATCACATATCATATTACTTTACCACATAATAAGTTAAAAAGGGATTGCCTTATAAGATCAGAGAAAAGTTTAACAGTTTGATAAATAATACGTTTTATCACTTCTCTCTTCCCTATACTTTGTACGTACAGAAATAAAGTTATTGTTGATGTCTGATATTTTTTTTGTTTTACTAAACGCTACTTATTGCTTATTTTTCCTTATAAAATGTCTTGTAATTTCATTTGGAATGTCATTAAAGCAATTCTACACTGTTTGCTAAGGCCTGTCTGTCCCCATACTTAGTAATTTCTCATTTCGTCTATTCCCATTTTGTCTACTGTTTTTATTCCCATTTCGTCTAATTGCATTGTTTTCCATACAAAATATATAGCATAGGTATACACCCTTGTGATCGTGAGTTGACTGCGTAGGTGTGAAAATACCCCCGGTCGATATAGCGGGAATATGTGAGTAGACGAAAAGCGAAAATAATATCAAAATAATAGACGAAATAGAAATAGACAAAATGGGAATAAACCCAATACTTAGGGTTATTACGGTATTATCATCTTACCAAATGGTAGGTAATATGTAGGCTAATCTCTCCACAATTAAAAAAAACTCATTTCTCATATTCGGGCGATTATCATTATTATAAGTAGAAGTAGTAGCGGTTGTTGTTGTTGTTGTTGCTGTAGTAGTACTAGTAGCAGCAGTAGTAGTAGTACTAGAAGTAGCAGTAGTATGAATCGAAATAAGAGAAAAGGGCCAACTTTGCATATGCAAACAATGAGTACTCAGAACCACATATGCACTTGTGCAGTTTGAACAGGGATTTTCTATTTAACGATGTTCCCCTAACTATTCAGACACGACAACTCTTACCATACTTGCCCTAATAAAAGATGACGCCCAGAAACAAAGCAGAAAGCAGAGTGGGCAGCTATTGAAGTGAGGTGACCGCAGTGTCAGTATCAGGACAAGAAAACATGACGCACACAAACAAAGCAGAAAGCAGAGTTGGCAGCTGTTGAATAAGGTGATCGCAGTGCTGGCATCAGATCAAGAAACAATGACGCCCAGAAAGAAAGCAGAAAGCAGAGTAGGCAGCTATTGAAGTGAGGTGACCGCAGTGCTAGCATCAGAACAATAAAACATGGCGCCAAGAAACAAAGCAGAAAGCAGAGTTGGTAGCTCTTGAAGTGAGGTGACCGCAGTGCTTGCATCACGATAAGAAAATTTGACGCCCGGTAATAAAGAAGAAAGCATATTGGGCAGCTATTGAAGTGAGGTGACCGCAGTGCTAGCATTAGGACAAGAAACGTCACGTCCAGAAACAAAGCAGAAAGCAGAGTGGGCAGCTATTGAAGGTAGGTGCCCGCAGTGCTAGCATCAGGATAAGAAAACATGACGCCCATAAACAAAGCAGAAAGCGGAGCGAGCAGCTAATGAAGTTAGGGGACAGCAGTGCTAGCATCAGGACAAGAAAACATGACAAACAGAAACAAAACAGAAAGCAAAATGGGAAGCTATTGAAGTGAGGTGACTGCAGTTCTAGCATCAGGACAAGAAAACATGACGCCCAGAAATAAAGCAGAAAACAGCTATTAAAGTTAGGTGACCGCAGTGCTAGCATCAGGACAAGAAAACATGACGCCTAGCAACAAAGCAGAAAGCAAAGTTGGCAGCTATTGAAGTGAGCTGACCGCAGTGCTAGCATCAGGACAAGAAAACATGACGTCCAGAAACAAAGCAGAAAGCAAAGTGGGTAGCTATTGAAGTAAGGTAACCACAGTGCTAGCATCAGGACAAGAAAACATGATGCTCTGAAAAAAAAACAGAAAGCAAAGTGGGAGGTTATTAAAGTGAGGTGATCGCAGTGCTAGCACCAGGACAAGAAAACAGGACGCCTAGCAACAAAGCAGAAAGCAAAGTGGGCAGCTATTGAAGTGAGCTGACCGCAGTGCTACATGTAGCACCGGGACAAGAAATCATGACGCCAAGAAACAAAACAGAAACCAGAGTGGCAACTATTGAAGTGAGGAGAACGCAGTGCTAGCAAAGGGGCAAGAAAACATAACGTCCAGAAAGAAAACAGAAAGCAGAGTGGTCAGCTATTGAAGTTAGGTGACCGCAGTGCTAGCATCAAGACATCCAGAAACAAAGCAGAAAGCAGAGAGGGCAGCTATTTAAGTTAAGTGTTCGTACTGCTAGCATCAGGACAAGAAAGCATGCCGCCCAGAAACAAAGCAGAAAGCAGAGTACCCAGCTATTGAAGTGAGGTGACCGCAGTACTAGCACCAGGACAAGAAAAATGACGCCCAGAAACAAAGCAGAAACCAGAGTGGGCAGATATTAAAGTGAGCTGACCGCAGTTCTAGCATCAGGACAAGAAAACATGACGCCCAGACACAAAGCAGAAAGCAAAGTGGGTAGCTATTGAAGTAAGGTAACCACAGTGCTAGCATCAGGACAAGAAAACATGACGCTCTGAAAAAAAAAGCAGAAAGCAAAGTCGGAAGTTATTAAAGTGAGGTGATCGCAGTGCTAGCACCAGGACAAGAAAACAGGACGCCTAGCAACAAAGCAGAAAGCAAAGTGGGCAGCTATTGAAGTGAGCTGACCGCAGTGCTAGCACCAGGACAAGAAAACATGACGCCAAGAAACAAAACAGAAACCAGAGTGGGCAACTATTGAAGTGAGGAGAACGCAGCGCTAGCATAGGGACAAGAAAACATAACGTCCAGAAAGAAAACAGAAAGCAGAGTGGTCAGCTATTGAAGTTAGGTGACCGCAGTGCTAGCATCAAGACATCCAGAAACAAAGCAGAAAGCAGAGAGGGCAGCTTTTTAAGTTAAGTGTTCGCACTGCTAGCATCAGGACAAGAAAGCATGCCGCCCAGAGACCAAGCAGAAAGCAGAGTACCAAGCTATTGAAGTGAGGTGACCGCAGTCCTAGCACTAGGACAAAAAAGATGACGCCCAGAAACAAAGCAGAAACCAGAGTTGGCAGCTATTAAAGTGAGCTGACCGAGTGCTAGCATCAGGACAAGAAAGATGTCGCCCAGAAACAAAGCAGAAACCAGAGTGGGCAGCTATTAAAGAGAGGTGACCGCAATGGCAGTATCAGGACAAGAAAACATGACGCAGAAACAAGCAGAAAGGAGTTGGCAGCTATTGAATAAGGTGACCGCAGTGCTGGCATCAGGACAAAAAATGATGACGCCCGGAAACAAAGCAAAAAGCAGATTTGGCAGCTTTTGAAGTGAGGTGGCCGCAGTGCTTGCATCAGGATAAGAAAATTTGAAGCCCAGAAAAAAAGCAGAAAGCATTTTGGGCAGCTATTGTAATGAGCTGACCGCAGTGCTAGCATCAGGATAAGAAAACATGACGCCCATAGCGGATCGAACAGCTAATGAAGTTAGATGACAGCAAAGCTAGCATCAGGACAAGAAAACATGACAAACAGAAACAAAACAGAAAGCATAATGGACAGCTATTGAAGTGAGGTGACTGCAGTGCTAGCATCAGGACAAGAAAATATAACGCCCAGAAATAAAGCAGAAAGCAGCTATTGACCGTAGTGCTAGCATCAGGACAAGAAAACATGACGCCCATAAACAAAGCAGAAAGCAAAGTGGGCAGCTATTGAAGTGAGGTGACCACAGTGCCGGACAAGAAAACATGACGCATAGAAAACAAAAAGCAGAAAGCAAAGTTCGCAGCTATTGAAGTAAGGTGACCGCAATGCTAGCATCAGGATAAGAAAACATGACGCCCATAAACAAAGCAGAAAGCGGAGCGAGCAGCTAATGAAGTAAGGTGACAGCAAAGCTAGCATCAGGACAAGAAAACATGACAAACAGAAACAAAACAGAAAGCAAAATGGACAGCTATTGAAGTTAGGTGACCGCATTGCTAGCTTCAGGACAAGAAAACATAACGCCTAGAAATAAAGAAGAAAGCAGCTGTTGAAGTTAGGTGACCGCAGTGCTAGCATCAGGACAAGAAAACATGACGCCCAGAAACAAAGCAGAAATCAAAGTGGGCAGCTATTGAAGTGAGATGACCGCAGTGCTCGCATCAGGACAAGAAAACATGACGCCCAGAAACAAAGCAGAAATCAAAGTGGGCAACTATTGAAGTTAGGTGACCGCAGTGATAGCATCAGGACAAGAAAACATGACGCCCAGAAACAAAGCAGAAATCAAAGTGGGCAGCTATTGAAGTGAGGTGACCGCAGTGCTAGCATCCGGACAAGAAAACATGACGCATAAGCAGAAATCAAAGTTGGCAGCTTTTGAAGTAAGGTGACCACAGTGCTAGCATCAAGATAAGAAAGCATGACGCACAGAAACAAAGCAGAAAGCAAAGTGGGCAGCCTTACAGCGAATGACCACAGTGCTAGAATAGAAAGAGGACTTGCAGACACATGCAGCTAGGGCCACAGAGCATTACAAAGAACGATCAACATAAGAACTGTCGCCTTCAAACGATCAGTAGTAAAATCTGGCGTAGGATTAATTTCGATTTTACTAATGATCAAATCTTCAACTTTGTTTCAAATGTTGCAAGAAATACTAAATAATTGTTCGCCTCGCATAAAGGCTTCCTAACTCAATCAGTGAAAAATCACAGAAAACAACGACAAAAAAAAAAAAACAAACAAAAAAAAAAAAAAAAAAAAAAAAAAAAAAACAACAAAAAAACAATCAAACAAAAAAAAAAAAAAAAAAAAAAACAAAAAAAAAAAACAAAAAAAAAAAAAAAAAACGTGAAAAAACTCTTTTAAACATTTCGAAAACAAGCCTATCCAATTATACTGAAAATTTTACCACCGAAAAATGAAAATTTTCGGATAAAAATTCTGGTATTTTTCATATTTCTGTTCAAATAATAAATTGTGGGACTCGTTAGAACCGCCTCGGCGAGGCGGTTCTAACGAGTACCCGCAATGTTTTGCACAGAAATACGAAAAATAAGGTATACCCCTGTAAACCCCAGTTTTACCATATAAAAGTGGGGTTTATGGGGTTAACATTGTATAGGTATGTTTTCGTGATGAAAGACTAGTAAAACCATTTTGAAGAAGTTGTCTTCCCTGAAAGTGTACCTCCAAGCCATGGCGACTGTTGTAGAGAGATGGAGGCACATGAAGATGTAACTGTGTATTGAATCATGTGACTGTAGTTTACAGGTGACCCGTATACACACTGTCTTAAAGGCAGGCGCATTCTGTTCATAGGCCACGTTTCTTGAATGTTGTACGGTAAATATGCACGTGTGCTCCCCAGTATATCCCTGCAACGATTTCCATAAACTTCAATTGAACCATACAGCATGGCGCCACGACCGGCTGATTCCATTAAGTAAATTCTCAGACTTTGTCTGCGACTGACACTTTTTTACAGCATTGCCAGAGAATTTCGTCAATCGAAGCAACAAACTATTTTGTATGTAAATGGACCTCGTCGTATGAAACTGTGTCTTTCTAGCAAATGCGGACAGCCAAGACCCAGATCAGACTGCGCATCTGCGCAGTCTGATCTGGGCCTTGGCTATCCGCTAACAGAATCTTCGCACACTGTAGAATGTGTCAACGCATGGTCAAAGTCTAAAAGCGGACGTACGAAAGTACAGAAAAGAATTATGCATTTCCCATATGCTTCTTTATAAACATTTTTCTTTTGATGCAGTCCCAACGGAAATACTATCTATCTCAAGATGCAGAGTATTTGGCTGATGCTTACTCATCACGTGACCTAGCCTACATATAGTATACCTCACTCCACCCACGTTCCCCATGATATACATTGCTCTAAATGATTGGACGTCCAGATAACAGTTTTCGTGTTTCTCCATTAAATTATACGTTCTGGGCAATTATTAGAAGACGCTTCCCAAGGGTACCCACAACGTATGCTTTTCTTGGAGAAAAATGGTTGAAAAAAGTACCTTTTCTAGAGCAATGGCTTAACGGTGCCTAACCATATCGAACTCTATCAGAGGAAACGTGTGACTCTATCATATTTTATGATTGAGAAGGACTCTTTCAGTAAAGAAATGTAAAACATCGTATTCTGTTTAGAAGAACAGTATTATTAACTCTTTCAGCTGCACAGACCAGAAAAAAAAAGCAAACAGTGTAGATCCAGATGAGACGGTTCGTACCAGCCATATTATCGAGGTCTACACTGTTTGCGTTTTTTTTTTATTTTGTCACTACTCTGTTTGCCATTTTGGTTTCGATTTTCTCTATGCGACATCTCCTATTGAGATAATGGACACATTCAATTTCATAGACGGAAAAGTCCACTTCAGAAACTCAGGGGCTAAAGGGTTTAAATGTCGCATTTTCGCTGGGAATTATTATTTTTTTTTTTTTTGGACAAAACATCTGAACATGTTGTCTTGGCGTAAATGTGTGACCATGTTGATTTCTGATTAGGGACTCAAATGTTACCGATTCAGTATACAGTAAAATCTCGATGACTCGAACATCGATATCTCGTTTATCTTGGATGATTCGAACTCGTTTTTGAGTCCCTACGAAATTCTTCCGATAGCTCAAGAAAACAAACATTACGGGAAATTTTCTAATTTTATCATGGAATTGTATGTTGTGTGCAGTCATTAAAATCGCCTCATCGAGGAGATTCTAATTACACACAACATACATGTACCATTATTGTATAGAAGACCAAAAAGACTTCCTTAAATTATCACCATTTTCTTCCTGGCCTAGCGCTATGATTAACCCTCAGTGGCTCGAACTACCCATGTCTCGAATAATTTCCATGGCCCCAAAAATGAGCCATAGAGGTTTTACTGTATTTGTGGGATGAGTTTTCAATTTCGAATGAAGACAGATTAAATGCATTACGAAATGATAATGAGGGGTTATAGAAGTTTGATAAAATAGTATTTCCATGAAACGGCCTGTAGGTCCAGTGGACGTAATTAAACTTTATTTGGAAGATTTTTTTTTTTTTTTTTTTGAAAAAAAAGAATGACACCGTACGATGTCTACGTTAACCAGAAATTGATATGTTTGTCAGTCTTAATGCATTCATTTACTCCGCTCCAAGACGGTTCCTCTGTTTGCTTGTGTTGAGGTTTTACGACCAAGTCAAACCAATGGGGTCATGTCGAGTGCGGTCAGTTTATCCTAACCACACTATTACTGGCTATGCGGTTGGTTTTATTTCAAATCAATCAATTGACAAGCATATGATATTAACAGACAATGACACATTGGGATTGGAATGGAAGCAACATGTTTATTGAATCCCTTTCCCGCTATCGAAGTAAAGAATGTACAATATTGGCAGATCATGTGGTAACTAAATACGGTGTATATGCCGGTATACCCATGAAACATTATTTCGTATTAATGATAATAAGCATCAATAAAGAGGCATTTAACATCTTTCACAGAACAAATTTTAGTATAGTTAGTGAGGCAATAATAAAATGTGATAAAATAAGGAATGAAAAATGTTGTTATGCGGACAGCGAAGAATCAAAGGAATTTCGAACAATACGCTCCATGTAAAGGCGCATGAAAAAAAACAACAAAAAAACAAAAAACAAACAAAAAAACATAACAGAGAAAGCAGCAGGATTATCCATCAGGAGCATACATGTATGGGGAGGGGGAGGTGGTAGGGGTGGGGCGGAACGCCATGTGCACACAATTCTACCACATTTCTTCCCGAGAGATTAACTAATTGTAGTGAAATTTCGTTGATAGCGCTTAATATTTCAAAGCCTGATATGATTACCTTATAGTTGTATCATCAGCGCAATAAGTATAGTGTATAGGGTATTATATATCGGGTTTTATCAGCATCTGGCAGTCGTGGTGTTAAGGAAAAAATAGACATTGTACAGTTGTGACAGTAAACGGACAAAATTAAGCACATACTCATTTGAATCTTTTAGAGTCTCTTATAAACTGTGAGAATATTCTGCTGTTTACATCGTTTGATAGGGAAATGTCACCAAATACCAGCACATCTATAGATACGTGGCATATTTGCGAGATGTTATTTAACAGCTCGTGTCGTTGCAGGTGATACCTACGGTACTGCAGAATGTAATACTCGGATGTTTTGATATCGCCACATGAGCAATCTAGTGAATTTATAAGATTTCGAAGATATATGTCATAGCTGAGACAAGTGCATTTAGTACGAAGGCGAGTATGTAATATTTGTGACTGACGATCTCCGGACTTCGGTATGCTAGTGCTATGTTGATTGATCTGGACTTTAAAAGACAGAAGCGTAGTCGAGGTTCTCTGTTAATCGGGAAAGGTGTTCCATTCTCTCATTGTAGATGGTAGAAAAGAATACTGGGTAGTTCGTGTGTTGATTGTTCTGACGTCATTTGATTTTTGCAAGGTTGTAATGAGAAGTTTCAGTAATAGTAGAGGAATAAGAGTTGATAGGTAGAGTGGCGTCAAGTGATTAACCATTTTATAGAAGAGAACAAGTTTTTTGTTTTGTTTTTTTTTTCTTTCTAGTTTCTAATGTCTCCTAACCAATTTCACTGTACAGATTTTCTATTGAAACTAATTTTGTCGTCCCGGTTGCTATTCTGGCCGCTTCGATTTGGATTCTTTTTTCTTAATCATCCTTTTCATACTGGGTACAATTATCCCAAATCTACTTGCCATATTCAAGTATTGGTCTGATGAAAACCATATATATTATTTCAGTTGATTTTCTGTCCAAATGGAACTTAAGTTTACGCATTGTATTAATCCGTTTCCATGCTTTTTCTTTAATATAACGTATATGCGTGTGCCATAAACTGTCGTTACTAAAGTAAAGTCCAAGATGTTTATGGTTTTCAACTTCTGAGATTTGTTTATTTAACATGTGTAGTGGTGGATTTGCTGATTGTATTAGTTTTCGAGATATTAAAAGAGTTTCTGTTTTGATAGGATTGAAGCTTGACTAGCCAGTCTTTAGTCCATTTTGTGTGATTTTTTTTTCAAGATCTGAGTTAAGAGTTTGTGCTGCAGCGTCAGGGTTTTTCACTAAAATAAAAAGGCTTCTGTCGTCAGCGAAAAGTCTTATGTTTGACTGATTGTCTTTAACTATATCATTAATGTATAAAAGAAATAAAAGCGGGCCGAGAATGGATCCCTGTGGCACTCCTGCATGAATGAAGTTCCAGTTTGACTGTGTGCCAGGAAGAATTGCTCGTTGTCTTCTCTCGGACAGATAACTTTCAAATCAGGATAGAAGATTACCAGAGATACCTGCTGCTCTTAATTTACAAAGAAGGTCTTTATGCCAAACACGGTCGAATGCCATGCTGGCATCACAAAATACCATACGTATTTCTTTGCCTGAATCCAAAGCTTTACAAAAGTATTATAAAGGAAGGTAAGTTGGTTTGTAGTTGAGTCCACGGGTATAAAGGGGTAAAAAGTTGAGAATGTTCTATTAAGAAATTATGATCTCGTAGATATGGCTGTTTCCAGACTCATTGTTGACGTACTATGTATTTGCTACTAAACCAAAGGCAGGCTATCAAACACTGGACATAACATTATACCCAAATTTCCCGCCTAAGGTGGGCAGGATTGGCATTTTGATATGTCCATCAACCAAAGCAATACATTTTGTATATTGCATAACCATATGCAGAAACCATAGACGGAGATCATTTTATCCTAACCGAAATAGAATAGGAGAAGTCCAGAAAGATCCAATCATAAAACATAGCCTACCAATGACGACAAGCCTACATGTGTGTCTGATGATAGCTGAAAACCGTTTTTGCTCTAAATATTGGGATGTCTTAACTCCTCATTACGAAAACGCGTCTATTCATACAAAGCCACCTCCAAAAACTGAAATTTTTCAGATAAAAAGCTCTGATATTTTTCATATTTCTGCTCAAAACATAGATTGTGGGTACTCGTAAGAACCGGCTCGACAAGGCGGTTCTAACGAGTACCCACAATCTATGTTTTTTAGCAAAAGTTAGAAAAACAATGTATACCCCTATAAATCGTAAATGTAGGCTTTAAGGAGGTCAAAATTATATAGGTGTGTTCGTAATGCTTACCATATTTGCCATAATACTGGAAGTAGTCCATTTTACTGGCTCTTGATATATTAAATAACCGCTGGAAGAATGGTAAACAGTGTAAACCCTGATCAGACGCCGCATTCTGCAGCGTCTGATCTGGGTCCACACTGTTTCCTCAGGACTGCTCTGTATTGTATGTTCTAATACTTAAGGTAATTACGGTATATAAACGATAACGTTCATATACTTGCGCTTTATCACACCAACTTGCCACGATTCATTTAATATTTCCTTCGTACGCTGCTTTTTATTTTGAATCTATTAAAATCCTAACTACAGTCCAGTCAGGGGTTAAGTTAACCATTTTACCGGTCCACGGTCGTTCCAGTCCCGGTCCTCGGTCGTTCCGGTCCCGGTCCACGGTCGTTCCGGTTAATATAGCGGTATCGGTCGGTCCGTTCCAATCGCTCCATAATCATGACCGCCGTTCCGTTCCATTCCATTCATTCGTGTTCGCGTTATTGTGATAATAATTTACAATAAAAAAAATCATTCAAATTATTTACTTACAATTAATCTGAATTGCGTGTGAAACAAAACATTCCTAAAATCTGTCTAGCTATCATTTTGAACGATTTACTTATTGAATTATGAATTTCTTTTTTCGTTTAAACTTTAATTCCTAGTTTTTTACGCGACCGCTTAAAACAGGCGACTTTGTGTCGCTTTCGCTATTATTATTATCATTATTTTGTTTTATGCAACGGTTTTAAAAGTTTTTTGTTTTTTTTTAATACAAACTCTTAATAGTCTCAACTACTGAATTCCAAGCCTGTTTTACCTATTAATCGCTGATGTTTGTCACGTTAACGACATCGCAAAAAAAATTCCATCAGGACGGTTCACCAGTGACCGATAATTCGGAAAAAAAGATTGAAAATAATTTCATATTTTGTTGTAAAAAATACACATCGAACCTATCATCATGCACACACCTCACCCGTTTGGGAAAAAAATCAAGTATCGAAATGCATAGAATTTGCTGAGTTAAACTTACGAGAAAATACTTTAATTTTCTGTACTAAATCATTGATCAGATATTTACTGGTGATACGTCTAATGATATCCATTCACCAAAGTAAACATGTCTAATGACATTCATTGATCTTGATGTAAGAATATATATAGACTCTTGATGTAAGAATATATATACACTAAAGGCAGTTCTAACGAGTACCCACATCTGTTTTTAGCAGAAATATGAAAAAAATGTTAGAATGTATACCAGTAAAATATTCTGATTCTGTCAGTAGCTGACAACTGCCCTTCTTGAATCAGCGGAAGAGGGAGATTTGTTTGTGTTGAGGTTTTACGGCCCAGTCAACCCAATGGGGTCATGTCAAGCGCGGTCAGTTTACCTTACCACACGTTTACTGGGAAGGCTTAGTCCTCTAAGCGGTTAACCAGTATTGTGCACATTCTTTCGCCAGACACTGACAACTGCCCTTCTTGAATCAGCAGAAGGGAGAGAATGACCGTAGAAAATATTTCATGATCAGTCTCCACAAAAGAATGTTCCTGACCTCGGTGGGGGTAGAACCCGCGACCTCCTGGTCTCCAGTCGGACGGCGCATCCAACTGAGCCACCAAGGCCGGCTATCGGAAGAGGGAGAACGACCACAGAAATGATTTCATGGCTTGCCATTGCCAGTCCCCACGCTCTTTGCTAATGTTGCCGGCCTTGGTGGCTCAGTTGGATCGCCGTCCGACTGAAGACCAGAAGGTCGCTGGTTCAATCCCCGCTGAGGTCGGCAACATTCTTTCGTGGAGATAGATCATGAAATATTTTCTACGGTCATTCTCTCCCTTCAGTTGATTCAAGAAGGGTACCGGTAGTTGTCAGTTTCTGGCGAAAGGATGTGCACAATACTGGTTAACCGCTTAGAGAACTAAGCATGCCCAGTAAATGTGTGGTAAAGTAAACTGACCGCGCTCGACATGACCCCATTTGGTTGACTGGGCCGTAAAACCTCAAAACAAACTAACTTTGCTAATGTTGCTAATAGCATGACGGAGAGACAGACTTGCTCTTCTACATCCTGACCATGAGGGGAGGTCATATAGCAAGCTTGGTTCGATTCTGCCCAATGCTTTAGATGATAGCCTGTTGGACGGACACCAGACGGACAGAAAAAAAATGTTGCTTGCGCACACCCTTACCATGAGGGTAAGTAATGTAGCCATATTGGTTGAATTCTGCCCTGTGGTTTAGGAGATAGTGTGAAGAATAGATGAACGGATGACCAACACATCAAAAAATAATGTTGCTCTAGCACATCTTTACAATGAGGGAAAGTGATGTAGCAAGTTTGGTTGAGTTCCGACCAGTGGTTTAGGAGCCCTGGAGGAGATAACATGACAGACAGATGAAAGGATGCAAAGCCATGGCAGTTATCTTGCATTTCCAAATGAAACTATTTTAGCTATTTTTCATCTACAAGTCACCCTGATGACTCCTACAAAGTTTAAAGTCAATTGGCCTTTAGGTTCAGGAGAAGAAGCAAAAAATTGATTTTCAAGATGGCCACTATGGCGGCCATCTTTGATTTCTAATAGGATAAGTTTTAGTTATTTTTTACCTACGAGTCACCCTTATGCTTCCCACCAAATTTCAAAAAAATTGGTCTTTCGGTTCAAAAGAAGCCAAAAATAGATTTTGAAAATAGCTGCCATGGCGGCCATCTTGGATATACAATCAGAGGGATTTTAGCTACTTTTGATCTACAAGTCACCCCGATGCATCATACCAAGTTTTGGGTCAATTGGCTTTTAGGTTCAGGAGAAGTAAGCTTTTTTGATCTATAAGTCACCCCGATGCTTCTTACCAAGTTTCGAGTCAGTTTGCCTTTCGATTCAGGAGAAGAAGCAAAAAATAGATCTTCAAGACTGCCTCCATGGCGGCCATCTTGGATTCCAATCAGAACTATTTTAGCTATTTTTGATCTACAAGTCACCCCATACTTCAAACCAAGTTTCGAGTCAATTGGCCTTTAGGTTCAGGAGTAGAAGCAAATAATAGATTTTCGAGATGGCAGCAATCTTGGATTTCTTATAGGAATAATTGCTATTTTTGATCTACAAGTCATCCCGATGCTTCCTACAAGTTTTCCAGTCACTTGGCCTTTTGGTTCAGGAGAAGAAGCGAAAATATTTTCAAAATGGCCGCCGTGGTGGCCATCTCGCATTTCCAAACAGAACGATTTTAGCTCTCTTTTATCTATAAGTCATCCCGATGCTTCCTACCAAGTTTCAAATCAATTGGCTTTCGTTTCAGGAGAAGAAGAGAAAAATAGATTTTCAATATGGCGGCCATGGTGGCCATCTTGGATATCCTATTGGAATGATTTTAGCTATTTTTGCAAGTCACCCCGATGCTTCCTACCAAGTTTGGAGTCAATTGGCCTTTCAGTTCAGAAGAAGCGATTAAAAGATTTTCAAAATGGCCACCATGGCAGCCATCTTGGATTTCCTATCGGAACTATTTTAGCTATTTTTGATCTACAAGTCACCCCGATGCTTCCTACCAAGTTTTGAGTCTATTGACCGTTAGGTTCATGAGAAGAAGCAAACAACAGATTTTCAAGATGGCCTCCATGGTGGCCATCTTGGATTTTCTATCAGAATGATTTTAGCTATTTTTGATCTATAAGTCACTCCAATGCTTCCTACCATTACCAAGTTTGGAGTCAGTTGGCCTTTCGGTTCAGGAGAAGAAGCTAAAAATAGATTTTCAAGATGGCTGCCATGGCGGCTATCTTGGATTTCTGACTGGAATGATTTTAGCTATTTATCATCTACAAGTCATCCCCGATGCTTCCTACTAAGTTTCAAGTTAATTTTGGTTCAGGAGAAGATGGCTGCCATCTTGAATGTCAGATCAGAATGATTTTTGCTATTTTTGATCTATAAGTCACCCCAATGCGTCCTACCAAGTTTCGAGTCCACTGGCCCAGGGGTGTAGGAGGACTAGGCTTTTGAAACAATTGTTGAAGGCGAATGACGAACGACAGACAAAGTACGACGGACATTGACTGATCACAACAGCTCACCTTGAGCACTTTGTGCTCAGGTGAGCTAAAAAAGGTGGCTACCTGTATTCAATTTATAGATAACTCCCAAATTCTTGATGTATATACATATCTCAGTCATTGATGGTTGGGAAATCTAACCTCGGTGGACATACATGCAGTCAGTATGTCAGTCAAGATACTGTTCATCTTATACATAGGTATGTCAACTGACACATATATCTTCACCAACACACTTGGCTTTAAGTCTATTGACATGTAAATGGCTATATGTGATAAAGATTTTGTATTCAGAGCAGCATTAAAGATACAAATAAGATATATAGGTCTATTGTGGGGTTCTTGCATGGAGAAAAGGTTGGCAAACTGCAGTCGTATCTGGAATCTAAATCAGAAGATAAAAGTATTTTCAAACCCATTATTCTTGGCAAAGATCTGAATGGTTTTTGAATGGGGTGGGGCATACCACAGTCCACTGGGGACCGACTGTTGGTGTCTTATCATAAGGAGCAATAATATATATATGTTTAAGTGAGTGGGATCTCAACAGTGTCAGAGATATTAAGGTTTATGTGAACTGGATGGGGTGGGGCATACACCTGGGGACCCAGAGTCAGTGTCACTGAATGCATCTTATCATACTGAACAACAATATATGTTTGATATATGTTTCTGAATGGTCTCTGAGATATTAAATCTTACATGGAGGAGGTTTGTTTGTTTGTGTTGAGGTTTTACGGCCCAGTCAACCCAATGGGGTCATGTCAAGCGCGGTCAGTTTACCTAACCACACGTTTGCTGGGCAGGCTCAGTCCTCTAAGCGGTTAACCAGTATTGTGCACATTCTTTTGCCAGAAACTGACAACTGCCCTTCTTGAATCAGCGGAAGGGAGAGAATGACCGTAGAAAATATTTCATGATCAATCTCCACGAAAGAATGTTGCCAACCTCGGCGGGGGTTGAACCCGCGACCTCCTGGTCCCCAGTCGGACGGCGCATCCAAATGAGCCACCGAGGCCAGCATCAAACTGATTAAAAGTACAACACAGTAACACTGAAACAAAATCTAAAACCAGAGAAATATTTATTCTTGGTAATTTTCTTTCAAAATGATGACTGATAGCAAGTATTTGCTAACTTCAAATTCCTCTCTAATTTCAGTTCTTGATATCCATTCTCATTGTTCAGAATATTGTAGTCACTTTCTGTCAAAAGTTAATAGATAGCTCCAGATAAGAGGGGTATCCCCATATTTTTTTCTTATTTCTCCATGAAAACCTATGTTGTGGGTACTCATCAGAAGTGCCTTGGCGACAACCTTCAGTTGAGTACCATAACATATGTTTTGTGGAGAAATAAGAAAAATATCAGTTCTTTTTAACAGAAAAAAAATGCCTTATCTGGGGCTGTGTTAACAGTTCCAGTTTGTATGCTGTAAGAATTTAATTTAAAATCTGAAACATGCTATCAGGAAAAACAAACATCCATAAACGTGGATCCTTTCAGTAGCATTCCAATATTCTTTGCATCTTTTTTAAAGTCAAGAATATTCTTTTTGGAGTTGGTTTCAAGAGGATGAATGTCTTCTGCTGTCTTTGAACTCTTTGTTTTCAAAATCAAATCAAATCCAAGGTAAGGCCTACATCATGTCCTGCTGCTATTTTAATGCCTGAAATAACAGAAAAAATGCACAAATTATTACAGTTGTTTATTTATTCAAAACTAAACTAAGCGGTAATAAGCCCCAGGGCATTGCAATTCTTATTGCCAAAATGACAGTATTAAATCCAAATTTGGGGCAAAAATAAGATATTTGGATGGCTTAAACTCAGTTTTGCATGTGTATAATAATGGATTTCACCTACCAAAGTAGGAGAGGTGTGACTAGATATAATGGGGCTTATTTTAGTATAAATATAGTATGTACATGTATTCAGTCTCATACGCATTTTAAACTTTAACACTTTGTACTAGTATAGATAAAATCATCATGAAACTTAATTATTAGTGATATTTTTCACAGAAAATAAAACTTTACCTTTCACTAAGATTGAAATTTCTGTTTGATTTGGAGTTTTGCAGCCCAGCAAAAACTGTCAACTTCATGTGCAGCCAGTCAATTAACCTACTTAAACTTTTCTGGGCAGACTTATTCCTCTAGGCAGAAATCAGTACTTTGAGCACCAGTACTTTGTGTGCAGACTTTCGCCAGAAAGTGACAACCGCCATGGTTCTTGAAGCAGGAGAAGGGGGAGAAAGACCATAAAAGTCATTTCATGTCTAATCCATCCATCCCCACAAAAGTTATGGGACCTAGCTAGGATTTGAACATTTAATTCCTGGATCTGCAGGCAGTTGTGCTATTGACTGTCCTGTGGAGCTTGGTCCACACATAGAAGGAAGTGTGACAGAACCTTGGCCCTAGAATGGTCAGTATAAAACTACTTGGAGTGGGAGGGTGAGTTTGGGTAAATCAATTTTACTGGTACCAAATCTTCACTCCATGTTCAAATGATGTAAAAAATACAAAATAGTTATTCAGCTTGCAAAGGGGCTCCCTTATTAGGAGAAATTTGGCAATTCATTATTTTTTTAATGCTTGTGTTTAGATTTTTTTCTTATGAGTTGACATTGCACAAATCTATTCTAAGGGATTGATTAATCTGTATTCCCTCACCTTTTCTATTTTTTATAGAATGGAAATGCCAAAGATTAGAAAAGAATATTTTACATCAGCATGAACATGGGTTTTAGAGAAGGCAGATATTATGGTGCTCTGGAAAAGACGGGAATAAAATCATGGAAAAAAGTCTTACTGCTTCAGTGGTTTTGTTATTTAAAAAAAAAATAACCAAACAAAATGGCCACTGGTCATAACACACAAACTAGAAAATCATCAAGATGATTATAATTCACATCACTCCACTTTTTATGGAGAAAATGTAATTTAACCACTTTCCTATTTTAAGTCTGTGGGCATTATATACTTTTAAAATATTCAGAAAAGCAGGTCTGTGCAAACAGTGATGACCTTCATCAAACTGCTCCTACAAGATCTGGGTCTACACTCTTTGCCATATTCTAACAGAAATATTTACATGCTGGATGAAATATCTGTAAATCATGGTGAATAATCCAAATATATTTAGTAATTATGGTATAATTGTACATAAAAAAAAATAATAATAAAACAAAATAAACAAAACAACAATCCCTGAAGTTCTACATACCTATTTTTTTTTTAACATGCGACCTTAAAGTTAAAACACACCTATTTTTAATTGGCCATATCAGTATTTTAATTATTTTTCATTGAAATCTGAAAAGTAAATAAACTTGTTACTGTTGGAATAAAGCACCTTATTTGGAGCTCTGATCTTTTATATCTTAATTTGCATTTTTAGGGCCTCCACACCAGACCTGTTGTGCTCCAGAGAAGATAAATTTTATTTTAGTTTATTTCATTTTTTTCTCAAAAAAAAAGAAAAAAAAAAATCAATTGATTTATTTTTTTTAGAACTCCATTAAAAGCATTTTTAATGGGGTCCACGTTAGACTTGCCTCAGTGGCATAAGTCTATTCATTCATTTGGACTTATCTGGACAATGCCAACTTATCTGGGGCTACAAATCACCTAGCTTCTGTCCATTTTTAACTCTAATCCCTTTGTCTATTTGGGTACCAATAAAACTTACAATATCCTACCATTTTATAACCATATAACTTCCTGTAAATACACAGATACACAGCCTATTATATTTAACAAAACCACACACAACAGTGAAATTGTTTTCTACACAAAATTTATATTTTCATTTATTTCATTTGTTTAACATTCAAATGTAAGAATACATGGCATTTCATTGACAAGACATTTTGTCCAAATGACATTTCCTCTAATAGCAATTATAAATGGCATTTCACTGAACATGATATTTGTCTCAAATTTATCTCTAGTGTCCACATCACAAAAACATGCCTATATAATTTTGACCCCCTGAAACCCCACTTTTATATAGTAAAACTGAGGTTTACAGGGGTATAGATTATTTTTCTTATTTCTACTCAAAAACATAGATTGTGGGTACTCGTTAGAACTGCCTCGCCGAGACGGTTCTAACGAGTACCCACAATCTATGTTTTGAGCAGAAATATGAAAAAATATCAGAGTTTTTTACCTGAAAATTTTCGGTTTTTGGAGGTGAACATTTCTATATATTTGAATAGGCGTGTTTTCGTAATGAGGTGGGTAAATGTCTGTGTAGGTAAATGTCCAGGTGTAAAACTGTAAATATCCTCCAAGCCACAACCAACCCCCCCACCCCCCTGCCCCACACCCCACCCCTCCAACCCCATCACCACCCCAACATGTTCCCCTGATACCAGCATCCCATTTTTTTATTATATAAAGCATAAATTTCTTTTTAATCCTCAGAAACAGTTTTGGTACTCATCACGAAAACGTGCCTATATAATTTTGACCCCCTTAAACCCCACTTTTATATAGTAAAACTGGGGTTTATAGGGGTATACATTATTTTTCTTATTTCTGCTCATAGATTGTGGGTACTCATTAGAACTGCCTCGGCGCGGCAGTTCTAACGAGTACCCACAATCTATCTTTTGAGCAGAAAAATGAAAAATATCCGAATTTTTTCTCTGAAAATTTTCATTTTTTTGTGGTAAAATTTTCAGTATATTTTGAATAGGCATGTTTTCGTAATGTGTAACATTTTTAGTAAGCAGTCTATTAAAAAAGAGGCAGACATAAACTTTGCATTTTTAGGTTTGAGGTTGTGTCTTTAATTTGCTGATAACTTAAACTTGAAATAAGAGCAGACAACATTTATAAAAGATTTCTCTTTTTCATCACAAAACAAATATGATGTTTCATACAAACTGTCTCTAAGAAGACAATTTGAATGACATGTCAAGCCTTATTTTGTGGGAAAAATCACAGATACTTGGGGTCAGTAGGGCAGTGCAGGCCCAAAAAAAATATCTTGTATATATTTTTTTCTCAAGTTATTGCTCGGCTGCAAATTCTAAGTCGAAAAAGGGGCATAACTGTGCCAAAAATATTTTGAGGGTTACCCCCCCTATTGGTATGAGTTCCCCTTTCCATAATGAACAACCAATCCGAGTTTCAAGTAAATATCTTCAGTAATGACAGAGATATTACAAAATGTCCAAGTTTTTGCACCACGACAACTCAGACGACGCCAGAGCTATGACAATACCTCATCGTTTTCTTCGAAAACAGCCGATCTAAAAATAACTAGAGAAAAAATATATACAAGATATTTTTTTGGGCCTGCACTGCCCTACTGACCCCAAGTGTCTGTGGGAAAAATATCACCAAATATCTGATGACTTAGCCAACAAAGTGCTAAAGCTTAAAATGTATGTGATACAGAACACATACATGTATGTATTGTGTATATGGGACAACAAAATATATGCATGGACATGTTTGCATTTTGGTTTGACTGTTAGGGCATTAGGTGTGGGTCTGGGGGGTAAATTAAAATGGCATGAAGGGTAGAAATTTAAAATTATAGTCACTTCAAGTTTATTAGAACTAACAAACTGCTATTTAATTATGTGGAAGGTGTTGGTAATGATGAAGATTTGGTTATATATGGAGATGATGGAAGTATGATAATGAAAGGAATAGAACCAAGGACCTCATGGTCCATAGTCAGAAGCACTAAACACTCGGCCAACTTGAGGACACTTCATATCTTAAATAATTTGTCCTTGAATAATAACAAAAAAAAATATTTCACAAATACATGTATCATCTGCAATTGTGTTTGCCAGTGACACACTTGAAGATTAACAAATTCATAATGAATCATGTCAACCTTTGCAGATTATTATTATTATTATTATTTTTTTTTTTTTGCAAAATGCCTGGTAGGGGTAAAATAGTTTGGTAGATAAAGCATGCAAAACCAGATTTTAATGATGGTTATGAACTTTAAAATTGGATATGTAAGCCATGGCTATCTAGATACATTGAGGTATTAAGATAATATTTTTCTTATTTCTACATGAAAACAAAGATTGTACATACTCATTAGAAGCACCTTGATAAGGTGCCTGTAATGAGTACCTCAAGTGCTCAACATACCATATTTGGCCTAGTTACCACACTGTGCGCTTAGGTTTTTCAAAAATGCTAGAAAGGCTTGTGGAAAGTATGTACCTACTTATATTAAGGAAACATTTTAAATAAAACAGTAAAATGATAATACCTCACCATTATCATGTCAAGGGGAGATAACTGTCAAAAACTGAAGAAATGTACCCATTAGCAATCCCAAACCAGATCAAAATATCAATGGAAATACAAAGTGGGTGAAAATCCTTTGAGATTTACTCAAGCTATTGTCCTGAAATGAATATGTGGCTGTGCAATGGGCAGAATACTCTGTCAAAAATTGGCGAAATTTGCCCATAAGCAATCCCGAATCAGATCTCCATAATAGATATGTACCACTTTGGTAAAAATCCGTTGACATTTACTAGTTATCAATATTGACTTGCTGCGGGCAGAAAACTGTCGAAAATTTATGACATTTGCCCATTAGCAATCCCAAACCAGATCTCTACAATATCGATACAAACACTAAGTTTGGTGAAAATCCATTAATAAATTACTCAAGCAATCATCTGGCAAAGAAAAGTCAGGTGTGTCTCAGATATAGATAGCTTAGTCTGTCAGAAATTAGCAATCCCAAACCAGATCTCCACATTAAGATTGATTGACTGTGTTGGGGTTTAACGACACGTCAATCCTTGTGGGTCATTTATGTCGTCTCCCAGAGAAAGGGAGAAAGAAGACAGAAAAGATAGTAGAGGAGATGAAAGAAAGGGACAGGGAAGAAAGAGGAACAGGAATGAAAGGGAAGAAGCAGAAGAAATGAAAATTTTCCCCCTCTTCCTTAACTGCTACAAGGACAGCAGGCCTTGCCCAACTGTAAGCCAATATTAGTTGCCCCAGTGACATAAGACACACAACACCTTCGCACCACCCAACCACCCCTTCCACATTATGAATGAACACACCAAGTTTGGTGAAAATCCATTGATATTCACTTAGGTTATCATCTGGAAACAAAAATAAGGACGGAGGGATGTAACTATGATAGATGGATAGACAGAGGGACACTCGTACAACCAATGTGAAACCATAATACCCCACCACTATCATGTGGCAGTGTATAAAAAGAAAAAGATCTGCTAAGGGCTCATCAAATGATGCTTGTATGATGTTTTTGTGTTGTTTTTTTGCTGATCTTTTTTTTTTATAAAAGCATATGTTGTGGGTACTCATTTGAACTGCATCAACAAATCATAGAAAGCAGACATAAAAAACTGGTAATTATCTTGAAACTATAGAATGGTAATTTTGGTAAAGGGCATTAGAGGAACATTTCTGTGAAATAATTTTTAAATCAGGCCATTAGCCTGGGAGATGTCCTTTAAAAGTTTTTTTTTCCTTTTTAGCTCTGGCGGCCATTTTGTTCTGCTGAGCGAAACCATTTTAGCAATATTGGTATAATTCCTGTAAAATTATTTCAAAATCCATTAACCGTATAGGAGGAGAAGTCTCTTAAGTAGATTGTTGTTAGATGCATGACTGTCTACTCCCTTTTCTTTTTTTTAGCTCTGCTGGCCATTTTGTTCAGCCAAACGGAACCATTTTAACAATTTTGGTAAAGGGTCATAAGAGGGACATTTCTGTGAAACTATTTTGAAATTCGGTCATAGGCCTGAGAGATGTCGTTTAAAAGTTTTTCTATTTTTAGCTCTGACCGCCATTTTGTTTCAGAGTGGAACCAGTTTAGCAATTTTGGTAAAGGGGCATTAGAGGAACATTTCTGTGAAATTAAATTGAAATCGGGCCACTGGCATGGGATTTGTTGTTTAAAGGTTTTTTTTTATTTTTAGCTCTGGTGGCCAGTTTGTTTTAGGAGCGGAACCATTTTAGAAATTTTGGTAGAGGGTCACTCAAGGAACATTCAAGTAAAATTATTTCAAAATCCATTTACCGGTTTAGGAGAAGATGTCTCTTAAGTAAATTGTTGACAGAGGCATGACAGTCTACAACCTTTTTCTATTTTTAGCTCTGGCTGCCATTTTGTTCAGCAGAGCTAAACCATTTTAGCAATTTTGGTAAAGGGGCATTAGAGGAACATTTCAGTAAAATTATTTTGAAATCGGGACCTTGGCCTAATAGAAGATGTCGTTTAAAAGGGCTTTCCTATTTTTAGCTCTGGTGGCCATTTTGTTTAGTGGAGCGGAACCATTTTAGCAATTTTAGGTAAAGGGGCATGAGAGGAACATTTCTGTGAAATTATTTTGAATCGGCCACTGGCCTGAGAGGAGATGTCTTTTAAAGGTTTCTTCTATTTTTAGCTCTGGTGGCCATTTTGTTTAGCAGAGCAGAGTTGGTAAAGGGGCATGAGAGGAAGATTTCTGTGACATTATTTTGAAATCAGGCTATAGGCCTGGGAGGAGATGTTGTTAAAAGGTTTTCTATTTTTAGCTCTGGCAGCCATCTTGTTTAGCAGAGCAGAACCATCTAGGCAATTTTGGTAGAGGGTCATCTAAGGAACATTCCTGTGAAATTATTTCAAAATCCATTCAGTGGACTGGTCTAGGAGGAGATGTTGTTTTAAGATTTTCTATTTTTAGTTCTGGCCGCCATTTTGTTTAGCAGAGCAGAACCATTTAGGCAATTTTGGTAGAGGGTCTCCCAAGGAACATTCCTTCCTGTAAAATTATTTCAAAATCCATTCATCTGTTTAGGAGGAGATGTCTTTAAGTAAAAAATTGACAGACGGACGACCGACAAAGACTGATCATGAAAGCTCACCGTGAGCCTTTGGCTCAGGTGAGCTAAACAATATACCTATTATAAAATAAAATTTGCACACTATTACCTCTAGACAATATGCTGACAAAAGTTTACGAAATTATGAAAAGGGACATAACTCTTCCAATATTTGGTGTACTGTATCCTCAAAATAATATGCGCTGCTCCACATCATCCTGTAACTATTTAAGAAGTTTCAGCATGATCGGATGTAAACTATAGGAGTTAGCCAGAAAGGAAAAATTTTCAAAGGAGTATAACTGTGCTTATATTTGGTGTACTGTAACACTGAAACAATATACGCTGTTCCACATCATGGTAATTACTAATGAAGTTTCAGCTTGATCAGATGTAAACTGTAGGAGGAGTTAGCCGGAAACAAAAAGTTTACAGAAATTTTCAAAGGGGCATAGCTCTGCTAATATTTGGTGGACTGTAACCTAGAAACAATATGCCGTGCTCCACATAATGGTCTAACTATAAATTACATTTCAGCTTGAGCGGATGTAAAGTGTAAGAGAAGTTGACCTGAAACAAAAAGTTAACGGAAATTTTTAAAGGGGCATTACTCTGCTAATAGTTAGTAGACTGTAACCCCGAAATAATATGCGCTGCTCCTCATCATGGTCTTAACTATATACCAAGTTTCAGCTTGATCGGATGTAAACTGTAAGAGGAGTTAGCCAGATACGAAAAAGGTTATGGACAGACGAACAGACGCCATTACCCCGTAACATAACAGTCCCGTTTTTCAAACAGGCATATGAAAATTGATGAAACTTGCCAATTAGCAATCCCAAAGCAGATCTCCACAATTTTCAACCTCCTGATCACCAGTCGGACACACATCCAACTAAGCTACCAACGCCAGCTCATACATTCATGAAATAAATATCAACCTCAAGAGGGATTTGAACCTGGAATCTCATGTTCCAAAGTCAGGAGTGCCCAACTGACAATCTCCCTTCTTGAATCAGCAGACCAGGGAGAATGATGGTAGAAATTATTTCACGATCAATCTCTTGATGAGGTAGGCTGCCAAGCTAGGATTCAAACTTGCAACCACTAGATCTGCCGTCTAATGCACTAGTTACTGACTGCACTGCTGAGCAGGTTCCAATCAGCTGATGATCATACATGCAATCTCTTGGTCAATAACTTCTAGCACAAGAGGCCAGCAGCATTACTAATCTGCTTCCAGGCCAGAGTATGTGCAAGTACATGTACTGTTTCAAAGTCTTCCTGACAATGGTTAGATAAATGATTAAAATGTATAGTAGAGCCAGGTATTACCAGGTAACATTCGGAGACCTTTAATATTGCATGCCAGTATCCACTCCCTGCCTCTTAGAAGATCTCAGTGTCAAATATTATCATTTCATCAATACATGCATTTCTTTTTACCCAACAGAGTTAAATTGCAAACGCACCTGCCAAAGGCAAATATCCAGTATTGTGGATATTTTGATGTTCCATGGAACAAATCTGAAAACATGCAAATCCATGAATATCTGACTATTGTTTGTGCCATGTGAAGCAGTTTTTTATCTAAATTGTTTCAAACATCCTTGAGCTACACAATATATAACAATAAAGCACGAATTCCATATAATCTGGTTATATTTTATGTCAAGGAAAAGAACACTTAAACAGTCCATAAGTGCACAATGTTGAGGCCACCCCAGGGATTTTGAGGAACAGGGGAACAAGGCCATGTATTACAGGGTAACGAGGGAAGATGAATCTAAAACAAGAGGTCCGCGGGTCACGACTCACTCGCCTGAGTGACATAGCTACTCCAGGTATGCACCCGTTATGCAACATTTTCCAATCCTATCATTGCAACTAATGAAAGGATGATCAATTAAGCAGTTCTTAGTTTTGAAGAAGGACACATGGCCATGGCAGTCAATGAAGCATGACCATTTGGACAAACTCTCAATCATATTTCACTAGTAGAATCAATGTAAAATGATGGAAATTGGCTAAGTGGTTTCTGAAGAGTTGTTTAACAGTACCATGATTTTATACACAAGTAAACAGCACAGGGGCAGGGAAATATAATAAATGTCAAAATGATTACCTTTGGAAACAAAGATCACACTACAGATTAGAAAACGTGAGTCTTGGTTTTATTGAGAATCTTCATAAGCAGTAAAGAAGTTTGCAACACTGCTTTAATTGTGGTTTTGGAGGAGCTGTCATTAAAAAAAAAATCATTTTCTAAAATTTTATTTTGCCATGGTAACCCAACAAATTGGTCACTGGTCATAAAAACACACAAACTGGGTAGACAATGATCATGACTGCAAAATATGGTTCACATTACTTCACTGGTTATGGAGAAAATGAATTAACCATTTCTTCATTATAAGTCTATGGGAGTTTTCTGTTGCCATGGCAACAAAACCAAGAGGCAGACTGGCAGACTTTTTATCTGTTTTCAATTGCCCTTACCCATTTAACATTTGCACCAACTTAGAGTCCTACTACTTCAGTGGTTTCGGAGGACTGATCATTGAAAAAATCTTCTTTTTTTTTTTTAAATTTAATATTGCCATGGAAACCAAACAAAATTCTCACTGATGAAAGGCACAAGCTGGGTAGACCATCATCAAATGTCATAACTGCCAAGTATGGTTCACATCACTTCAATGGTTATGAAGAAAATGCAATTTCACCATTTTCCCATTATATTAGTTTACAGGAGCTCTCTGTTGCCATGGCAACCAAAGCGAGAGGCAGATCACCATAATTTTAGCCATTTTGAATTGTCCTTACCCCAAAGCAGTTCATTTGTACAAAATTAGAATCATACTGCTTGATTGGTTTTGAAGGAGATGTCATTTAAAAAATTCCTTTTTTTTTTTAAATCTAATATTGCCATGGCAACCAAACAAAATAGCTATTGGTCATAAAAAATATAAATTGGGCAAACACTCATCCAATGATCATAACTGCCAAACATGGTTCACATCACTTCACATTTTTGGAGAAAATGCAATTAATTTAACCATTTTCCCATAAGTCTATGGGAGCTTTCTGTTGCCATGGCAATCAAACCAAGAGGCAGATCACCAAAAAATTTGGCCATTTTCAAAGGACCCTAACCAAGCAACATTCTTTTCAAGTAAGGTACAAATCGCTTCAATGGCTTTGGATGAGTTGTCATTTTAAAGTGTTAACGGACAGACAACCGAACAGATGTTTCAACAATTTGGGTTTAGGGACTATGTCCCATTATGAATTTCTATAGGGTTCAGACACCAAAGCGTGTTCAGACACCAAAAATTCCCTTGCTTAGCCTAGGATCAATCCTTGTACCGTTAGCTCTAGATGCCAGTGCACTCACCACTGAACTACCACACTATATTGTAGTCTGTACATGAAATTTTTATTATTAAGAATTTTTTCCAGACCAAATTTTTAACAGACATGTCTGCAGGCCCTACATTACATATACAGCTAGCCACTGCTAATTAAATTCATGCTACAGAATAACTGGTTCTGTACTTGTCCGACAACTGGTGCAAGACGAGTAAGTGTGTAAGAAGGTGATTGTTTTCCGATTTTGTACAAACCGAATAATACCTTATTGTTATTAGAGATATCACTGTAATTTTACGGACAGTAATGTTGTCAAACATAAAAGTAAAGCGTAAACACTTTAAAAAGAGGATAATAAGTAAACTTACATTTCGGGTGGTTCTTCTTTGTTCCAGCCAGCTTGATTGTGACGTTCTGAATATTCTTCCGAAAATGGAACACCTCTTCTTAGGGTACCGCACCGGGCCGGATATATTTAGGATTGTCTGTACAACAAGTTCATTTGCTTTTGTTGCAGTCTCTCTCTCTCTCTCTCTCTCTCTCTCTCTCTCTCTCTCTCTCTCTCTCTCTCTCCTTAGCCAGCCAACATTAATTTGTTTTGTTTGAGTTATGGCTATACCACCGAGAAAACCCTTAGGGAAGTCCTCCCAGGGGAGTTCCTGGTCCCCTGAAATAAAGTCAGCATTTTCCCTTGTTTCCCAAAATTAAAATCTTGACTTTCTATATTCCTTGTTCCCAATGGCTCAGTTGTCAGAGCATCTGCTTGACAGGGAGGTTGTGGGTTCGATCCCCGACAAAGGATACAAAGACCTGTCAGCTACATTGTACCCCTGTGTCAATCAGTAATGCGGGGTATAGTGGTCTGTCACCTAATTGTATACCGGAATATCTGTCAGCGACAAAGTATGCAAAGACCAGTGTCAGCTGCACTGTCGGTTACCCGGAATATCAGTCAGGAACCCAGGGTATAGTGGCCTGTTACATGAAGTGTACACCCGAATATCAATCAGCAACAAAGTATATGAAGTCCTGCCAGCTACATTGCACCCTGATGTATCAGTCAGTAACCTGGGATATACACTTAGAGTGTATAGATATACTGGAATATCGGTCAGCAACAATTAAAGTATACGAAGATCTGTCAGCTACACTGGTCCCCGGTGTATCAGTCAGTAACCCGGGATATAACAGCCTGTCACCCAGAATGTTTTGTAGCATAGGGTCCCGTAGTATACTTTGTCGCTGACTGATATTCACTGGTTTACACTTTAGGTGACAGGTCCCTATACACTGGCTTATTGACTGATATACCAGGGAGCAGTGTTGCTTACAGGTCTTCATATATATTTTGTTGCTGGCTAATATTCCGGTATACATTCCATGTGACAGGCCACTATACTCCAGGTTACAGACTTATATACTGGGTAACAGTGTAGCCGACAGGTATTCGTATACTTTGTCGCTGACCGGTATTCGGGTATGTACTTAGGTGACAAGCGGCTAAACCTGGGTACAGTGTAGCTCACAGACCTTCTTATACTTTGTCGCTGACTGACATTCTAGTCCAGGTGAGAGGCTGCTATACCCTAAGTTACAGACTGATACTTTGGGGTACAGTGTAGCTGATGGGTCTTTGTATACTTTGTCTCCGACTGATATTCCGGTATACACTTTAGGTGACAGGCTGCTATACCTGGGTTACTGACTGATACGCTGATATACAGTGTAGCTTGCAGGTCTTGGTTTACTCTGTCGCTGACCAATATTCTGGTATACTCTCCATGAGACAGGCCACTATACCCTGGGTTACTGACTGAGACACTGGGTAACAGTGCAGCTGACAGGTCTTTGTATACTTTGTTGCTTATTCAGGTATATTTATAACTGTCAGCTATCAAAAAAAAAAAAAATAAAAAATAAAACATTAACCTCGACACTGTCACATTGAGTAGAACATAACATACTTTCTATGCTGCGCATCGTGTTTACAAATCAGTCAATCAATCAGCGATATGAAGTTCTCTGATACCAGGTTAGATTGTGTTTATTTTTAAATTTCAATTGCTGTTTTGTCAAGGACAATGCCAGTCACTGGCTTATAGTGTAATTCTTTGCTTATTATATGAACGTCTGTTTATACAGGGTAAAGTTTACTGAAACTTATATCAGGGATTTACATATTTATTCTATTAACTCATAACCTAAACATTCAGAGAGAGAGAGAGAGAGAAGCCTTTTTTCATAGCTGACAAACCAAGTAAAATCTCCTTTGGCAGCATATAATAGACAGCATTGACTGCTTTAAGATTATTTAGATTGTCATTTTAAGAAAGTACTGTTTTAGAATATGTATTGGAGCGGGAAGAGTGGTCACTTTATATTGTTTTAAAGGTCAAATTGCGTTTCGTCTGATAACAACTCAATTTTAGTAAACACCGTTCCATTTTTTCACTGGAATGGACCGGAACGACCGGGAACGCTAAGAAAGCGAGAAATGGAACTGACCGTCGCTCCGTTCCAGTCGTTCCGGTACCGGTCCGGTCCCGGTTGCGTTCCGGTCGTTCTCCGTTCATCGGTCGTTCAGGTGGTAAAGCTAACCGCTGACGGGACTGTACATGTACTTATATACATGTCATTTAAGCATTTCTTCTTAAACTAAATAAGGTCAACTGACTGTAAAGAAGTTTCAAGGATGTAATTTAATCTAAGCTTTCTTCCAATTACATACATGTATGATCAAGTTTATCACTTAAAGCCTTAGCACGCTTATCTCGCACTTGGCAAATCACAGATTTATGATGTTTTCTTATCTTTACCAAGAATGGGACTGAATATTTCATCTGAGACGTTTTTGTAGGAGACGCTTCACATGAAATATAAAGCTCTATTTTCATAGGAAAAAACAGGAAAATAATATTTTAAAATGTTATCTGCTAATATAAAATTTGGGGCTTTAAGATTTAATTTGTATGATAATTCATCGTTATATCCCCATGGGATAGACACGAAGCAACCGTTACAATACATTTTATATTCCAATTTTGGGCTTTTGACGTAAGATGTATTACAAACTTCGGTATTAACCTTCACCACTCTATGGGCAAATTAAGCAGAAGCAGACGACGTTTTGAAATATTTTTTCTTATTTTTCCCAGGAATTAGGATTTGATGTTTCATGCAAATTGTCTCCCAAGGAAACAATTTGCGTTAAACGTCAAAGCCTATTTTCTGAGAAAAATACGAACGTATATTTCAGAATGTCGCCTGCTGAAATTTTTACCGAGCATGTTATGCGTTAAAAACTCCAATATCAATAACATAGACAATTAACATCTCTTATACACAGTCTCATGGTTACAGCACAGATGGCATATGGTATCCTAGGCAACTGACAATTCGCGTGTGCCAGCAGTAACATCCAAATCGGATTGCGCATGCGTACTAGCTTTTTAGGGGTAGAGCATTCTATTTAAAACACAGTACATATTTGTAATAGGCAAAAAAAAAAAAAAAATAAAAAAATAAAAAATAAAAAAATAAATAAATAAATAAATGCTAAGAAGAATGACCCATGAGAGCTATGAACACACATATACACATTAAAGAGATAAAGTGTCAATTTGTTTAGAGCCAAACTAAATTGTTTTCAAACACCCGGAATGAGCTCAGTGATCACAAAGGACCAGATAATAATAATAATAATAATAATAATAATAATAATAATAATAATAAATTTCAAACGGAAAGTGAATCCTCAGTTGTATGATAATCATCGTGGCATCTCTTTATTGTCAATTGCTGGGAAGGTCCTTGCAAGAGTTCTACTTAACCGACTAAATGAACACCTTGAACAGACAAGGCTTCTACCAGAAAACCAGTGTAGATTCAGAAAGGACAGAGGAACAATTGACATGATCTTCACAGCAAGGCAGCTTCAAAAGAAATGCCAGGAACAGAACATTGGCCTCTACATGACCTTTGTTGACCTTATCAAAGCATTTGATACAGTCAGTCGTGAGGGTCTTTGGAAAATTATGGCGAAGTTTGGCTGTCCGACCAATGGTGAGGCAGTTACACGATGGTATGTTTGCACGGGTCCAAAATGATAGGAAGTTTTCTGATCCATTTCTTGTGGCAAATGGTGCCAAGCAAGGCTGTGTACTAGCCCCAACTCTGTTCAGCATGATGTTCTCTGCCATGCTCACAGCTGCTTTCCAGGATGGTGACAATGGTATACCTATTAGGTATCGCTTTGATGAGAAGCTTTTCAACCTAAGAAGGTTGCAAGCCAAATCTAAGGTGCAGGCAGAGATGCTAGTCGAGTTCCTCTTTGCTTATGACATGGCAAAGGGTGCTTCAACAGAAGAGAAGATGCAAAAAGGTGTTGATTAAGTATCTGACTCCTGTAACAGCTATGACCTCACAATCAGCATAAAAAGACCAAGGTGGTTTATCAACCAGCACCTGGCAAACCTTACAAGGAGCCCACCATTACAGTGAAAGGTCAAAGATTGCAAGTGGTAGACAGGTTCACCCACCTTGGAAGCACATTGGCAAGTCTTGCACATTGATGATGAAGTCAATGCCAGGATTGCCAAAGCTAGTGCAGCATTTGGCCGACTACGTGGTAGTGTTTGGGATCGGAGTAGAATCAGGCTTGACACAAAGCTGAAAGTCTACAAAGCTGTGGTGCTGCCAACACTACTATATGCATGCGAAACGTGGACAGATTACCAACTGCACGACAAAAGACTGAACCACTTCCATACAATCTGCCTCCGAAAACTTTTAGAGATTAAGTGGCAAGACAGGATTCCAGACACAGAAGTCCTGAAAAGGGCATGGATGCAGAGTGTGCATACTCTTCTGAAACTGGTACAGTTAAGATGGACAGGCCATGTTACCAGGATGCCTGAGGAACGTTTGCCAAAGAAAATCCTCTATGGAGAACTAGAAATGGGCAAACACTCCCATGATGGTCAGAAGAAGCGATACAAAGACACCCTAAAAGCCTCCCTCAAGGATTTCAACATACCAACAGAGTCATAGGGACAAATTGCACAGGAATGAGCAAAGAGGTGCTAGTGAATATGAGGCAAAAAGAATCAGCGAAGCCGAGCAGAAACGTGCACAGTGCAAAGCCAGAGCTAAGGCATCACCAACAGAGCTGTCTTGCTCTGACCTCTGTTGCTCCATCTGCAACAGACAGTTTAGAGCTAGAATTGGTCTAATCAGCCATCTTAGAACACACAAACAGTAGCATTTCTCGCATGTGATTAAGATTGGTCATTGTCAGTAATGACAGACGAACAACAATAATAATAGTAATAATAATAATTATAATAATAATAATAAATATAATAATAAAGAACACTGTAGTCTAATGAAGTGCCGGAGACACTTTAAGGCTGCGACAATTTACTCACACTTGTTGTAGTGAAGACAATATATTCTGGAAAAAAAAAAACTCACTGAGAGCAATGAACACAAACAAACACATACGCACGCACACATACATACACACGGAAATAATTGTTATCTGGGCCAGACAAACAAGTTCCAGCCATTAGGCCTCATAGGTGCCCCTCCCTCCATAAATTTTCAAAAATACAAAAAGGATTTAGGGGTCACAAAGGACCAGGAAACTTGCGTTGTAAAGCGATACGAGTGTTTATATAGAGCTTCAATACAACTATGTTTGTAACTGGCTTAGACATCGCTTGAAAACACGTCTACGCTTTGTATTAATCTGATTCTGAAGACAAATTCAGATGCATTTGATGCAGTCTGACAGACTTTGTTTTTCTTTGTAATTTCATTTCCGCGTATGTAACCAAACGATTTATATGTATGTTGAAGTGAAATATGTTTTTCTTTGTCTCAGCTTATCCCTGCAATAACTTACTTTTAACCCAATTTTATATAGCCATGCAAACAGTGTAGACCCAGATCAGACTCCGTTTGCGGTGTCTGACCAGGGTCTATACCGTTCACCTGAAACACAAGAATTTCCGTACACGTAGAAGAAATAATAAAAGCGCATACCCCTTAACTCACTGACGACTGGAGACCCCTAGACCGGTAACTAGCAAACAGTGCAGACTCAAATCAGACGCCGAAGAATGCAGCGTTTTATCAGGGTCTCCACTGCAAAAAGTTCAACCATTTCTCTTTAGGAATATATATATATATATATATATATATATATATATATATATATATATATATATATATATATATATATATATATATATATATATATATATACCAAAACTCGAAGAAAAACTCTTCCAATATGTGTAGTGTGGTAGAGCTTATATTCATTCTTTAATGAATTAAACTGAAAATGGACCTGTGCAAGGGTGAGGTAGAAGCATCCACTTGGAATCAGTAGATTGAGCAATCTTAAACTATGTATCTTTCTAATTACTCATAAGTCACTTTAAGTATAAGCCGACCTGTCGTTTTGACCTTTTATTAAAATACTCATGTATACATTTACTACGTAATTTGGTATATCCTGGGGAGGTGAGCGAATACCTGATCCACGTAGAGGTGAGCGAATACCTGATTCACGTAGATGTAAGCGAATACCTGATTCACATAGAAGTGAGCAAAAACCTGATTCATATAGAGGTGAGCGAATACCTGGTTCACGTAGAGGTGAGCGAATACCTAATTTACGTAGAGGTGAGCGAATACCTGATTCACGTAGAGGTGAGCGAATACCTGATTAAGGCAGAGGTGAGCGAATACCTGATTCTCATAGAGGAGAGCGAATACCTGTTTAAGGTAGAGGTGAGCGAATACCTGATTCACGTAGAGGTGAGCGAATACCTGATTAAGGTAGAGGTGAGCGAATACCTGATTCATACAGAGGTGAGCAAATACCTGATTCATGGAGAGGTGAGCGAATACCTGATTCACATAGAGGTGAGCAAATACCTGATTCACGTAGAAGTGAGCGAATACCTGATTCACGTAGAAGTGAGCGAATACCTGATTCACGTGGAAGTGAGCGATTACCTGATACACGTTAAAGTGAGCGAATACCTGATTCACGTAGAAGAGAGCGAATACCTGATTCACGTAGAATGCAAAACTTTCGGACTGTCCTGCTTAAACAGTAGTATCCGTATCGCTACATGTATGAATGTTCAACGTAAAGGTGAAAGCGACATGCCAGTTTGGTCGACCTATGCTATATTCACCCTGCCCAATGTCGGTGGTTTTCTCCGGATACTCCGGTATCTTCCACCACATATGACCACCAAACGCCGACATCCTCGCCGTCGAGAACGCGTCTCTACGTTCGCTTAGCTTCCTGTGTATCGAAATAGATAGTTTACACTTTACCCTAAATATTCGAACATATTGACCATACTTCTTCTAAAATTTGAACAACTCAATAAACCGATGTATATGCTTCTTCAATAGGATCTTTCTTTCAGAATCTATATATTATCACTTTTAAGACTTTTAAGATGGCGGTCGTCAAACGTCTCACCATATTTCACGTTACTGTGTAGATTATACTGTCTGATGCTTTGAGATGATCAATGCTTTATCTGAATATACATGTAGAATATCGCTGAACAATAAACCTGGATGCGCAAACAATCTATAAAGGTTGACCTTGGAAACATTTTTTATAGAGAATCTTTATATACAATGTTTTTGTAGGGCTGCATACGACTCTACCACCGGCTTAAACGGAACCCGATTTTTCAAGAAACCAGACTGGGCTCAAATCTCATTATCCAATAAAATTCCTAGGCATTTTTTGCAGCATATCAAGATATGGAATCAATCCGATAATACCGATATTAACATCGCCGCTGTCAATATTGATATTCACTACCGCATCATGCCTGCATGCATCAATAGTCAACATTTATATAATAAAATAATCCGCAACTTAAGAAAACATACCTTCTTAATACGCGCCTGACGAAGACTCAAATCAGTCTTCGCATCCGCACAGTCTGATCAGCGTCTTCGTTTTCTGCATAAAGAAACTTTGCATCCTTGGCTATCCAAAATGCACCCAGGGAAGATTCTGATCAGACTGCGCGAATGCGCAGGCTGATCTGAATCTTCGCTGGGCGCACTTGTTTGAAGTTACGTTTTCTGCCATTCATGCTCAAATACTCAACTATTCAAATTTAATGCAGACAGTTTCTGATGCGGAGTCTTACAAAATATAACAGTCTTCTGGACTCACCCGTTACTGCCACAAGAAACTGATATAGTATTATTGATTCGAAGTATTTGGACAGAGAGACCTGAGCAAACAGAGTAGACCCAGATGAGGCGCCACAGAACGCGGCGTCTGATCAGAGTCTACATTGTTTGCTACTTGTCCTGTAGATTTTAGACGCCTAAACAGGTAAAATATTTCTGGACAAGTAGCAAATAGTGTGAATCAGTATCTGCCTGACTTGGATCTACACTGTTTGCTCAGGATATGAGTTTAAATCCCATAGTTATGATCCAGTGAAGCTTTACAGTCTGATGAGAGCCTTTGCTGTAGGTCGATATCCCGGATGATATATTCTAAGTATACAATGCCGTTGTAATCGGCCAGCCTTGAATACGAGGGTCGTGTAAAAAGTTCTGTCACTAATAGGCTTCCTTGGTTTTATCTCAGAAATATTTTAAAATGCTTCACTGCACTTATTTGGTGTGTTGAATAGCTAATGATATCCCTTTATTTCGTGCAAATTGCTTTCCAACTGACCGAGTTATTTCAAACTGAAATAGATGTTGTCATATACACTGACCAATTTACTTGTTACAATAAGAAACGGCCATGCAAAGGATGGTCGGGAGTCGACCTTTTACATGACAACGCCTCCTCTCATAAGTGTGAGGTTGTTACGTCTTTTTTGGCTTCTGAAAAGGTGAAAGTTTTAAACCATCCACCCTATTCACCTGACCTGAGTCCCTGTGACTTCTTTTTATTTCCAAGGCTAAAGAAAATGCTTTCTGGAAATAAATATACGTCTAGAAGTTCTCTTGGCAGCGCTATTTATCAGTGTCTCCAACAGATACCAAAAGAAGACTATTTATCTGCTTTTCGCGACTGGGTAAAAAGGTTACAAAAATGTGTTTCAGTAAAGGGGAAATACTTTGAGGGGTTGTAATAAAAATATGTTTGATAAAACGTAGCACCGAAGTAATCCGAACCCAGTGACAAAACTTTTTGCATGATCCTCGTAGACATTTGCATGTGCACAGAATATTCCGAAGTCAATTTGAGGTTCAAAACACATCTTTTCTCATGACACGGCTAAGTTCTTTTAAGTACATACATGTGGGATTAAAAGAAACACCTTTTTTTTGCATAATACGGTTAAGGTTTGTTTTGTAGACACATGTTGGGTTTAAAAAAACACCTCTTCGCAATGCACTACTATCTTCTTCTTTGTATATACATGTAGGGTTTTAAAGCCTTTACGTAGAGCACCGCTAAGCTCTTGCTTAATACAAATATGTGAGCTTCAAAATACCTTTTCGCGTGGTACGACAAAGTTCTTGTTTTTACACACGGTTGGATTTTAAAGCCATTTCGTAGAGCACCGCAAAGCTCTTTCTTTGCAATGACATGTGAAGTTCAAAAGACACCTTTTCGCTTGGAATGACTAAGTTATTGCTTGTACATACGGTTGGGTTTTTAAGACAGTTTTCGTAGGGCACCGCTAAGTTCTTGTTCGTACATACGTACATGTGGGGTTGTATATACATGGATTTTTAAGACACTTTTTGTATGATCAATGCGATCATACAACGCTAAGCTCTTGTTTTGAACATACATGTGACATATTTTCGCATGGCCCGACTCAGTTTTTCTTGTAAACTTTTGTAGGTCTTTTGTGTCGTCTCCCACATAAAAGTGAGAAAAGGACAGAAGTAGTAAAGGAGACGTAAGAAGGAAACAGAGAAAGAGGGGAAAAGGAAGTGAATAACAATGAAGAAACAAAAGCAGAAATATTGATAAAACCCCTTCACCTGCTACATACATATACTGCAAGCCTTTACCACAACCCTACCACGTCACATGGCACAGCTACAATAGTTGACATCGTAAATACGAGCTACCACTAGACCGGTAGTTCTCATCTTGCCAGGAATGACACCTTATGCCACTGGGAATTTTACAGTAAACAACAATAATGATACAAATGTAAATGTAAATGCAACAAGAGACGCAGTAATACCACGAAAACATGTTTTCCGATACAATGGTTGTTACCAAGTACATTCAGACAATTGAAAAGGGTAAGAATGTGAATGTTCTCATTCTAATGCATTATACAGCATCCTGACCTGACCTGTGCTGCATATAACCTAAGTATTTTGACAGACAGCACTGAGCAAACAGGAATGCCTCAGATCAGACGCCGCAAAACACGGCGTCTGTTCATGTTCTACACTGTTCGACACTCATTCAGCATATTTTTCATATATCAATAGGAAATGAAATGAATTAATTTAGGACAAGTTTGGTCAGGAGCTAAGGTGTCACAGTATTTCGGATAAATACGATATGCATTCCATGTATCGCCAAAATATTCCAAGATTACTCAATAAAATTCACATACTAACTCCATCAAAAAGCAAGGACAGCTAGTTGGAAAAATATAAATAAATTTACCTAGGAAAAGGCACACTTATGAAGTACAGCCTATATATGACAAAGCATCTTAGGTTTTACTAAATACTTCCTAATTACCATCAAAGTACTTCGAAACGTTTTGAAGTTAGCACAGATACAAAATATGTCACAACAGGGGGTAACTGGAGAAATACTAAAGTTGGATTTGTCATCATTGCACATACCACAGCGTTTTTCATTGTTTACAACCTAGGCATGGCATCATCAACCTGTCTTAATATATTCAAGATATGCCTCAGAAAAAAATGTAGAAAGTATGTGCATGTAATTTGAAAAGCAATAATCGTGGAGTTTACGTTCTTGTACAAGACAAAGCATCTCGCATTGTTAATAATCATGCCAAGTTCGGTAAAACACACATGAAATTTGTAAGTTAGGGATGGTAACTATGGAGTTGTCACTCTTAATATAGCAAATCGTCATGACATATTCTGTAATATAAGTACTCTAACTTTGTTCGAAAAAAAGTAAATCGAATAACACCAGGCTCAAAGTCTGTCACAAATAAAAATGGGACAATTTGGAAAGTAAATTGCAGTCATTATTCTATGCACTATAGTAGCTTGACCTATTCTACATTACTACCAATCACCATACAAATATTTAAATGAGGCTTCAGAGCAAGGGTTAGGAGACCATAAAACCAAGATTAAACTTCTCTTTGAACAGTTTTGCTGTTGAACGCTTCAAAACGGTATTCTGTTGAAGTTTCACTTCGTGTGTTCATTTTGAGTATATCCATATTTCTTTAAATCATTTACGACCAAGAAACTAAATAAAACATGTAAGGGTGTTGACTGAAAACATAATACCAGTAGATGTGTCTTTCTTGTACAAGACTGAGCGCATCTTCTATGCGAAATAAATTATAATCCAACCGAGTATCGTTAAAATATTCTAGAGGGTATTCTAGTTTCAGCCTGAAAGTCTGCCCACCCTCATGCCCTCCCGTTAGTAGATGTTTCCGTTTGAAACAACGCGCTTTAAGACCCACAATTTCTCAATAACTTAATACATGTAAATACGCATCTATAATACAGCGTACAATAACAGTAAAGCCTATATAGTCTGATCAATTTAAAAAGCTAAAATAAGTTATAGGATAAAATCTGAAATAAACTAAAATGAAGCTGTCTTACTTATCGCACTTTTACTCCTTTAATATCTACACTCTCTAGAGTTTCCGAATTAAATTTTATCTTTCCTTAGGTAAAAACCTACAATTCCATTTTGTAATCACTTTAAATGCCAGACATCCTTGAAATTGATATGAACTTGTAAAATGATAACTGTAATAACTATTCGCTACCATACTCCTCTATTGAGACAGACAGACTCAATATTTGCCATAATTCAGACGACTGATTGTTTTATTGGCTTGTTAAGATAAAACAAATAAAATCAAGAATATAAGTATAGCTTATGAAACCCACCAAGTGTATTTTTGTACATATATGTATGTATAATTGGCACTTGTTTGTTTTTATTTCGATGTGTAAACTAGCTTTGCCAGTTTGTGACTTCAAAATGATGAAGTAAAGTTTAATTTTTATCACCCTCTGGGCAAATCCAATAAACGGAAAAATTGATGATGATTATCTCCTGATATTTCAAACAAATTGTCTCCCTATTTTCCCCAGTAAACAGACTCTGACATTTCTAACAAATTTCTTAAAAACTGTCTCCTAAAATGTTCATGAAATATCAAGGCTTGTTTTCTGGGAAAAATAAGAAAATATATTTCAAAACGTTGTCTACTGAAAGTATTACGCAGCATGCTTTTCGTAAAGCGTTGAACACGCTCCATTACAAGAAAATCGCTGACGTCAAACTGTACTGGCAAATTGTTAAGAATTTCAATTTACTTATTTTGATTCTTGGAATACATCGAAATTATATTCATGCTCGGGTCAACATACACCTAACGCAGGAATATATCAATGCTCCCTGTCAAGAATCTTAACAACGAATTTGTTACTTTACTCTGCAAGCTTTTAATAAGAGTTATTTTACAGTGCAGTAGGTAATTAAAGGTCGTCTAGCGTAGATTTTCAAAACCGAAAATCTCGTGCGTCCGTTCGATGGCGCTTCAATTTTAAATTGATGACTCCTACTGACTGGCATCGGTACCTGTTTAGGCTTTGAAAATGAGAAAAATGAAAACTACATGAATACTTTTAGATAAATGAAAACATTATTCTGTTGACAGCTTTGTCGTAGTAATATGTCATAACTGGTTCACTTTGGGCTGCTCCAGCAGCATCAGGAAAAACTAACAAAAAAAACAAAACATTATATAAATAAACAAGCCAATTCCACGGGGAAGTTTTGTCCTATGTCTTTCTTTTGTAATTGTATGAACTGCAACTCAGTTAGATAACTAGATGTGCTTTTTAAAGTCCACAACTGTAAGAGGAGGTGCATACATAAGGTACCAATTATCTATGTACACTTATAATATTTGAGCTGTAAAAATGTTCAAAACGCCGAAAACGTGTTAAAATAAATTCAGGAATATAACAAAATACATGCAAATATTAAGACCATGACAGAAACACCTGCAGAGTTTCAGAGTTTCAAAATGAACCATCCACAACTGTAGGAGGAGTTTCTCCCACACGCTGCCCACTATCTACATTACTTGAGAAAGTCCAGAAAAATTGTGACAAAAATAATTTCAAGAATATACCAAAAGCACATGCATATTTTCAAACCATGTGCATGCCGAATAGCCCCCTTTTTCAGCACTGCTATGTATATGATTGGCCCCCTTTTTTCAACAAAAAGTATATGAATGGCACAATTTTTCTGGATTCCTACGTGAAAGGCCCCATTTTTCTGACATCCTTGTATATGCACATATTTTTCGCTCAGAGATTTTTCGAGGCTGCTTATCCTCTTGGTATTACATGAATTGACTGTGATATTTGTCTAACAGCCAGCAAAAGATGGGTACAAAAAATTAAAGGGCAGTATATGAAAAGGTCAACATTTTGGATGATCAAGTATATGAATGGGTCCGTGTTTTCAAAAGCCAGGTATATGAATGGGGTAGGTTTTGAAATACTGGCTCGCACACCCGTACCAAAATTACCCCTAAGTTACCCCACCTACACCGCCGCCCCCCCCCCCCCCCCCGCCCCGAGCATGTACCCATCATCTATACTATTTGAGCTCGAAAAATGACTAGGTTCAAAACGAAGAAGAAGAAGAAGAAGAAGAAGAAGAAAAAAAAAAAAAAAAAAAAAGGAACAAAAAATAATTTCAGGAATATACCAAAAGCCCAGGCATATCTTCATCCCAGGGTAAAACACCTCAATGTTTCAAAACGAACCGTCCGCAACTGTAGGAGGAGTTACATCCACAAGGTACCCGCTATCTACGACACAGACATACTATTTGAGCTAAAAATGACTAAGTTTAAAGCCAAGACAAAGTAGCAAATAATCATTTCAGGAAAATACCAAAAGAATATGCATATTTCAAACCATGACAAAAACACATGCAACGTGTCAAAAAGATCCAAGGAGGGGTTGCTTTTACAAGATACACACCATATATACCATTTGAGCTCGAAAAATGACTAATTTTAAACCCCAGAAAAAGTGATAACAAATAATTTCAGTGAATATACCAAAAGCATACGAATGCGTATCTTTAGACCACAACAAAAACACCTGCAAAGTTTGCAAAAAGATCCGTCCAAGGAGGAGAAGCGGCCACAATGTACATTTTCTCAGAGGGAGGACTCACTGAATTACGGAAAGCCTAATACTATGTCCCCTCACTTTTCTTCGAAAAGGCGGGGGACAACTGGAAAAATGCACCTATGTTATCAAGCGCGGCCTAATTTATCTCCTCTGAACGTGTGCCAAAATACAGAAAAGTATATGACCATTGTATTTTTATCAAATAATTAAACGACTACTTATATAGCTATATTGTTATAGCAATTATCTTCTGACGCTCCGTAAATAAACGCGCATCGCGTTTTAATTCCAGATACAGACGTTTTATCCTTTTATTTCTGAGTTTCTTAAGTGGACTCTCCCATTCTTGAAATCTGGACGTGTCCACTGATGCAAACAGGGGTTTCGGTCTAAAATCCAAAACAGGCTGGCAAACAGTGCAGATCCTGATGAGACTGCTCGTGACCAGCCGTCTCATCTGGATCTACACTATTTGTACAGGTATTGGTTTTGGTGTGCCTGGCTGAAAGGGTTAAATTGTTTACCTAAATGGAGACGACAGTCCTCATTTGTGATCATCCTCAGAGACCCAAGGCGATTCGAGATATTTTGTCAAGATGACGGCGGCAAAAGTAACTTAATCATAAGGCTCGATTGTAAAGTAAACAACGGCAACACTCCTTCCTTTTACCAAAAACAACGGTCTGTAAAGGTACAAACAATTGCGGTATTTGTCCAAAAGCGCTGGGAGAACATGCTATTCCTGGATCTTCCGTAGTTTGCATTTCCTTTTACAGGCATTTACAGTACACACTCACAAATCGACAAAACTATAAGCTTTACAGAAATACAGTGTATTCTGTGATTCTAAAGCATGTAACAAGACACTATATTTCCATGAAAGTCAGATAAAATGCAAATGAAAATTCATTTGAGCAGCAACGTAGAAAACGTACCTTCTGACATGTTCGCCCAACGAAGACTCAAATCAGCCTTCTCATCCGCGCAGTCTGATCAGAGTCTTCGTTGTCCGGATGGAGACAGTTTGCATCATTGGCTCTCCGAAATGTGCCTAGTGAAGACTTTGATCCGGCTGCGCAACAGGTTCGCAGGTATGTTTTCTGAAGTTGCAGCTCAGTTTTGTTCGATTGTTGAAAATCGGAAACCACAAAACGAAACGGGAAACACGTACAGTTTGCAAGAAAATGAAGAGCGTAATAGGTTGGAACACCATAAAAAAACCATCGTTCTACACATTATTGTACAGCACAGGTACCATAAAGAGAACCTGTGATCAGTTGAGCCTGAGCATGAGAAGGTAATTGGATAATCTCAGTACATTTTCAGCAATATTGTACAAGGGAGATAACAATTGGTTTCCTGTACACCAAATTCCTTCTCAAAAGAGTCTATTCTAAAAGGAAAGTATATGTTTTATTCTCTGCCATTTTTTACAAGGGAGGCTGCTTCTATGGCTTCCTATTTGCTTTCCTGCACATCAAATCTTCTAAAAAGAGGCCCTATTTTAAAAGATAAAAAATATGTTCTCAAAGGCAGCAGTCTTTCGTGATTTTGTGTTCTTTGTTTCCAAAGGCAATCAATTTTGACTTTTATTTCCCTTAAGAGTAGACCATTTTTAGAAGGGAAGTAAAACAATTTTGACATCCCCTGAAAGGATATTTCTCTGTCCTTAATATCAATTAACTCTAGCGAATCATTCTCCGTAAACAGAATCTTTGAATACTACATTTACTGATGAAAGTAGACAGTGCCAATCAGACTGCACGGAATGTACAGGCTGATTTAAGGGAAAATTGATACACTTTCAGGGGAAACTCCGTCAGAATCGTTTGTCTACTTCTGGAAAGGTGCCTGCTCTATAAGCATCACGAAAACATGCCTATATAATATTGACCCCCTTAAACCCCACTTTTATATAGTAAAACTGGGGTTTACAGGGGTATACTTTATTTTTCTTATTTTTGCTCAAAAACATAGATTGTGGGTACTCGTTAGAACCGTCTCGCAGAGGCGGTTCTAACGAGTACCCACAATCTATGTTTTGAGCAGAACTATGAGAAACATCAGTTTTTTTTATCTGAAAATTTTCAGTTTTGGGAGGTGAAATTTTCTATATATTTGAATAGGCGTTTTCTCATAATGGGAAAGAAATTGCCCTCACTGGATGAGATGAAAGCAGACAAGAAGATGTGAAAAACGGCGGCAAGATTTTCAGGTGTATCTATTCACCTTACGTCACTGCTGGATGCATGTGTCATAAGGAACGTTTTGAATGCTGGCGCTAAATAACAGAGAAGAGACAACACTTTATTGCATGCTTCTGAGTTTAAGTATATATATTCACCTGCCATTTCACACACAGAATAATTTAATTGCCTATAATTATTCAGATTGCAATCAATAAGAAACTTGATAGATCAAATTGCACAAAATGTATGTACAAAAATAAAATACAGTTTTATATTTATATTTGCTTTACTGCTGAAACTTTCACACAATTTTTGATTTGCTCTACTACTGAACCTGTCTTACACCTATTTTTTCGCCCCGTTACTGAATTTCACACAAAGTTTTATATTTCCTCTACTACCGGATCTTACACATTTAAATATTTGCTCTACTACAGAACCGTTTAACAGATTAATGCTTGTCTTACTACTGAACCTCTCATAGTTTTAGATATGCTCTTCTACTTAACTTTTATAATTTAATGTTTGCTCTGCTACTGAACCTTTCACAGATCAATATTTGCTCTACTACTGAACCTATCACAGTAAAAAATTTGATCTACTACTGAACCTTTCACAGATTAATATTTGTTATACTACTGAACATTTCACAGCGTAACATTTGCTCTACTACTGAATCTTTCTATCAGTTGATTTCGGTCTGCTACTGAATTTCTCATAAAGTTTTATATTTCCTCTACTACTGAATCTTTCACAGTTTAATAATGATTTGCTATTCTACTGAACCTTTTACAGATTGATATTTGCTCTACTACTGAACATCTCTCACAGTTTAATACTTGCTCGACCACTTAACCTTTCACAGTTTGTTTTGCTCTACTACTGAACCTTTCACATTCATATTTGCTCTACTTTTGAATCTTTCACAGATTAATATTTGCTCTACTACTGAACCTCTCACATAGTTGAATATTTGCTTTACCACTGAACCTTTCACAGTTTGTTTTGCATTACTACTGAACCTTTCACCGTTCATTATTTGCTCGACTACGGAATCTTTCTCATAGTTTAAGATTTGTTTAACCACTGAACCTTTCACAAATTATTATTTGCTCTACTACTGAACCTTTCACATTTTAATATTTCTCTACTACTGAACCTTTAACAGTTTAACATGTACTTTTCTACTGACCCTTTATCACAGTTGATTTCGCTCTGCCACTGAATTTCTAACAAAGTTTTATGATAACTACTGAACCTGTCATACAGTTTAATATTTGCTCTACCACTGATTCACAGTTTAATATTTGCTCTTCTAGTGAACCTTTCACAGTGTAATATTTGCCATACTATTAAAACTCTCGCACAGTTTGAAATTCTCACACAGTTTAATATTAGCATTACTGCTAAACATTTCACAGTTTAATATTTGCTGAATTACTGAACCTCTCACACAGTTTTAGATATGGTCTACTATTGAAACTTTCACCGTTTAACATTTGCTGTACTACTACAGAACCTTGCACAGTTTAGAATTTGCTGTAGTACTGAACCTTTCACACTTTAATATTTGCTCTACTACCGAACCTTTCACGGATTAATATTTGCTCTACTTCTGAAATTCTCACACAGTTCTAGATTTTCTCTACTACTGAACCCCTTCATAGATAAATATTTGCTCTACTACTGAACCTCTAACACAACATTAGATTTGCTCTACTACTGGAAGTTTCACAGATTAATAATATTTCCTCCACTACTGAACCTCTCATACAGTTTTAGGGTTTTCCTCTTCTGAAGCTTTCGAAGTTTAGTATTTGCTCTACTACTGAACTTCTCATACATTTTAATATTTACTGTAGATGTATGACTAAACATAACATACCGTTTTACATTAACTCTGATAGTCAGTGAAACGAACTTCAATGTACTGAATTAACACTCTCCCGTAAGTCTGTAAACGGACAAAGTACACAACATCGTGGGAACCAGGACTGTCCAATCACGGCTTTCACAGTTCTTCAATATATTGCATTTTCAATATTTCACAGGAATGTAACCGAACAGAGAAAGTACGAAACACCTTGCCCACCCGAGTAGTACAATCACGGATTCAACAGTTCTTCAATATCTTTCACCTAAACTGTTTTATAGGCATCCAAACGAACAGAAAATTTACAAAACATAGTGTTCATCCAAGTAAGTGCACTACAATAAATATATTGCATTGTAACCCTTGAAATGCTAAATAGATTAAGATATCACACCCACTTCTAATTTTCAGCCAATCAGATTAGTTGATCCGAGTTGTTGATACAAACTCACATACTTAATAATAAATGGTGCAGATCCAGATCAGCTGGGTTATTCAACTGATCTCGATCTACACTGTTTGCACAGGCAGGGCATACCCGGGACCAGCAGCGCTAGGGTTAATTAATAGGCATGAAAGCGAATAGAGAAAGTACACAACATAGTGCGCACTCAAGTTGTTCAATCGCGGATTTCACAGTACTGTTCTTCTATGTATTGAATTTTCACCATCTTGTAGTAATATAAGCGAACAGAGAACATCGCGCGCAATCGAGTGCTCAAATTACGGATTTTACACTCACATTTTCAATGTATTTCGTAGATCTGTAAGCGAACAGAGAAAAGCCTATCTGGAATGCGTGAATGCGACTTCGACGTTTGTACAAAGAAGAAGAACCGTCGTTGCAAGGCGAGGACAATGCGACATATTATTTAAGATGATAAATCTCTAGCACATCTTCAGGGTCTAATTAAATCGAAACCTACGTTTATCATTATGCTCATGGCTTCTGTGAGCAATAAACTTCCGCAGCAAGCGCTAGTCTCCGTTGAAATTAATGTCTCGATTATGTCATAAATAATAGACTTCGGTGTGAGAAAAATGTATCCATCACGAAAACATGCCTATATAAAGTTGACCCTCTTAAACCCCACTTTTAAATAGTAAAACTAGGGTTTACAGGGGTATACATTATTTTTCTTATTTCTGCTTAAAACATATATTGTGGGTACTCGTTAGGACCGCCTCACCGAGGCGGTTCTAACGAGTACTCACAATCTATGTTTTTGAGCAGAAAAGCGAAAAATGTCAGAATTTTTTATCAGGAAACTTTAAGTTTTTGGTGGTGAAAATTTCAATATATTTGAATAGACGTGTTTTCGTAATGTCTTGGCATGTGTGCACAGCGAACACTCGGATCAGACAGGTCATATGCGATGTATGCTCAGACTGCCCTGCACCCTATGACTAGTCAATGAAACGAGGCTTCTTCATACGGATAGAGTAACATTTGATCAGACTGCGCGGATGCAAAAGGTGACCTGAGTCTTTGCTGTACACACATGTCATATACACATTCTGTATTTCAGCCGCAATGTGAGAAAACGTACCTTCTAGCATGTGCGCCTAAAGAAGACTTAAATCAGCCTGCGCATCCGCTCAGTCTGATCAGAGTTCTTCATTGTCCGCATGAAAAATCTTTGTATCTTTGGCTATTCAAATGCATCCAGTGAAGATTCTGATCAGAATTCGCGACTGCTCAGGCTGATCTGAATCTTTGCTCAGTGCACATGTCTGGAAGTACTTTTTCTGACGTCGCGGCTCATTTATTGAACTTGCGAAGAGAAATGGGTACGTGTGTACTATTTAAATTAACAGACAGTAGGTCTTATATGAATAAATCCTATTCAGTTTTCTCTTATTTTTGTTTATGAGCTATTGCTTAGCTATCTTTTTCTTTAATGGTTTGAAACCAGAGGACCAATGGTCCTGTAGCTCACCTGAGACTATTTGTTCTGAGCAGGCTTATGGTAACATTTTTGAAGAATGAAACATGTAGGTGTGGTAGACGGAACAGTTTGAAAAGCATTTGATCTCTGTATCCTACAGTAACTTGGTATGGAATTTAGATTTACTGAATTTGTCAAAACAGAATTTTCACATCAAATATGGCTTTTATAAAGTGACATACCAAATATCAAAGGCCTGTGCCTTTTTGTTTCACACAAGAAGATTTTTTCCCCATATGAGTCTATGTAAAACAAATGACTCCTGGGCGGAGCGATTTTCGACCCTAGAGCTATAATGTGAACAATCTTGGTATAGGTCCACTAGATAAAGCTAAGTACCAATGTCAAAGACTTAGACCTTCTAGTTTCACACAAGAAGATTCTTTCCCCTGTACGAGTCTATGTAAGACGAGTGACCTCTGGGATTGAACCATTTTGACCCCAGGGCCGTAATTTAAACAAGCTTGGTAAAGGCCCTCTAGCTGAAGCTACATGCCAAATATCAATGGTCTGGATCTTCTAGTATCAGACAAGATTTTTTTAAAAGTTTTTCCCTATATGTGTCTTTGTAAAATATATGAGCCTCGGGACAGGACCATTTTTTTTTTATCTCAGTGCTATAATTTGTACAATCTTGGTAAAGGTTTACTAGATGAAGCTACATATCAAAATATCAAAGGCCTGGGCCTTCTAGTATCAGACAAGAATGCTTCCCTATAAGAGTCTATGTAAAACAAATGAGTCTCGAGACAGTCATTTTTGACCACAGGACTATAATTTGAACAATCTTGTCAAAAGCCCATCAGATGAAGTTACATACCAAATATCAAAGACCTAGACCTTCTAGTTTCAGAGAAGTTCTTTTTCCTATACTATGTTAACCATGTGACACCTGGCGTGGGGGCATTTTTGACCCCAGGGCTATAGTTTGAATACTCTTTTAGATGTCTACAAGATAAAGCTACATTCCTAATACGAGTATCAAAAACCTGGGCCTTCAGTTTCAGACAAGCAGATTTTTAAAGTTTTTTTTTCTATAGGAGTCTATGTAAAAAAAAATTGACCTTTACGTATAAAGGTCAAGGTCAATCAAAGGTTTTATTTGTTTTCAAACTTTTATTGGGCCCATATCCCAAATGCTGCATACACAGAATGTACTAAGCTTCAAGGCCACTGACCCTATGGTTCCAAGAAGAAGATTTTTAAAGGGTTTCTATCATATATGGGCATGAAGGCTATCTGGGTCATGTGACCCAAATGCGGCAAATAAGCTTCCTTTTCCCCTATCCATTGAGGATCCATATGAAATTTGGCTTTGCTTGGCCCTGTGATTTCTGAAGAGAAGACATTTGAAGAGTTTTTCCTATATGAGTCTATGTAAAACAAGTGACACTGGAACAGGGCCATTGTTTGGCACCAGGGCTAAAATTTGAACACTCTTGGTAGAGGTCCACAAGATTAAGCTACACACCAAATATCAAAGGCGTAGGTCGTCTAGTTTCAGACAAGAAGAATTTTAAAGTTTTGTCTATAGGAGCCTATGTAGAAAAAATTGACCTTTGATTTTCGTTAAAATGGTCAAGGTAAACCCAAGATTATTATTTGCTTTTTTAATTTTATTGGGCACATATCCCTAATGCTGCATACCAAGTTCCAGGGCCATTGGCCCTTTGGTTCCGGAGAAGAAGACTTTTAAAGGGTTTTTACCAAATATGGGCGTGGCGGCCATCTTGGTCATGTGACTAACGTGGCTAACAAACTTTTGTGTCCCTTAAATATTGAGGCTCCGTATAAAATTTGGCTTTGATTGGCCCAGTGGTTTCTGGGAAGAAGACGGTTCAAAAGTTTTCCCTATATAGGTTTATGTAAAACAAGTAGCCCTGGGGCGAGGCCATTTTTACCCCAAGGCTATTTGAACTACCTTCATAGAGGTCCACAAGATAAAGCTACATACCAAATATCAAAGACCTGGGCCTTCTATTTTCAGACCACAAAATTCCCCAATGCTGCATACAAAGCCCCAAGGTTATTGGCCCTTTGGTTGAGGAGATGAAGGTTTTTAAAGGGTTTTTTTTTTATCATATATGGGCGTAGCGGTCATCCTGGTCATGCGATCCAGATGCGGCGAAGAAACTTTCGTTCTCCCTACCCACTGAGGCTCTATATGAAATTTGGCTTTGATTATCCCAGTTGTTTCTGAGGAGAAGATGTTTGAAGAGTGTGGACGACGGACGTCGGACGGACGGGGGAGCCTGTCTATACTGTAAGCTCTCCTTTGACCTAAAAGCTCAGGTGAGCTAAAATATAAGTGAAGATAGGAAGCCACAAAAATGAAGAACAGCCCTCTCGAGACATCAAAAGACGGGGAGATAAGGAACAAATAATGACAATTTGCATATAACCCGATAGGTCCATGAGTTGGTGACAAAACTTCAATAAAAGGAACAAGTATGAAGAGACAACCGCTTAGAACTTTTTGGTTGCAAGTTCGTCATCTTGCGCAAAAAGCGTGTAGGGGTGGGGGTGGGGGTGAGAAGGGAGACGTAAAAGCCATCGCGTTCATAGGATGATGGTCAGCGAAGAGCAAATATCATTCATTAACCTGATTTTTAGTTTTTTTTTTTTTTTTTTTTTTTGTTTTTTTTACTTCTAGCAACCCTTTTATTGCATACCTGTCTTAATGCTCTTCATAACCAAAGTTTACATGATTTCCTACTTTATAATATGAAAATGTCATGGTTAACATGGCTCTAGATAGAAAGGCTATCAAGATAAACATTTATCTGATATATTCACAAAAAACATTCGTAAAGGAGCTTCTAATGGGTACCAATAAATACATTTACATTTTTTATGGAAAAAACATCAATAATTTTGGTTAAATAATTAGCTTAGCTAGAACTGTTGCATAGACGTATTAATTTTACGTAGACGTGTTATTTTAATATTCATTTCGTGATGTATTTCTATTTGTGTGTGTCTTTATATATAGACACGCGATGCCGAACCAGAACAAATTTGGAATCAAGCGACTATAAAATAATAGTGCTTCTCGTATATACGTATGTCATAACCTTTATGAAGTAGTTAATGATTCTGAGAGCGGATTTTAAAGACTAGGATGAGAACTTTTAATAAAGCGATGCATATACACGTATCAGTGTTACAGATACGCATGTGCGCTGTTATATATGAGCAATGCCATGATAAAATGTACCGAGGAAAAGCCACGGTCACAAAGCAGACCCTTCCGAAAACAGCGAAAGAAGGCTGGAATTCACGAAATTAGGCGATTCCACACTCAAAGGTGGAAGAGCCCACTTTAGAAACTCAGGGATGAATGGGTCATCGCGAAAACATACTTATATAATTTTGACCCCCCTTAAACCACATTTCTGTATAATAAAACTGGGGTTTACAGTGGTACACTTTATTTATTTCTGCTTAAAAACATAGATTGTGGGTACTAGTTAGAACCGCCTCTGCGAGGCGGTTCTATCGAGTACCACAATCTATGTTTTGAGCAGAAATATGAAAACATATCAGAATGTTTTATCTGAAGACTTTCAGTTTTTGATGGTGAAAATTTCAATATATTTAAATAGGCGTGTTTTTGTAATGATTAAAACTGCTTTACCGTCGGGGCTGTAAACTCACATTACGAAAACATGCCTATTCAAATATATTGAAAATTTTACCACCATAAAAAGAAAATTTTCAGATAAAAAATTCTGATATTTTTATTATTTCTCCTCAAAAACATAGATTGTGGGTACTCGTTAGAACCGCCTCGATGAGGCGGTTCTAACGAGTACCCACAATCTATGTTTGGAGTAGAAATAAGAAAAATAATGTATACCCCTGTAAACCCCAGTTAAACTATATAAAAGTGGGGTTTAAGGGGGTCAAAATTATATAGGTATGTTTTCGTGATGGAATGCTTCCACAGCTCGCATTATAAAACAGGTATGACAGGAACAATTTCTAAGGCTAGTTAGCAAATTGCCATCCGCAGTATCAGTTCTAACAAATCAAATCACCATATGTTTAGATATTAATCAATTTACATCGAATAGAAGACTCTTCTATCTCAACTCTTTAAGACAGGTCGATTTCTGACAGAAAGGGTGAATGATTAGCTTTTTTCTTTTTTTTTTAAATTTTTTACAGAAATTCCTGTATTTAATGCAAATAGTGTAAATCCCAGATCAGACGCCGCGTTCTGATCTGGTCTACACTGTTTGCCAGTGTCCTTTTAGGGGACACTAGACATACACACACCTACTAAACATTCAGTGAACTTACAGTCAGTTATTCGTCTGACTTTTACTAGGAATTGTCTCTTACTTCATCAGACAGACGCGTCTCTTTTAGTCGGGTTTCTCAATTCCTGTATCTTGCAAAAACAAAAACGTAAGGCTACAATCAGAAAGATATAAAGCTGAGATTTTGTACATATAAAGCTTCGATATTGGTTAATGCAAAAGCGCTGTATAATAATGTGAAACTAATAGCATTTTTGGAGAATCAATGCATTTTGCATGATACTGTTTTAGAGTTTTGTCAAGCAACTTTTAAAAGTTCTAACAAGCGTATAGTACACATGTACTAACAAGTAAAATACACCCAATACACACTTAACTCGCGATAAATCAATCTGACAGTATAATTAATGTCTGAATATAAATTAGCACCGATTGTTTAAAACTCTTGTCGCGTTTTGTAAAACGGCATGCATTTTATTGAACTTTGATGAGCATTTAAGTTTGCGGAAACTACGTCAATTATTATGTTTGGTCTTCATACATTCTTACAAAGAATAGTTCGTCAACAAAGATTTTGAAATTATGGACATGAATAAATGCGCGGCGATTCCCCTCAGCATGTATTTTTAAGACTTACGTAAGTACAATACAGTGTTCTATACATATATTTTTTTTATTGAAAAATCATAAGCACGAACGCCCGAAAGATGTATGGTAATTTTTTTAATTCGTCATTTAAAATGGTGTCTCAAAATTTGCATTCACACGTTTTCTTACAGGTTTATTGTGTCGGCCATATTGGACGCAAAAACGAACATTTTTTGGTGTTAATCCATTTCAATATACCTTCTAATAAAGGCTTTTGAAAACGGTAGCAGGTTTATTTGAAACGCAGTTTGCATGCGAAACTGAAAAAAGAAGAAACAAAAATGATGTCAGACAGGAAAACGGGGTAATCTCCCGTTAATGCGGAAATCAACCTAGTGTCACTTATAACGTCATGTTCGCATATTTGCATGACAAAATTAACATTCTGTTTTCTGTTTTGAGCATTTTTTCTTTTTGCTTTTTCATGCCTTTAACCTAAATACACAAGATCTTGTACACTTAGAATTTGTTAAATCAAGTTTTCGCGAAATGCAATGTATGCATATCTGCTATACAGTTGTCTGTCCAGGCTTTCTTCCTATATCGAAATAAATAGTATATCTTTCCGACGGTAGGATTTGCAAAAAATAAGTACTGGAGTCCGTACTATATATAAGTAAATAAGATATATAATCTCAACAACGGACAGCTGTTGTGCATGAGACCCACAGAATTTTATCCAACTGGAAAAAAAATCGGTTTAAATGGTTTAAGCCTCCTTGTAGCTTTCCTGCTGACCTTTCCAAGGCGGTTCCTCTGTTGCGTTTTTTTTTTTTTTTTTTTTTTTTTCTTTTTTTGTATGTGTGTGTCTGCGGTTTCATATGTGGCATTTGTTTTGTCCTTATTTGTTCCTCATCTCTTCTTCTTTTGGTGCCTTGGGTGGGCTATGAGCCGTGATTGTAGCTTTTCCTGGTTTTCACTTATGTTTTTTATGTAAATTTAATTTTTGTAAGAATTTGTGATTCCTATCCCATTTTGGGTATACTTATTTATCATAATAATATATATCAGATCGTGATGTTTGCATAACTGTTTTGCTGACTAGATCCATAAATTGTATACCGCATGCGCACTGGAGCGCCAGTGATGATTAAAAAAATATGACAAGGTTTGTGACATTAAAGCGCGTGTTTCATAAGCATATGTTAACCGGGAATATTTCTTTAACCTTTACCACTTACTGGGCTAATTCAGAAGACGACAAATTCATTTTTTTTTTCTAATGTTTTCCCCCGAAAACAGGATTTGGCAATTCGAGCAAAATTGTCTCCAATGAAGACAATTATTATGAAATGCCAATCCTGTTTAAATTGAAAATAAACGAAGTATTTCAAAATGTAGTCTGCTGAAATTTTACCCAGAGAGCAAAGCGTTAAGCGGAACATCAGCTAGGCAGCGCTATCTGAAGATATATTGAATTTTAACTGTTGTATGATTTGATTGATGGAAGAGGCATTGAAAACTTTAAAGTATTGGACACACATAAATCATAACTTAATTCGCTACAGAGATATGTTGGAAGACCCGCTGTATGAATAATGGCCTCTTCATGAACGCCATGACTAGAAAACATGTCTTATTGCATATAGGACAACTTGATCAGGACCTTCACTGTCCGAATGTGCCCAAAGACACTATTTTGCAAGTTACATTTAAAACTCGGATGTCATATATTTCAACGTTACGACTTATACCAGGGAACAAAATTGTTTTACGGATAGCAGAAAAGAAATATTTGCTTAATAAATGAGACTAATTACCCAAGTATAGCGCTCGCAAGATAATTTGACAGTGACGTCACGGCAGTACCACTCTACCTGGGTTAAGCAGGCTTTGCGTGAATTTATCGGGAAAACTTTGCAAATAATTTTATGTGGTATAGAATCTTATTGCTATAAGTTTGCTTTTATTTAGTATGTTTCAATAGCACAGCTGGTAGAGCGGAACGCTCTGGACGAACGGTTAGATGACTGTTTTGTGCACGACTCCTCGCAGTACCTCAGCTTTGTTTTTATTATTACATTTACTTCGCTTATGGTTCTTGTATGTTACATATATTATTTTAAACACATATTATTGGACTTTATTATGGCATTGTTGACATTTTTTTACACAAAAGACATGCTTCCAGCGTTTTTGTCTCCATGCATATGTGCACGGATTGTCAGCACGTGGAAATCATTCAAACTAAAACTTTACTAGACTTACCGATTTACGTCTTGTCTTTTTTTTAACTATTTTAAATTTGTTTCCTAATCGATAACTACAAATACATTTTCTTTCTTAACATATTTTCTTTCATATATAATTCTTAAAAAAGTATGAAATAAAAAAAGAAAGAAATGAAACACTAAGATTCGAACCCATAATGACCAGATTTGTAGCCTAGGAAAACTTTCGGTTGGCGTTTACCTATTTATTAAAATGGACTTGTTCTAACATTATAAACTATCAGTGACGTCACTGTCAACTTGTCCTCCGAGGATTGTAGATAAAGCGTTACCATTTAAAACTATATACGAAAATAGAAAACAAAAGTGAAAATTAAACTTCAAAAGGTAATATATATAAACTATGACATAATAAAATGCGCTGTCGGACATGTGAGCCAAGCCAGAACGGCGCAGTAGTAGTTTGGTCAGAGCACACAAGTTAATGACAAGAAAACATCGATGCAAAGCATCAATACGCCGGGAAACTAATCTGTCATGCACTGAATAGCGCCCTGTAGATCGTAGCATAGTGAAAAAAATCTTATAATTTATGAAAGGTTGTAATTATATAAATTGTCGCAAATCTCAACGATAAAAACATTATAGACTTGATCAGAGCTATGTAAAAAAATCAACTATGATCGTCTGTTTTCTAGCCCGCATACATAATTACACGTCGCCATCCATAGCCTAGGCCGAACATACTATATCCGGAATCATCTATGTAGCAGTGTTTCGTTCTTTTCTCCACTCATAACGTTTTCTTTCAAATCTTTCCATGCTTGAATATCAAATTAAACTGTATTATTAAACCTGTTTATAATGCGTTCGATTTGAGAATGCATATTTCCAATCGTAAACAAAGAAAAATATCTTTTGTTTCTTCTTCGTAGTACGACGAAAACAACGAAATGAAAAAATTCAAACGTGTACGAATATTGACAGCAACAAGCTCATTTCAGGTCGAATGGTCAAACTGGGGCTCCTACGTAAACTGCTCATTTCTCTTTTAAATGAGCAAAACCCACATTGCTACATTCATTCTACACAGTACTTTCCATTTTTTTATTTCACTATGTTACCAATAGCACAGTTTTCTGCTGCAAAAGTGTGACTTTGAATAATAATAAAAAAAGGTGGGGGTGAATAGTTATATATAACCCCACTAACAACCCCATAAAACTGGAAGAAAACCGATGTTCTCCAAATGCATACACATTTTACAAAAACAACCTCAAATAGATACGCCGGGCTCCAGCCCGGCGTAAATAATGATAAATGTGAATGCCAAGATCATACCAGGCATGTACACAAATAGTTATGGGTATGTACTTAAACAGGGTCACTGATTATACCTAATTTCCTACATGGCCAAAACTAGCTAGTCATTCCCAGAAATCTACATATATATCTAAACACGATCAGTTATTAAGTCGCAGCGGGCTAGATAACATGGGCCCGAAAAGGGCACAATCTTTTATTCGTAAATTTTACATTTTTATGTCTTTTTTTAAAATAGAAAACCTCTGAAGAAGGCGAAAGCCGAAAGGCCTCAGGTAAACAAATTATTTGCACTGTTAATGATTAACTCTCAACATATAGTTTAACGCCTATCATTTCAGCATCCTTTCTGGATCCAGTGCTACCAAAAAGATTTTTTGTTAGATGTTATGCTCCTTTTCCCAACTTATATATATATATATATATATATATATATATATATATATATATATATATATATATATATATATATATATATATATATATATATATATATATATATATATATATGTGTGTGTGTGTGTGTGTGTGTGTGTGTGTTCGTGTGTGTGTGTATGTGTGTGTGTGTGTTCTCAAGAGTCATTCATTTTAGACTGTTTTGCTACTTCTGCGGTCGATATTGGCTTCGGAATTATTTTCTAGCTGTCACTAGTGACGGTTCTGGTGTTGTTTGTTCTTTGTTTGGTCTTAAGGCCGCTCGCTGCGGGGCAATTTTCATATTTTGTCTGTGGTCTTAAATTGTTGTGTTTGATAGATCCTACCTGGCACTATGATTACCTCACTGGGGGGAGAGGGAGGTGGTCAAGTTGCTTTTCTTTGGTTTGTGGCATGTGTCCTGTCTGTCATGGTTTACAGTCAAATCTCAATGGCTCGAACATCTTTGGGACCATGGAAATTTGTTCCAGATATGGGTAGTTCGAGCCTCTGAGGGTTAATCATGGCACCAGGTCAGGAAGCAAATGGCGATAATTTAGAAAATCTTTTCGATCTTCTACACAATATGGTATGTTGAGTGAACTCATTAAAATCGCCTCGATGAGGCGATTCTAATGACTACACACAACATACCGTTTTATACTAAATAAGAAATGTTTCTTAAATATTTGTTTTCTGGAGCTATCTGAAGAAGTTCGTAGGGACTATAAAACAAGTTCGAATTAGACATGAGAAACGAGCCATCAGTGTTCGAGATATTGAGGTTCAAATTTACTTACTTTGGTGTCAATAGTAGGTTAAGTTCTGTGATTGTGGCTCTTCCTGGACACCTTCTACACTATCTTTCCCTAAAACTACGTTTTGATTTTTACTTTACTGATGAATGTTCATAGTTAACGCTTAAAACGCTCAGCAGAATTATAGCAGATGACATTCTGATACTTTAATTTTCGCTGCGCGGACGATTCGTCAAAATACAGGTGAAAATACTCAGGAAATGCCACGATCACGATGTTCAATCTTTAGGAGAAGGAGAGATGAGGAACACATAATGACAAAACAAAAACCTTATTTCTCTAAAAACGACCAAAACAATTATTGTTATTAGCACTTTAAGTGTTAACCCTTTCATCCCTGAGTTTCTGTAGTGGATGCTTTTATCTTTGAATCTGGTCAGAACTATTGTTCGAAATAGGGGTCTTAATCAAACTATCAAAACCAAATGGCTAACAGTGAAGATCCTGACGAGGCGTCTTATCAGGATCAACACTATTTGCCAAAAAGGGCTGAAAAGTTAAGTATACTGGCTGTACGTAATAAATGATTTCCAGGGGCGGATCCAGAGGGTGCTCGTGGGGTTCGATCGAACCCCGTTTGACTCAAAATTTTATTTTCAGAAATTTCGAATTTGATAAATTCTTGATGCCGTATCTACCCTAATAAGTAGTCGCTCACCTTATAATTCTAAAATGTCAACAAGATCATTTTACTAGCTAAGAACATGTTTAAAATGCTAGATGAGTAGCAAACAGTGTAGACCCTTATCAGGCCCAGCGTTCTTGTGTCATGCTGAATAAATTAAGATGCCACGCCCACTTCTAATTTCCAGCCAATCAGATTACTTCATCCGGGTTTTTGATAGAAATTCACATATTTAATGACAAACAGTGCAGATCCAGATGAGTTTGCTTCTTCAGAAGCCAACTGATCTGGATCTACACTGTTTGCTAAGACAGGACATGTCGTGTTCAGCAAGAAAAGGGTTAAATATCCTGGATCCGCCCCTGATTTCCTTTTGATTTTGAACGCATACATGTAATATATATAAACGTGCAGTTATCTAGTTATAAAGTATAAGCCCCTGGAATACAACATACTTTTAAACCTTTCACCCCTGAGTTTCTGAAGTGGACTCTTCCATCTTAGAATTTAAATATGTCTATTGTTACAAACAGGGATGATAGTCACAAATTAAGACCAACCTGGCAAATAGTGTAGATCTAGATGAGACGGATCAGTTTGAGCCGTCTCATCTGGATCTACACTGTTTGCAAAAGAATCGGTCTCGGTCTGCGGGGTCGAAAGGTTAATTTTCTCCCTGTATTCTGTTATTTCAGTTCACATAATTAAAAAGCTATCTTTTTGTAAGTTTCATGAAGTAAATAACTGCTCCTAAGGCAGTCATTGTATCTATTTATCTTTCGTTGGATTAAGAGTAAAATTGATTGTTGATAAAGTTCATTGAGCTATTTAGTAGATGCTATCACTCAAAAGTACTAAAGGACCAATACACCTGCTGACATGTGCGCACAACGAAGACTGAAATCAGCATGCGCATCCCCGCCGTCTGATCAAAGTCTTCATTCATCGTATTGAGAAACCGTGTATCCTTGGCTGTCCAAAATGCACCCAGTGAAGATTCTGATCAGATTGCGTGAATGTGCAAGCTGAACTGAATCTTCGCTGGGCGCATATTGTCTAAGGTTCGTTTTCTGATAAATTCGTCATGCAATATAATTTCTGAAATAAATCGAAGCATTAACATTTTATGATAAAATTCATCATTAACACTTAGTATGCTGGGTAAAAGACATTTTGAAATATTCTTCCCTAAAATTAAGATTTGATATCTCATAATGCAAAATTGTCTCGCCCTAAAGAGTCAATTCTTATAAAATGTTAAATTCTATTTTCTCGAGAAATAGGCAAACAAGAACAAATCAGTTTGTGGTCTGCTGAATTTGCTCATAGCGTGTTAAGAGTTAAACATATAAAATTAAACTACCCGACGGCTATGTCACAGGTCATTTTGTCATGACGCGATTCGTATTTATTCCGTGTATACATTGAGACAATAAAAGGTTCTAATTTAACAAAAAATGATACATTCTAAGATAGGCAACACTTTTAGAATTGCTTTGGTTCCGTTTCGAAAAGAAATTTACCCTAAAAGGATGGAACTTGCTCCATTTTGGAATAAATTCTTTCCTTTCAGGATAGACCCATTTTCAGAATGGGACTGATGTGCAGTGAGGCAAAATAAGAAGTCAGGAAAGTTATCCGAAGATGGGCGAACATGTCCGAAAGTGGGCGTTCATGTCCGAAGGTACAATTCCGCAAGTTAAGACTAATTTAATCCGTCTCAACACTCCAACGCACAAAAAACAAAACACAAACTGGATTTGTCTAAAATAAATACATATGAACCACGCAATTAGCGAAAATCTGTCCTCAAGCCTCTTTTGATGGGTATACATCCAAAACAGACAGCTAAATCAGTCAAATCAGTGTCTTTGGTGCAAGTCGATATATTCTTGCGCTTGGTTTGATAAGGGGATGGAAGCATCTATTTAGGTTACCTCTGTTGTCTCTATGAGCAGCAACGTTAGAAAACGTACCTTTTGCCATGTGCGTCCAGCGAAGATTCAGATCATCCTGCGCAGATCATAATCTTCACTGGGCGCATTTTGGATAGCTAAAGCCGAAAAGTTTCTTCATGCAGACTGTGATCAAAATGCACGGATAGGCAAGCTGATTTGAGACTTCGTTGGGCATACATGTCAAAAAGATACGTTTTCTCATGTTACGGCTCACATACAGCTCTCCGCTCAAGGAATCACATTTATACAGAGTGCATTGTCTAAAGATAAACTGCCAGACAATCAATCATAATTCAGTTGTCTTCTTCTGGACGTGTTTGAAACAGGAAAGACTGTACATAATTGTTCGAATACTGCCAGAGACAGCTCAATTTCTAACAAACACAGACGAACCACAGCTTGAGAAAACGTACCATTTGACATATGCGACATACAAAGACTCAAATGTGCCCGGTCATCCGCGCAGTCTGATTAGAGTTTTCATTGTCAGCATGCAGACTTTGCGCCCTTGGCTATCCAAACTGCCCAATGAATATTCTAATCAGATTGCGCGCATGCGCAAGCTGATCTAAATCTTCGCTAGGCGAACATGTCCGAAAGTACGTTCTTTGACATTCCTTTACGTTCTCCTCAGATGTCTTCCCAACTTTCTGAGTCGAACTGCATTGTATATTCAGCTTCAAAGGGACATAAATAAAAAAACATATCCAAGAGTTACGATTCTTGCACTCTGCACTTCATCTACATGTAATGTTGGAGTTTTACGACCGAGTTAACAGTGTGAAAGTCATGTCGAGCCGGCAAGTTAACCATCTCTCACTCTTTCTGGGCAGGCTAAGTCATAAGGCAAACCGTTTAATTTATTCAACTTCCACAGTATGAAGATTTGAATTAGATCCGCATTTACTAGAGTCGCATGTTTCATTACGTATTGAACACTATTTCGTATATGGTATGTTTACGTAGTGCATCCAGTCTGACTGCCTGCGTCTATATATAGGCTATTCTACAAACAAACAATGTAATCAACAAAAATCTTTCCCTTGGTCATTCTTGTAGACTTGCATGAAGAAAGAGTATTACACAGGGCTAGTTCCAGCCTATGGAGAATTTACATAGGACTCTGCCCACACACGGAATCTCATAATATTATGCACAAATACTGCTTGTATATAAGGTACTTATCTCCTTTTATCTGTTCGCGTTGCTTAAATAGACGGTTTTGTATCTGAACACATGGGTACCCCTGCAAAACGCACTCCACCGCTATCAGTAACTCGTAATTCGAATGACAATTTTGCTGATAATAACAGTAAGTCACCGCTAAATATGTTTATAGCACGTATTTACTTGTTTGTATGATATTGGCGCTTTTACGTTTAAATTAATTTCAAGCTGCCCCCACCCCCTCCAGATTTTAACTGCGTAATTATCTTCCGAGAAATTTGATCTTTAATCGAACTAGATTCCAGTTCTTGTCAACCTATTATTTCAATGTAAAAATTGGTCAAGCCTTTCTGAATTGTTTTCATAAAATGTCTTTAAAATTGAAAACCAGTAACATATTTTTTACGTTAAATATGGTAACCCAGATTACAATAAAATGTGGAAATAAATATAATAATTGATTTATTTTCATGTAATGCTTTGTTTTATTCCGGTTTGGGTTTTTGTTTTGGTCTATAATAAATTGATTGTGTGTAGAATCACTTTTTTTTGGTAATTACAACATGCTTTATGCAACTCCGAGTATGAACTGAGTTCTTATGATCTATGTAATGCACCAGCCACTTTTCATAACCAATGCTTATTTCATTAGGTTTTCCTCAGTATTTGGTTTTCCGGAATGTTCAAAATAAAGTAAATGTCATTTCAATTCTTTATCTGATGGAATTAGAATATTTTTGACGTCTTTGATCAGTCAATATTTTTTTAATTTTACACTTAACCGGCTAAGTGCATATCATGCATTTTATAGACATGTTACCGGTTTTTAAATTTTATGACACTTCACATATCAGGAGAGGACATATCTGGCTTATTTTTAGGTTGAAAACCATAGGTTGACAAGAAGTGAAAAAAAAAATAATAAATTTGAAGATAAATTTATTTCTAGTTTTCTTATTTTCAGCTAAAATTTAATCTGTTTTAGATTTTCAGTATTCGATATATTACAGAAATGTATACATATCTTTGTATGGTAATAAAATTTCATTATGGTGTTCCTTTACTATGACAATGATTATAAGCCTGGTGTACATCAGGGACCTCTCATGAAGCCATTTTTTATCTAAAAACAATGCCATTTTCTTAGTTGCTGGCTCGTATTAATAGCATGCAAAGTTTGAAGGAAATCCATGTGTTGGCAGATTTGGAACTCCCTTTTCAAAAAAATCCATCCACTTCCCTTAAACTAAGTGAGTATGGCCAGATGCGCACGTTGCTTTGGGTAATCGGCAATTACTTTTATAAAAGAATTACACCTTTGCTTATCAGTATTCGTAAAATTAAAAAGAATAACCATGATATATTTGTATATTTTCCCAATTCAAAACGTTGCTACAAAAATAAACTCATTCAATCAGTTGCAACTGAAAACAAAACATAAAGAAAAAACAATAACCCGTTATAAGAATAATAATAATAATAATAATAATAATAATAATAATAATATATATATATATATATATATATATATATATATATATATATATATATATATATATATATATATATATATATATATCCCTATATCAAAACTATACTTTATATTTATTATATTTGTCCCTATGTGTACTCGAACACTGTTTAGCCTGATCATTAATTTAACCTACTAGACCGCTTGGGCCTACCATTCCGTTAACAAAATGATTTTGTCACTTTGCACAACTGAAAATATTATAGGTAATTAAGTCCCGGTCACACGATTCCGGTCTAGATTAGCCACGATTTCAACAGTCGTGGTGAATCTCTGTGAATCGCCGACATATACGTTGGGGAGTCTTGAGAGATCTGGAAGTGTTTTGGTCGGTTGTTAAAGATCGGGTAGGCGATTGGACACGATGTTTTTTATTCATAGGAAGATCCTAGCGCAGTTGTAACACTATCTAGCATATTGGTACTGTTACCGTGCATCCAATCGTGGCGTTTCTTAGGTGATCTTGACTGTCTTTAACGACGATTCCGTACGATTCTAAAATGTATCATATGACACGAATTTGTACGATAACCACCGATTCCGCAAAGGTTTATCTACAATCACGACAAATACCAGGACTTGTCTTGAGAATACACGACGACCTACGAATGTTCTGTGATTCATGGCGCTGTTTCTACGATTCTTTACGAAGAAACTACCCAATTAGGCATCTGCCTGGCATGAGGAAGGTCGCGGATTCGATCCATGAGGTCGGCTACATTCTTTCATTTAGATTGTCTCGAAATAATTTTACGGCCAGTCTCTTCTCTCCCCTGACTCAACATGGGAAATTATCAGTTACTAGCGAAATAATTTGCACTTAGTAATGATAAACTGTCAAGAGGGCTGCGGCTTGTGATTGTGGCACTCCGTGGTCTTTTTCTCTTATCTTTTTTGTCCTAGGAACAGTGTACTAACAATAACTGGCCGCGCTTTGCCGGCCTCGGTGGCTCAGTTGGATGCGCCGTCCGACTGAGACCAGGAGGTCGCGGGTTCAACCCCCGCCGAGGTCGGCAACATTCTTTCGTGGATATTGATCATGAAATATTTTCTACGGTCATTCTCTCCCTTCCGCTGATTCAAGAAGGGCAGTTGTCAGTTTCTGGCGAAAGAATGTGCACAATACTGGTAAACCGCTTAGAGGACTAAGCCTGCCCAGTAAAACGTGTGGTTAAGTAAACTGACCGCGCTCGACATGACCCCATTGTGTTGACTGGGCCGTAAAACCTCAACACAAACACAACTGGCCGCGCCCGAAATGATCTTATATGTGTCGAATGGCCATAAGATACATTACGTCATCATCACTATAGTCTAAATGTTCACACAAAGTCCTATCACAGTCACTCAGATCATATTGCTCTGTCATGGAACTGTATCATCATTTGAATTTTAGTAATGCGTCAGGTACAACTGCTGTACTTTAGTTGCTCTTGTTGTACGGTTCCCCTCAACAATGTTATTCATGTCTTGCTTGTTTGCATCGTTTCTCTACGCCCCAGGAATAACTCCATTGTTGTCGTCCTCTTGATCCAAGGCGGCATTCTGAAGGTCAGGGTACCGTAGTCTCACAATATTATACAGATAACAGCAGGCCAAGCCGATGGATTCAATACGTTTGATGTCTGTTGCATGTTGGTGAGAAGGCATCTAAATCTGTTACTCAACGTGCCAAAAGCATTCACCACTACTCGCCTTCCCCCTGAGCCTGTAGTTGAATATGGCAAGTTATGTCTTGAGTATGGTTTCATTAGCCCTGTCCTAAAAAGAAAAAAGCGTCATCTCCGATAATAAAATAAGGTATCGGTGGGACTGTCGTCATTCGGAAATAGGTTTGCTGCAGGAAAACCAATGGAACCATTCTCAATGACCTCTTTCAGTTTAGATGCAGAACCATTCACCCCAATGTCGACCCAGATAAACTTGTGATCAGCATCTGCCAGTGCCATCAAAACAATCAAATAGAACCCTTTATAACTGAAGTAGAATGATCCGCCGTTCCTCGGACATTAAATAGCGATATGTGCCCCATCCAGAGCACCCATGGTGTGATAAAAGTTCCATCTAGTGCTAAACTGTTTGCAAATTTCCTGCCACTCTTCTGGTGTAGTTAGACATGCCTTTACCTCTCTCTTCTATATATACCTCTTGCTTGGCAGACATCATGGACGACTAGGAACATGGTGTTAACAGCAACTCGGAAACCATAAATCAGTGTCCTATAGCTATCTCCTGTTACTAAGAGACGGTGGGTTATAGCCAGCTTCAAACCGGGATCCAGTGCCTTTCTGTATCAGGTATCGTTCTTGGTTAATCTGGGGCCCAACATGAGAAGAAGTTCCGAAACATTTCCTGGTCCATCCAGTCGAAATTCCTGAAAGCAGATACAGTCGAACCCCAATGGCTCGAACATCTTTGGGACCATGAAAATTCGTTCGAGAAATGAGTAGTTCAAGCCACTGAGGGTAATCATGTCACCACTTCATGAAGCAAATAGCGATAATTTAGGGAAATCTTTTCGATTTTCTACACAGTGATTGTATCTTGATTGTGCTCATTAGAATCGCCTCGATGAGGCGATTCTAATGAGTACACAAAACATACAATTTCATGATAAAATAAAAAAAAATTCCTGAAATATTTGTTTTCTTGAGGTACCGGAAGAATTTCGTAGGGGCTCAAAAACGAGTTCGAATTAGCCATGGTAAACGAGCCATCGGTGTTCGAGCCATCGAACTTCGACTGTATTGCCTAAGAAGGGGTCGTCTCTCCAACAATGGCCTGACCCAGTATCGTCTCAAACGTTTCTTCCTCTGCGCTAGTTTGCTAACATCAAGGCCATAACTACATCGTTGTCTGCCGCCTACCTCTCCAGTTCTAAAAAGTTCTTGATCAGCCGTAGTCTCTGCACAGGTTTTAAGAACATTTTCAGTTGTTGTGAACGGCTCAGAATTCTGAAAGCGAATGGATGTAAACCGCAGTCGGGTTCTTATATATACCTCAGTCGTCCCGAGTCGAAGAGGAGCGTGGTAAATCGTGGGTTCATTGTGGTAAATCGGCGATAGGCTTACAGCAGTCGTGCTTAATCGTCTATAATCGTCCATACTCGTCTGTAGTCGTCAAAGCGTCATGTATAATCGTAGCTTGTTCCTGACAGATGCATAGAAGAGGCGTAGCAAGATCGTCCTAGACCGTGGAAGGTCGTAGATATTTTGCAAATTCTTATTCAAGTCGTATGGATGTTTCCGATATTTGTAGCTTCGCCGTAGAAAGACCGTAAGTATTCGTGGGAAGAGCGAATCGTGGACAAATACTCCCCAAATACTCCCGATTTACCACGACTAACACGTCTACGATTTTACATGGAAAATCAGCGTTTAAGCCCTGACAGGGTGACCAGGCTATAACCATGTCCGCGAAGCTGATTATACTGCTGGAAGCGCGGTGGGTGTGTGTGTGTGGGCGGAGGGGGGGGGGGGGGAAGGGGGTCAAAGATTATTTAGTAATGGGTGTGGGTGTAAGTGGAAATGGGGTATTCAAAGGCTTGGAGGGGATCGATTAGATCACACTAGCGTACTTTTCATAAGTACGAATTTGGACATCTTGGCCTAAACAATCGCGAGGTCTCACCAGTGTCTCCATCTAGTAATTTTTGACACACTCACAATTAGTAAAATGGAAATGCTGAAATTGTAGGGGATGTATAAGGTAAAGAGTAAACTGTGCAAATATTTAGTGTAAATATATCCAAAATTTATCAAATTTACCCTTGACATTTCTATGAATGAAAATGAAATTTGAACCATAAGTGGGTTAGGCTGAATCTCGTAAACACAAAGGGTATTCGACTGAACCTCGCGACCTCCCTCCGGATCAATCCCACGAGAGTGGCAAACTGCAGACCTTTACTAGACGCCGCTTTCTGTGTGCTTGGGACCTTCTGTCCCAATACTTAGGGCAAATATGGATTTTGTAACCCTCAGTAGACCGATAATCAAACAAGCTATAAAATAATTATTATAGTGCATTATCATGATTATATGAACTTCAAGATAATTTATTTGAACGTTTTACTCCCAAGGGAGCACCGTCAAAACATTATGTGTTGTGTTATCTTAACCTTTACCATTCTATGGGCAAATTCAGCCAGCGAAAAATCAATGATATTTTACTTGTATTTGCCAGAAAATAGGCTTTGATAGTTTTTTTTAATCTTTTTCCAAAAAGTAGGCTATCGTCGTTTGTATGAAAGGCCAAAGCCTATTATTTTCTAAATCAAATACAAAAAAATATATTGAAAATGTCGTCCGCAGAATATTTTACCCAGCATGCTACGCGTTAATATCTTGTGAACCATGCTGACATTTGCCAGCTTTTTCTCTTAGTATTGTAAAAATCTTAAAAAGGGAAGTGCCTCTCGAATCATATTCAAACTTATCACGAAGTACTGTGGCCTCACATTTCAGAATACAAGGTCATCATTTAGATGATGTAACACTGACAGTCATCGACCACGTCACTGACCACATCACAAATTGCCCCAATACTGTAAGACGGAAAAGAACTTGTTACCGGTTCCTGCGATTTAATGCGTCGGAACCACACGACATGAAAAAAGACAGAGAGGACCACAAATTTTCATAAAACAAAATGAGACATACATGACAATGATGAATACTAAAAAAATACTGTGGCACAATATAGAATATTCCATTTTCAATTTTGTGTAAGTGTGTTCACTGCTCTCAACAGTTGTTTGTTCTTAATTTTTTATTGTCTCTACAGCTGATGTTAGTGCAGTTTGGCGGACATAAAACGTATCCCAGTCCTTCACTATAGTGCAGTTTATATATTCTGGTCCTTTGGTATCATTGTTAAAGCATTCCGGGATGTTTGAAAATTTGTATGATGGCCGTTAATGAGATTTAGTTGGCCGAAAATTAAGCTAATCTGGCCCATGTATCTTGACACTTTAGCTGTTTCTAGTTTTTTTGTTTACCGCTCTCAAGGGCCATTCTATTGAAAATCTACCGAACTCTCGTATTTGTAGCTTTAGCCACGCATTTTTTTTCAAGACTCATCATTTACCAAAACTTCAAATGAATGTCCTGTTTTCTGTTTCAGATATCCTGATGTAAATAATAAACCTTATATGATACTGTTAAAGAGCAAACTGCAAGTCATCAGCTGTCTTAATAATACATTTCGAAGCATATCTGAAACAATTTATTGTGAATTAAGTTAATTTTCTAATCGTACCACAGGGAAATTCATACTTCTTTACAGCGGGTTTTCAATATATCTCTGTTTTATATGTTACTTTATTTCATTATTATTAATGGGGCGGTTGCCAAACCGCCACCAGATTTAAAATACCACATTTCGACAATCTGCTACTAAGTTGAACCTAATAACTAAACAACAAACAGGTTCCTACTAACGCTTAATTGTGCAGTCAAACATATCAGCATTACACACTCTGGTGCTTATGAATAGCGAATAGATAAACAAAACCAAAGATGACTTCACTGAGTTGGGAGCCTTTATGCGAACCGATTTTTTTTTATGTATTTCTGTATTAAGATTAGCATCGGGACCCAGGGTGAAGTTAGCTAGCTGTAAAAGTGCTTTAAACCCCCGGTGGTTTGCTCTACCGACCGTTCTAAGGCGGTGGTCCCGGTGTTAGTCTTACTCTTTGTTGCTTTGTGGTTTATTCTACGAGGCGATTTGTTGTGTGTCTTTACGTGTGTCATTTTGTTCTTGTGTTTTTCAGTCCTTTTAGTATTGCGATTACCTCGCTTGGGGAAGAGAGAGCTAATCATAGTGCTTTTCGTACGTTTGTTCGGTTTGTGCTTGTTAAGATTTGTCAGTTTTCTCTTCCTCTTGGGGTCTGGGAAGGGCTGCGGTTTGTGATTGTGGCACTCCCTGGACTTTTCTCTTACCTTTTTTTTCAAACTTTTGAAGAAATAATACTTTAATCATATTGTGTACAATATCGGCGGACAAATGTCAATACTCCAGTAAAACGCTTCAAATCTTCAACGACGAGTAAAAAAAGTGTAACCTGGGCATTGGTTCTACTAACGTCCGAAAAGGGGCTATTAGGTACCAAAAATGACTTTATAAATATGATCCGCTCTAGAGGCCTATACAATTTCAGGCAAACGCCCTCATTAATAACCTCATTACTTTGATTATTATTTTGATATTCTGTCGATCTTCTATGATAGAATTATTTTTATTATCATTATCATCATTAATTGAATGTATATTTGTTTATTTAGTTTCTATATTTCTATAGATTAACCTAAGTAACATATTCCAATTTAAGGAGACGAGATAGACTGAGGCGGTGGTCCCGGTGTTAGTCTTACTCTGTGTTGCTTTGTGGTTTATTCTACGAGGCGATTTGTTGTATGTCTTTACGTGTGTCATTTTGTTCTTGTGTTTTTCAGTCCTTTCAGTATTGCGATTACCTCGCTTGGGGAAGAGAGAGCTAATCTTAGTGCTTTTCGTACGTTTGTTCGGTTTGTGCTTGTTTAGATGTGTCAGTTTCCTCTTCCTCTTGGGGTCAGGGAAGGGCTGCGGTTTGTGATTGTGGCACACCCTGGACTTTTCTCTTAACTTTTTTGGTAGACTTTGTCTCGGTTTAAGGGAGGGGGCTGTTGTGACTTTCTGTGTTTTCCTACACATCAAGCCACTTCTAAAAAGGAACAGAATCAATTTGCACAGATTTGCCTCACCTGAAAATATATTCATTCACCTTACAAACAAATTTATAGGCATTTACCTCAATTATCTATTATTTGAAGTCAAGGCCTTGAAATGGTCTTGCAAGTACAATTACATTATGCAGATAAAATGTGACGTAAAAACAGAGAAAATCCCATATTTGTTAAATATGATATTTCAAACTACTCAGAAAGCATTTTGTGCTACTTTGTTCATAACTTAACAGGCAGAAAACGTCTATACAATTCCGAAATGTGAAACAAGAACATGTCGAGGATATGTGAAAACGTCTATACAATTCCGAAATGTGAAACAAGAACTTGTCGAGGATATGTGAAAACGTCTTTACAAGTCCGAAATGTAAAACAAGAACATGTCGAGAATAGGTATCTGTCTAAAGCTGTGTTCAAATTGTTCCAAATAAATATGGAAATACCCAGTAAACACTATTGTCATGACGCACTGCCCTCCCGAGGCACTTAAAGGCCCAATATTCTTCAAAATAGACATTTTATTATCCAAGAAAGGTTTAATAAATGATAAATTGTATTAATATAATCATAAAATGTACCACCTGACAGTCTGTAAAATTTCAGTTAGTCTCTCGGTCTTGACTTTGATCAAAAATGAAGTGATGTTTTTATCATATCTCTGAGTTTATGTTGTCAACAGTAATTCAGAGATACGATAAAAAAAAAACATTTCAGTTTTATCCAGTTGACTATCTGAAATTTTACCTGCTGTCAGATGCCACATTCTATGATAGTATCAATACCATATATAAATTTATTAAAACTTTCTTGGGTAAAAAAAAAAATGTCTTGAGTGTAACCTCATTTACCCATTGTAGTCTGGAGACCCCAAAAAGGATAAATGACAAATAGCGCAGATCCAGATCAGACGCTGCAGAACGCGGCATCTGATCAGGGTCAACACTGTTTGCATTAACTATAGGAATTTCTTTAAAACACAGTAATGATAAAAACTAACCAGACACCCTCCTACTGTAAATAAACCGGTCCAAAGAGATGTGGAAGAAGAGTTCACTCGATGAGAATGGCTTGAAATACAATAATTACACTTACCTGCCATTAGGAAATTCTTCTCGTTTCATGCAGTCATATTATCCAGTTCTGACCTGAACTACAGTAAGCAATGTTTTACACTTAATCCAGTATCTGGACATTGATAGCAGATGGAATATTATTATTCACACCAAATATTCGATTTGAGTTGGAGTTTTACGTCTCAGTCAACAATATGAAGGTCATGTCAAGCCGGTCAGTTTACCTAACCCTACTCTAGTCCTCTAAGCGGTTAAACAGTAATTGTGCACATTCCTTCGCCAGAAACTGACAACTGCCCTTCTTGAATCAGGGGAATGGAGTGAATGACGGTAGAAAATATTTCATGATCAATCTCCAAATATTTGGATATACAGGCCTGAGCAAACATTGTAGACCCAGAACAGACGCCGCCTTCTGCGGCGTCTGTTCAGGGCCTACATTGTTTGCGACTCATCCAGCAGTTTTCTAAAGAAATCATCATCAACAGATGGTAAAATGCACTCGTTCTAATTTTAGGACAGCTACGCATCGGAATATTAAAGGCAAATAGCTTTTTGTCCTACTTGTAATGTCCTTTAAATCTGGTTTATCATTTCATTTAAACCTTATCCTGCTGAACCAGAATACACCCTACCTTTGCATACAGTTTAGATCCAGATCAGTTGGCTTCTGAAGAAGAAGCCAACTGATCTCGGTCTACACTGTTTGCCATAAAGTATTCGAATTTATACCAACAATCCGGATCAAGTAATCTGATTGGCTGAAATTAGAAGTGGGAGTGGCATATTTTTATTCAGCAGGACAAGGGTTAATATCACATTCGATTCTCCAAAGATAGACTTCACGAATGAAACGCTGCCTCAAATACAAAAGATCCTCGCCACACGAAAAGAGGTTTTCGGGACATATGCATACAGCGCAGGGCCGATCAGCTGCGGCTCCTCACAGGCTGATCAGGGCCTCTGTCTGCATACTAAAAAATATATCAGAGTGTAGCTATGGCTCTTATAATGTTGTTTGACTTAGATGGGGTGGTCTGGACGTTTACTGTTCGTAAACCCCGAAGACCAATTTTCTCACGTGGCTCAACTGTATTCTGGACCAGGTAAGAAGAAATACTTTTAAATGTCGTCTGCTAATGTTAGCTAGTATAAGTGTTAAGTTTATTGTTCACAAAATCAAATATTCTTTACCACTTTCTTGGCTAATTCAGCAGCCGAGAAATTGAGGATATTTTTTCTTATTTTTCTAAGAAAATGGGCTTTGACATTTCATGCAAATTGTCTCCAAGGAGACAATTTGCATGAAACATAAAAGCCTATTTTCTAGAAAAGATACGAAAAAAATATTTCAAAATGTCGTCTGCTGAAATGTTTACCCAGCTTGCAGAATGATAAACATCAGAATGACCTTTACCAAAAGTATTTACAAGCAAAACTCTAGTTTCTTAGTATCCCATTTTACAGAATGTTTTCCTTTGTTTTCTGGCTGTAATTTTGTTCTCTTACAAATGCGAGCTTGCAGCCGCAGAAACAGACGTAAAAGATATTAACGTTTAGATTTAAGCAGACGACATTTTAAAATATTTTTCTTATCTTTCCTAGAAAACAGGTTTTTAACATTTCATGCAAATTGTCTCCATTGGAGATAATTTGCATGAAATGTAAAAACCTGTCTTCTGGATAAAATAAGAAAAATACATGTAGCATCCATTTGCCGTCTGCTGAATTAGTCCGTAAAAGAGTGGTAAGCTAAACACCCGGGGTTTATAGTACGATGTGTTTGTAGTTGTCTGACATGGGTCGATATTAAATATGCCATCTAAACAGCCAAGAAAAATTTTCAGGGGAGCCTCTTAGACAAAATATGACAATTAAGAAAAATAAACCTATATTTAGTAGGATATCTTGCACTTCAAATGTGCCATAAAAGATTTATGACGGTCGTATATGAACTATCCTTGCTTGTTAGTTTAACCCTTAAAGCGTCAATAACAACTTCAGCAGACGACATTTTGAAATTATTTGTTTTATTTTACACAAAAAAATGTCTTGACATTTATGTGAATCGTCCGCAAAGATACAAATCACATTAAATGTCAAGACGTATTTTCTATGAACTATAAAAAAAGCATGCCGTCTGCTACAAATTTTCCTTGGTGCTTTCAGAGTTAAAAACAAATATATTTTCTGCCGGAACTACTTGGGTGACGTATACGACTAGTGAGGTTCCTAAATAATCTATAAATCACAATTAGCGCGTTTTAGTCAGGTTCTTCCCTAATCGCACATATTCATCAAAATTGCTTTTAATATTTGTGATCGGTTGCTAGTGTTTGTAAAATATTTAAATATTATGAGGTACACGTTCAGCGTGTGTGCGTGCGTGCGTGTGCGTGCGTGTGTGCGTGCGTGTGTTTGTTAGGAAGGGAGGTAAGAAGGATGAGGTGAGGTACATCAAATTGCCCCTCTTCCGATAAGGGATCTACCCTAAATGGAAATTATTTGCATTTTTGCTCCACGTGGGATCTGAATGGGCTTTTTCAGAATGTTTTTATTTTTCCAGAATGGGCTTGCTGTGCAGGGAAACAAACAAGTGCTCACACATGTTCTCTCCCTTTTAACACGTCTTGGAAAATCTACCAAGTGTCACTAGTTGCCTGAAACCATTAATGCCCAAATATCTTCACAAGTCCATCGGAAGCAAAGAAATTGCAACAGAAATACTGCATTGGAAAGGTCAGCAAAAATGCTTTCAAAATAGCCAGTCAATAAAGAGAACTGTTACGTTTTTTAGGGTCGGTACATGTACTTCTGTCAAATTGTTTTGCATCCCTTCTGAAAAGGTATCTGCTCTAAATATGGGAATTTGGCCCCTCCCCAAGGGAGGAAAAGGGGTCTACTCTAAACGAAAATTATTCGCCTCTTGGGAGGAGCAGGGGTATACCCTAAAAGGAAAAACATGTTCCGCTTTGAGAACAGTTTTTTTTTAGAGAAGATCTCTTTTCAGAAGGGGTTGGTATACAGGAAAGCAAACAGGAAGCCACAAAATTCTTCTTTGTAAAAGTCGTGGAAAAATCTACCAGTACTCAGTACCCATACACCATTAATACCCATTTATGCCGAGTGGACTCTTCTACCATAATTCTTTGGACCGGACCATCTCCAATATAAGGGATGTCTGATTATTTCTTTTTATTATCATCATGTTTTGTAGAAATTCCTGCATTTAATGCAAACAGTGTAGACCCGGATCAGACGCCGCATTCTGGACTGTTTGCCAATATCCCTTTTATGAGACACCGGGCATAAATGGATTAATGCCCAAATAGCCAAGATATAATCGGACCGGTCTGTGAACTATTCTATATAAAGGCATGTTGCTCAGAAACTCAGCGTGGCAAGTTGGTAAGACGTAGACAAACTCACGTGTAGTTTATACATTTACTTATATTTCGGTATGTTATACTGACGATTGATGTATTTGTGATAGTTTTATCACCCAACGTCTTGTGAGATCGATTTTATAGAAATAAATCATCTCAACGTTAATCTGTAAAAGCTGAGTTTACGATTTATTTCAGGACATCCATAGTTGTTTAATACCTCTGCAATCTGTACTTGTCAAACTTGTATTACACCAGTTCATAAATTCTCCATATATTTCTAAATTTAATCCTTGCGTTTAAGACGGAATAGTTTCGGTACTAGGATTTGCATTATATTTCTGTACGAAACTAAACGGCAGAGGAAATCCCCCGTTTGATATATTAGCCGTAGACACAGATCAGATACCACAAAATGCAGCGTCCCATCTTATACAGTAGTCTTTCGTTATCTCAAAGTCCAATGGACTCTTTCAAATACTTCGAGATATCCGTACATCTACTTATCAGAATTGCAGAATTGAGGAAAAAATAAATAAAACAAGCGCATTTAACATATGACTATGTAATCTGACTCCAGAATATAGAGATATGTTAAAAATATTGTTGGCAAGAGGAGATTAGAAGCAATTTCTCCTCTTTTCCACAATATTTTGTTACCTGTTGTTAGATTTCCATGTTAAAACAGGGAAAAGATTTTCACTTCGAGATAGGCGGTTATTCGAGATAAGCGAAGTCGAGATAACGAGAGTAGGTTGTATTAGAAATTTCCAAAAACAACGGCACAGATCAGATGCCATAAAACACAGCGTCCCAAACAACAGTAAAGTAAGTTTCTACATTGCCCAGTATTTATCGTAAGTATTCCAACAAACAGACAGACCTGTGCAGACGCTGCAGATCCAGATCAGATTAGAATGCGGCGTCTGATCAGAATCTACAAGATCTACAACAGATTTTAGCCACATTAACTAGTAGTGAAACAATATTGTTCAAATTTTAGGACAGGTACATGTATAGTATGATAGTCGAATATTTAGGTTAATACAATGAAGACACGACGGAATAGTTCAGCGATGGTGGTGGTGCATTTATCTCTACAAGGTTGGGATAGTGTAGTTTCCGATGATTACATTTAATGAGTTACATGCAACGCAACGCAATGTAAGGTTAGTACATTTTCGGGTACGATGACCTTTGGCGGCTATCATTTGCTTTTTGCAGGGCAGTTGCCAAACCGCCACCAGATTTACCAAACCACATTTCGACTTACTACAAACCTAATAACTGCCTAACAAACAGGCCTATGCTAACGCAGATAACGATGAATTCTGCAGTCAAAAGAATTACTTTTATGCACTCTGATTCTTATAAATAGCTAATAATTAAACAAAATCAAAGTAAACAAAACTTTTATTATAAGTTTTTAATCATATTTGAGTGCAATATCGGCGGACTAATACGAATACTCCAGTATAACGCGTCAAATCTACAGCGTTGGATCAAAAGTTTAACCCGAGCCGCGGTCCTTCTAAACACCGACGATTTTAACACCGACAAGTTTGTATCGAAAACACTTGCATTAATATAAATTAATAAGAAACATTGAACAAATGTGAAAATACTGACATGAATATAATCTATCCCTAATCTTGTCCATTTAAAAATATATAAGTACACAGTATACTCATTTTAATATTAAAATTGTCTTTTTACCATTGTGTTTCATTTTGTAACTTCTTGTAGGAACATGTGAGAGTATCGAATAGGCAACTGTCTATGTGTGACTTTTTTAAATTCAGCGTAGATCCCAATTAATCTGTTCTAGAGGCCAACAGAATTTCAGGCAAACGCCCATAAGCACTTTCAGTGCTTGATTCTATCTATATTGTCAAATATGTAATAAGTGATGTCATCGCATGGACATGTGGCACAACATCATGAAAGCAAATAAAAATCACGTGATACACAGAATGACGGTGGCGCGGGCATTTCGTGCTATAAATAATAAATCAAAATACATAAGTCATTAAGGTCTTGAGAAATAATAGTCTCTTATAAGACGCTGTGAAATCATAATTGTGACCGGTCTATGAGGGGAGAAAATAAAAAAATCTATAAATGCAATGTAGGGACGTGGATCAGGAGCAACAACCTACGTCATCACATTACGAAAACACGCCTATTCAAATATATTGAAAATTTCACCACGAAAAACAGAAAGTTTTCGGATAAAAAATCTGATATTTTTACATATTTCTGCTCAAAACATAGATTGTGAGTATTCGTTAGAACAGCCTCGCCGAGGCGATTCTAACGAGTATCCACAATCTATGTTCTTTAGCAGAAATAAGAAAAATAATGTATACCCCTGTAAACCCCAGTTTTACTATATAAAAGTGGAGTTTGAGGGTCAAAATTGTATAGGTATGTTTTCGTGATGAACACGGTGCTGTGTACATGTACATAGCCGCGACTGTCATATTTGCTCGGCATAATGATAAAATCACGAAAAGTGCATAATGTAGCGGACCCCCCCCCCCCAACCCCCGCCCCACACACACAAAAAAAAAAAAAAAAAAATACGAGTGCACGAAAATATTTTAGTATTGCCTTTTACCAAAAATGCACTCCATACAAAATCTAGTTATTGTAGTTTCTTCGACCAATTTTGCTAAAATTATTAGTGCCATTGGATATCAACATGGATAGCCGACGTGTCTGACTATCCACTGCGTTTCAGAAACCCATTTTTTCGAGAGACAGACATTCCATATAACAGAATTTTGTGCATTAGGTGAATATTCTGAATTTTATAAAACCCTAGTAAGTTCAGCAAGATTTCTAACACTAGTTACTAACGGAAATCGGTATCGCCATCATTGTTATGACGTAGGTTGTGAAGGGTGTGGATGCGAAATGAATGTCATGAGTATGATTTACTCTTTCGCATGAATTATGTCACGAAACAGTCACGTGACAGTGATGTATCAGATCACAAACAAGTATTTTTTGACATGTATTAGTTTGCAGATTCCGTATTTATTCTGTGTATTTCGATACACCAGTCATAGCAAACAGTGCAGAATCAGATCAGAAGGCGTCCGGAACTACGATATTTGCCACTCATCTAGGAGTGGTTAGACGCATCAACAGAGAGTGAAACGGTAAGGAGTTAAAGTTACGAAAATTGCCTATTCAAATATACTGAAAATTTTACAACCCAAATATACTGAAAATTTTACAGCTAAAAAATGAAAAGTTCCAGATAAAAAAAATATGCTGTTCTTTATATTTCTGCTCAAAAAACAGATTGTGGGTACCCGTTAGAACCGCCCTGGCGAGGCGGTTCTAAGAAGTACCCACAATTTATGTTTTTGAGCAAAAATAAGAAAAATTTTCTCAGCAAAAATAAGAAAAATAATGTATACCCCTGTAAACCCCAGTTTTACTATATAAAAATGGAGTTTAAGGGGGTCAAAATTATATAGGAATGTTTTCGTGATGAGGTGTCCTAAATATATAGGATGAATACGGTAACACAGCTTTTTTTTTTTTTTTTTTTTTTTTTTTAATATTTTTCTGATCCTCTTCTTTTTTGAGCCTATGCCAGTCTACAACTTTCTTAACAAGTCCTGAAATGGGACTTCGAACCTGGCTAAAATAGTGAAGAAGTTCAGAAGTGCCATTATCTACACGTTCCCCCGATACCGAAAGAAGAGTGAACGAATAGGAACTTCCACAGCCATGACATTCGACCAATCGACTACTGTGCTTATAGCTTTCGATTGACGTGTTTGACTGTCGCTGTATTCTGAGTAGAAAAAAAAAACGGATTTTTAATCAGGATCCATTTGTCTTTACTATTTCTTTGCTTTGTTTTCAAATATTTGACGTAAATTTAATTTTACAGCTAAAATTGGGTCTGATCTATGCAATTTCTACAGTACATTGGATTTATGGAGATTCTTTATTAGAAAATATCTGTTGCTTTTCTTCAGTGAATTTAAATTATTGACGTCCCATCACAATATTATGAAAATGCAAGGAATTTTGAACAAGTGTAACTTATTGAAAACCTGCGTCTAGACTACCTACTCTATCGATATTTTCATAATTTGCAGCCAGGGAAAAATGGAAATGTTCGATGTATTTAAGACACTGAATACAATAAAACTTTTCGTGCTTAGGTAGCAGACAAAAAGTTTTTTGGATTGAATTATGACAAAAGTTTGCAAAATATTTTACTTATGATTAAAGCGCTATGTAAAAAAAAACTAAAACAAAAAACAAAAAAAAAAAACAAAAAAAAAAAAACCCCAAAAAAACAAAAAAAAAAACAAGAGTTGTCAGAAGACAACGCAGCTCGCCAGAAAGGGCTGATCGGATACCCCCCCCACCCCCCCCCCCCCCCCCCACAAAAAAAAAAACAAAAAAAAAAACAATCTTTAAATATTAAATGACAGAGTATCACCTGACTTTGATGTCGGAAGAATGTCAAACTGAGGGATGGGGTACATGTATATGCCATTGAAACATCTTCCCTTAGGCTGGTGTGGATGAAACATGAAACTATATCTTACATACTTCATTAGCCATGTACACTTTTCAAAACTTAAACACAGGTGTAAATGACAAAGTATGACCTGATCTTGACCTAGACAGAAGGTCAAACTGAGGAAGGGGTGTGTACTATTGAAAGGTCTTACCCTAAGGTAGGTGTAGGCCAAACATTAAAGCAGCATCTTGAATACTTTAGCAGTTACGAACACTTTTCAAAAACGTAAATGCAAAACTCAAACATGGGTTTAAATGACAAAGTATAACCTGACCCTGACCTTGGCAGAAGGTCAAACTGAGAAACAGTTCTGTGCTATTGAAAGGTGTTACCCTAATGTTGGCGTGCGCCAAATATTAAAGCGGTATCTTGAATAATCCGGCAGTTACAAACACTTTTCAAAACTTAAACGCAGAACTCGAACATGGGTTTAAATGACAAAGTATGACCTGACTTTGACCTAGGCAGAAGGTCAAACTGAAAAAGAGGTGTGTGTTATTGAAAGGTCTAACCCTAAGGCTGGTGTGGGCCAAATATTAGAGCTCTATCTTGAATACTTCAGCAGTTATGTACACTTTTCAAAACTTAAACGCAAAACCTTTGTCTGGGTGTAAAAGACAAAGTAAGAACTAACCTTGACCTACATAAAGAGTCTATTTTGGGGATGGGAATGTATGCTATTGAAAGGTCTTACCCTAAAGTACAATGTAGTTGTAGGCCAAATATGAAAGCAGTACCTTAAACAGTTAAAAAACTATGCAATCATTTGAAAACTTAAACATTGTGCTAACGCGGAAGCCGACATCAACGCTTGGGTGACAACATAAGCTATCTAGGGACATAGTCCCGGCGAACTAAAAACAAAGAAAAAGGGAAAAAATCTAAAAGATGTAAAAGCAAGGGATTCAAGCGACCAGTTTCCTCTTTCTCAAGAGAGGTGGTTACAGAGCTAGAAAAGACAGAACAAAGACAAAAACTAGGCACCAAACAGAATGGAAGAATATAACACCGAAGGCAGAGGTCACGAAGAAGAAGCAAAGTGAGGTATGCGGACTGAACATATATTTGTCTCTTCTCCTTTCGGGAGCTCGGGAAAAATGTGGTTCATTTATATTTTTGTCATGCTACACATAATGATAACTGAGCTGGGACATAACATTTCCTACAATATATTTGAGCCCAGCGAAAACTCAAATCAACCTGCGGATCCGCTGTAATGTAATAATGCTGCTACAAATCTGAATAAATATGAAGGCTTTAAGTTGCTTATGCATATGCCAGTGTAGGGATTAATCATATCTTTCTAGATTTGTTTTCACAATATAATAAGGCGTAGCAGTTCCTACAATTTTTATTTGCGCTCAGCGAAGACTTGGATATCGTGTATTCTGGCAGGTCTTAGCTGGGTACATGTAGCTTCTGCACATCCCAGTGTAAGGAGAGATCTTCATATGTGTCTAGATTTGTTTTCAAATTATAAAAAGGCGTAGCAATTCCTACATTTTTTATGTGCGCTCAGCCAAAACTTGGAGAGATGCCTGCGCATCTGTGCAGTCTGGTCAGTCTCCGCTGGGTAAATTAAAGTCTAAGGCTTCTTCATGCGGCCAGCGAAGACACTTATCAGAACTTACGTATAAATTTAAGTAGAATGCTTGTACATACTATTTTAGCTAGCATTCAACTTAAATCTAGATCGGACCATTATCGGCCCGACAGGATTTCCTGTCGGGCCGATAACGGTCCGATAGATTTTAATAATGCTAGCTGGGTGAGCCCATTTTATTGATACCAACCTTGCCAGATGTAGATGATGATGGACAAAACGACAGCCTTTGCTTTATCGAAAGAATTATTTTCTAGCATTACTGCCCAGTTTATAGTCATCATGAAAACACGTCTATATAATTTTGACCCCCTTAAACCCCACTTTTGTATAGTAAAACTGGGGTTTACAGGGGTATACATTTTTTTTTATTTCTGCTCAAAAACATAGATTGTGGTACTCATTAGAACCGCCTCGCCGAGGCGGTTCTAACGAGTACCCACAATCTATGTTTTGAGCAGAACTATGAAAAATATCAGAGTTTTTTTATCTGAAATTTTTAAGTTTTTGGAGGTGAAATTTTCTTTATATTTGAATAGGCGTGTTTTGTAATGTTATAGTAATACGGATCATAATTTTAATGGAAACAAAAAGCATTTAGTTATAAAATAGTGCAACTTGTTTGCTTTTAATTTCATAATTAGTAATTATCTGATAGTGTAACGGTTGTAAATTTTAAGTACAGGACTTCATTTGCAACTGGAGTTAATACTTTATATCCCATTCCAACAATGTCCCTTGCAAACAATGTAAAATCAAATCAGACGAAGTAGAAAGTGGTAATACTCCGAGACACACTATTCACCATGATATTAGCAATTCACAACAGCTGACCTGGGCCTTCGCTGTCCGCATATGCTCGAAAACACATGTACGCATGACGAGGCCCATATTGACTTCTTAGAATTATGTTATTGCCCATAATTAACTTGTAAGACGTTTAGCGTAGACCAAGCTTTTCGTGAAAGCTAATGCTTGGCTATAATTATGTTGAGCAGTCCATGGAAATTAGCATTGGACCAGTCCATGACCTTTCATTAAGTGTATCCGGAGCAATGACAAACTCTGTCTGCACCCGTCGGTGTAGATATTTATTTTATGAAGGAAACCGGTATCCGCAAAGAGAATAGGCCAGGGGAATTGTTGAAGATACCTTTTTCACATTTGCGCCATGTACGCTGTTTTGTCTACTCAAAGCAATGTATCAGGTTGTGGTAATAAACAGTGGTGAGAATGAGTCTTGTATCGAAATTGAATACGACACTTGCGCTCTGAACAGGGCCTGACATATTCACAAATAGTGCGTGGAGCATTGGTCAGACGGCGCACGTATACAGTACAAGCTGAAGTGTATCGGCGCTGATCGTACATCCATGTGTTTAATATCATTTTGTTGTAGGAGTTCAGAGAAGGAGAATGATAACACATTCAGAGAGACAAGTCTTTCAAAATAGTTTTTGTTGCCCATTGGAGCAGCTTTTCGGAATGGGTTTTGTGTGCAGGAAAGAAAACCGAAAGTGATAAAAGCCACCCCACACACACACTTTAGAAAAATGGCAGAAAACGGTGGTAAACTTGCAAAATATATGGGGCGGGGTATTTGCGGAATACAGAGTCAGATCATTCTTCACAACCAAACAATTTCATTAGGGTCTTTATTGTCTCTTTATAGCATCTAATGATTCTGTAACGGACAGCAAAAGTCTCGATGAGACTGCGCGAATGGTAAGAGTTAGCTAGGCCTTCACTATCCGCAAAACAGATATGGTCCGCGCCAAGCAAACAAGTGTTTCCGAACATGCGCAAAATACGCAGATTCAGAGCATCATGCGCATGCGTAAAGTATCACCCGGGCCTTTGCCTTCCATTCATACATTCTATAGTATCCAACGGTTCTGTTAGTGGACAGTGAAGGTCCTGATCAGACTGCGTGGATGCGCTGTCTGATCTGGGCCTTCGCTGTTCGCATATGCCCGAAGACACGTTTTCCCGTCGCACCGCCTTTATTTTCCCCTCGGAGAAACGCTTCTGATACGGCTTTTAAAGTGTTCCAGAAGTGATATTCCCACTCGGTACTGTATAAAATGACCAAGAACACAAATCTGTTTTATCTCAACTCAAATTATCCAAGCAATAAGAAACCATAACAATGTCTATATTATTATTTGTGCCGCAACATCCGAAAATGTACCTTCGAACGTATGCGCCAGCGTAAACACAGAGTAGCATGTGAATCCTCAGTCAAACAGTCTACACTGGCCACATTACGAAGTTCTGGTTTTTTTGCTTCTTAAGAGCACTATGTAAAGTCTAATCAGTCTGCGTGGCTGTGTAAGCTGAGGCGTTTTCGTTGAAAGCATATGTCCAAATGTGCCACGATGGCTTATCTTATTATAATGCAGAAAGGATGTGTTCGTCTAGACTTTGTTGACTGTTTGCTTTAGATTTTGCATGACTCATTTAAAATACAACGAAAACTAGAACAGACTATCCAAGAAGGTTCGTATGTACCATCAAATAGAACCTACGCTGGTTGACACTCATCAAACAGGTTGATTACTATTATTTCGCTGCAGTCACACAAACTTCGATTTTCAAAGGTGTTATTATGGATACATTTTACTTTAGAATTAATAGTCTGACAGCGACGGTGCCTTTTGTCTTTACCATACTCTGGGCTAATTCAGTAAATAACAAATACATTGTATATGTATAATCAATTTGTCATTTACTGCATTTACTGAGATATATATATGCGCCGTCTGACCAATGCTCCACCGAGCTTTATTTTTTTTGAATACAGTAAACTCTGTTCAGAGTGCAAGTCATATCTGCTTTTGATATATTTTATACATGTAACAAAAACTCTTTTTGGTAGCACTGGATCCAGAAAGGATGCTGATCTGATAGGGATTAAACTACACTTTGAGAGTCAATCATTAACAGTGCAAATGATTTGTTTATCTGAAGCTTTCGCCTTCTTCTGAGGTTTTCTATTTTATACTCATTACGAAAACACGCCTATTCAAATATATGGAAAATTTCACCTCCAAATAAACCTGAAAATTTTCAGCAAAAAAACTCTGATATTTTTCATATTTCTGCTCAAAACATAGATTGTGGTACTCGTTAGAACCGCCTTAAACCCCACTTTTATATAGTTTCACTATATAAAAGTGGGGTTTAAGGGGGTCAAAATCATATAGGCGTGTTTTCGTGATGTTACTTGGTGAAATATAAAAAGGAAATGAAAAATGTAAAATTTACAAACAAAGTTATATAAGTTGAAATTGTTGGTAAACAGATTATGCCCTTTTCGGGCCCGTGTTATCTAGCCCGCTGCGACTTGATAACTGAGCGTGTTTGGATATATGTGAAATGGATACATTGCGCGATAAACATAGCGTACAAAAAAGAAAAAGCTCAACTTCCTATCAACATGACCATAGACACAACGTACAAAAAGTAAAAAGCTTATATTTCCTGTCAACACCACTATGCCCATATACGCAATGTATGCAATGCGCCATAAACCTTACACCGAAAGGGATATACGCCGTACTGAGTGTTTCTCACCAATACTTAAGGCAAATGGACCCAACTTACGCTGTAATTCCGAAAACTCACACGAACAAAATTTTCGCATGCCCAAACTAAGGAACGGTGATTCCCTCTACTGGTCGCCTTTGTTGATACCATATGGCCGTAGAGTGTTCAGAAGTCGGATCCAATAGCTCTCTCGAGCTTTCCTGGTTCGATCTATCAACTGCGGATTATGAACTAAGTAACAAAGCGATGCGTGGTTAAGGAAATCATGTTATGGTGAACAGAAGTGTTCTGCGACAGGAGACCTCTCGAACCGCTTGTGTTTCCAATCATCCCGGTGGCCGTTCATCCGTTGGTTCACATGATTACCGGTTTCACCAACATATTGTTTTCCACACTTGGTGCATGTTATAAGGTAGACAACATTGGTCGTCTTACAACTAGTGCCGCACCTAAGCTTAATGGTTGCCTCAGATGCTGACATCGCGATTTGTGTTGGGGTTGTCATTTTGCAGGTTTTGCATCTTGCTTTGCTGCACGGTCGTGTCTCCCCAAGTGGTTCATCATCACGTGTGTCTGGTTTGAGGTTGGCACGTACAAGAAGATCCCGCAGACTCTTGGGTCTTTTGTAGGCCATGGTCGGTCTTTCTGTGAAGATCTCGCTCAAAGTGCTAGAGGACTCAATGATAGGTCAGTGTTTATTGACTATATCCTTCACTTTTGTTAAGTCTGGGTGATACGTCAACACGAAGGGGAGAACGCTGGATTCAGATTTAGGCCTATAGGAAAGTAGATCTACTCCGTTCTGTTGCCGTGCTCACTCAATGCAAGTGATATTGCCTGCTTCTGATAATCCCGATTGCAGAGGTGGTCAGTCAGTTCTCTTGCTCTTGATTCAAAATTGTCCGAATCAAAACAAATGCGTTTGAGGCGAACTGCAAGGCTGTAAGGAACATTTTTGCAGCAGTGTTACGGGTTTCAACTTGTGGGCAAGAGATACTGTTGTGTATCTATTGATTTTGTATAGAGATGAACATATATTGTATCGCCCAAAAGCCTTAATTTGGTGTCCAGAAACATATGCTGCTCGTTTGAAATTTCAGCTGTGAACTTAATTTTGGATGGAAATTGTTGGCCTCGTCGAGGAAAGTCGTCAAACTCTCGAGGCCGTGTGACCACTTCATGTCAATATCGTCAATGAGCCTTAACCATGAAAATGGTCTCAAGGTCACTGACCTAAACAGCTGTCCCTCGAGACGACCCATGAAAATGTTGGCTTATGCAGGTGCCATTTTGGTACCCCTAGCAGTGCCTAGGGCCTGGAGATAATGTTTCCCGTTGTACTCAAAGTTGTTCCATTTGAGTATGAGTGTCAGAAAATTTGACCAGTTCGTGTAGGTGGGTCCTTGACTTTTCTTTCCTCCAAAACTTCATTGCATGTCTGGATGCCGGCTTGATGAGAACTATTGGAATAGAGGGAAGTAACATCCATAGAAAATAGGAGGGTGGCGGGCGGAAATGGGGCCTTGACATCTTGCTTCCTCAGGAAATCTGTTGTGTACTTTAAGTAGGACGGCAGATTTTGAACATGAGGTTGCAGATGCAAATCAACAAATTCTGATATCTTTTCCGTGGGATGGCCATTGGTAGAAACTATCGCACGACCAGGGTTGCCGGCTTTATGTATTTTTTTTCTACCTGCTTTAGGTTCGTCAAGAAACAGGTAATTTCTAATACTTTCGCTCATATCGCCTTCATCGCGCATTTCACTGACCGCTTCAGACACTTGTTTAGCGAACTCGGGTGTGGGGTCATGATCTAGAAGTTTGTAGTAAATGGAGTCTCATAGTTGTCTCTCAGCCTCTGAGATATAGTGATTTCTGTCCATGACAACAACCACAGAACCCTTGTCAGCGGGTTCTATGATGATCTCTTGTCTGCTATGATTTTGAAGATCATAGAGAGCACTGCGTTCGGATTTCGTGAGATTGTCGTGTTGAGGATTTGAGGACTTGTGTGACGCTATGTCAGACTCAATACTTCTAATAAACATTTCCAGATCAGGACCTCATTTTAGGAGTTGCCAATCGCTTTTAAGTAGAAACTCGTATATTTCTCCGATGAACGGCGGACATGTCTAGGTTTCTGTCCCCGCCCAAAGATATATGACAGAGGAAATTTATTGCATGACACTAAGGTCTTCAGCCGACGCATGCGGCTCAAATAGCACTTCAGTGATCGTGATGACTCTAACCGTTCATCAAATATCCGAGTTTCGTATCTAAAACCGATTGACAACCATCCCCACCCCCATACAAGGTTCTGATCTGGAAACTTTTATTACATTCCGAAAACACGCCTATTCAAATATATAGAAAATTTCATCTCCAAAAACTGAAAATTTTCAGATAAAAGAACTCTGATATTTTTCATATTTCTGCTCAAAACATAGATTGTGGGTACTCGTTAGAACCGCCTCGGCTAGGCGGTTCTAACGACTACCCACAATCTATTTTTTAGCAGAGGTAAGAAAAATAATGTATACCCCTGTAAACCCCAGTTTTACTGTATAAAAGTGGGGTTTAAGGGGGTCAAAATTATATAGGCGTGTTTTCGTGATGAGCAGTATGGTGTCTGACATAGCGCCACATAAGCACACAAGTCCGAACACAGTGCTCTCTACGGTCTTCAAAATAGACAATAAATCATCGTAAAACTAGCTGACAAGGGTTCTGCATTTGTTGTCAATGACAGAGATCACTACATCTGAGAGGCTGAGAGACAACTAAGAGACTCCACTTACTACAGACTTCTAGATCATGACCCCACACTCGAGTTCGCCAAACAAGTGCCTAAAGCAATCAGTGAAATGAACGGTGAAGGCCATATTAACAAAAATAACGGAAATTAACTGCTTGTTGATCAACCTAAAGCAGTTAGTTCCTACCTACTCCCCAAAATACACAAAGTCGGCATCCCTGGCGGTCCACAGTTTCTGCCAATGGCGATCCCACGGAAAAGATATCAGAGTTTGTTGATTTGCATCTGCAACCTCATGTTAAAATCTGACGTCCTTCTTAAAGGACACAACAGATTTCCTGAGGTAGCAAGATGCCAAGGCCCCATTTCCGCCCACCACCCTCCCTGTTTTCATGGATGTCACATCTCTCTATACCAATAATCCCAATCAAGATGGCATTCAGGCATGCGAGGAGTGTTTGGGAGGAAAGAAACTTCAAGGACCCATCTATACGGACTCTGGTCAAACTTCTGACACTCATACTCAAGCAGCCGACAAATTGTGATATTTTTCTTATTTTTCCCAGAAAACAGACGGTAACATTTTATGCATATTGTCTCATAAGGAGACAGTTTGCATGAAACATCAAAGTCTTATTTTCTGGGAAAGATAAAAAAGAATATTTCAAACTGTCGTCTGCTGATTTTTTACCCAGCATGCTACGCGTTAAAGCGTTAACTGTGATACAGTTACCAATTCAATGCTTCTAACTTTCATTTCTAACAGCAAAACCAGACACACTTAACACAAAGTGATACTATATCTAGAATCACAAGTTGTGAAAGCAAACCAGATTTGTTTTCAAGTAGAAGCGTCCATTAGCGACAAAAAACACGACATTTCATCAGCTGAGTCAACAACTGCTTTTTTTTTCACAACACTACCGTAGTTGCCTAACTGACAGTTATTTTTTTAAAAAAAAGCTTTGAAAATCATCATTTGGCGTTTTTGACATTTACCACTCTCTGCGCTCATTCAGCAGACGACAAATTGATTATATTTTTTTTTTCCTTTTTTACCATTAAACCGGTTTAGACATTTCATGCAAATTGTCTCCCTTGATGACAACTTGCTTGGAATGTCAAACCTGTTTTCTGCGAAAAATAAGTAAAATGTTTCAATATTTCATCTGCTGAAAATTTCAACCAAAGTGCTAAGCGTTAAATAATGCAGTGGCATGTTATGCTGTTTCCAAGAGCTACATCAAAAGCACATAGTCTTCTTGCCACCTGTTTAACGCGAATAATCGGATTGAAGTTGGTGGCATTGAACTTGTTTGCCGTCCAGGCTTGTCTTTGAATGCTTTGAAGTGTTTAGGCACATTACGATTTGGGCATTTCGTGTTTCTAAGTCACCTATCAAAGTCAAACAGGCAGAAAGGCTCCTATCTAAGTGACACAATACTACTCAGGCGGAAACGCTTCACATAGGCGATTGATTGTGTTGGGGTTTTGACGACACGTCAACCCTTGTAGGTCATTTTGTGTCGTCTCCCAGAGAAAGGGAAAAAAGATAGAAGAGATAGTAGAGGATAAGTAAGAGAGGGACAGGAAAGAAAGGGGAACAGGAATGAAAGCGGTGAAACAGAAGAAATAAAAGCATTCCCCACTACCCTTATCTGCTACAAGGATAGCAAGCCTTGCCCAACTGTAAGCCGATATCAGTTGGTGACGTAAGATACACAACACCTCTACCACACCCGCCCACACCCCCCCACCCCCCACCCCCCCCCTCTCACACAGGCGGAAAGCTCCTACGTCACATAGACATTAACGCTCCTGTCTAAGTCACACAGGCGGAAAGGTCGTATCTAAGTTACACAGGTGTAAACGCTCCCGTCTAAGACGGAAAACTCCTATCTATGTCACACAGGCGGAAAGGCTCCCATCTAAGTCACAAAGACGGAAATCTCCTATCTAAGTCACAAAAACGCTCCTATCTAAGTCACACAGGCGGAAAGGTCATATCTAAGTCACACAGAAGGAAACGCTCTTATCTATGTCACACAAACGGAAAGGCTCCTATCTCATACAAACGAAACGCTCCTATCTAAGTCACATAGGCGGAAAGGTCATATCTAAGTCACACAGAAAGAAACGCTCCTATCTATGTCACACAAACGGAAAGGCTCCTATCTCATACAAACGAAACGCTCCTATCTAAGTCACACAGGCGGAAAGGTCATATCTAAGTCACACAGAAGGAAACGCTCCTATCTATGTCACACAAACGGAAAGGCTCCTAACTCATACAGACGAAACGCTCCTATCTAAGTCACACAGGCGGAAAGGTCATATCTAAGTCACACAGAAGGAAACGCTCCTATCTATGTCATACAAACGGAAAGGCTCCTAACTCATACAGACGAAACGCTCCTATCTAAGTCACACAGGCGGAAAAGTCATACATGTATCTAAGTCACATAGGCGGAAAATCCACAGGCGGAAAGGTCATATCTAAGTCACACAGGCGGAAAACCTCCTATCTTTGTCACACAGACGGAAAGGCTTCTATCTCATACAGACGAAACGCTCCTATCTAAGTCACACAGGCGGAAAGGCTCCTGTTTAAGTCAAACAGCCGAAAAGGCTCTTATCTAAATCACGTAGGCGGAAACGCTCCTAAGTCACACAGGCGGAAAGGCTCCTATCTCACACAGACGAAAACGCTCCTATCTAAGTCACACAGGCGGAAGCGGTTCTATCTAAGTCATACAGACGAAAGGCTCCTATCTAACACAGACGAAAACGCTCCTATCTAAGTCACACAGGCGGAAACGGTTCTATCTAAGTCATACAGACGGAAAGGCTCCTATCTCTAAAATCAGACGGAAACGCCCCTATAAAGTCACACAGGCGAAAGACTCTTGCTTAAGTCAAACATGCGGAAAGGCCTCCATATAAGTCACACAGGCGGAAACGCTTATATCTAAGTCACACAGGCGGAAGGCTCCTATCTAAGTGACACAGGCGGAAAGGTTTCTATATACACGTAAGTCACACAGACGGAAACCCCTATCTAAATCACACAGGCGGAAAGGCTCCTATTTAAGTCGCGCAGGTTGAAAGGCTCCTAAGTCAAACAGGCGAAAAGGCTTAAGTTAAACTTAAACACAGGTAGAAAGGCTCCTACCTGTCACACAGGCGGAAAAGCTCAGTTCTCCTTAACCCGCTGAATAAAATAAATAAATAAATAAATAAAACGACATTTTAGATACATTTTATATTTCGCAGATAATTGGAGACAAATCGAATTTAATACCGAGCTTATTTTCTGTGAAAAAAAAAAAAATCATTCATATGTTCTGTGATTGTGGCAGTTCCTGGCCACCTTCTCTATAATTTTGGTGGCTAGCTGTAAGACCAGAATTTTATTCAGATAGAAATTGAATTACACTTAGTCTCTCTTTTTTATTACAATACCATATTAATAACAAACGTCACAGTCTGTACATTTTGTCGTGTTTTGGTTAATATCAAATAACGACACTAACAGGTAAAGTCTGGTACAAACCGTATAATTTTAATTTGATGACTGGACCAGAAATTCAATTAGACGCGAACTAAGATAAGCTTACCCATTTTTTTATGTTCCAGAATTAGCAACAGTTGCTGTCAGAGGCTTAATGTCAGACAAAAAATGTCCAGACCAAACTTCGAGGACACAATCAGACGAAAAAGGCTCAGGTCAGCTTTCGAGGGAATAAAAGGTAAAAAGTTAGTTACTAAGTACATTAACGCTTTGCATGCCGTGTAAAAATTGCAGCAGACGAGATTTTGAATTATTTTTCTCATTTTTCCTAGAAAATAGGATCTGACACTTCATGCAAATTATCTCCTAAGGAGACAATCTGCATGAAGTGTCATATCCTATTTTCTAGCAAAATTAGGTAAAATGACATCAGTTTGTCGTCTTCTGAATTTGCCCTTAGCGTGATATGCGTTAAGAAATCGTTAAATAGTAAAACGATTGCTAGAAATAACAAAATAAGAATTATAATAAAAGTAAAGAAGATTGCCTTTAGAAACAAAGAACACATTACAGAAAGAAAATGTGAGCCTCGGTTTTATTGAAACTCTTCATAAGCAGTAATGAAGTTTGCAACACTGCTTACGCCCTCTAGCGTATACATGAGCAGAACTACATTTTCAAAGATACCACAATGGGCTCAGTATAAGTCTCTGTTGCTGTCTTTAATAATAATAATAATAATAAAGAGTCGGGATAGAGCGTTTCCTAGAAGATTGCACGTGGACCCAGCGAAAACTCTGACCAGGCTGAAATCACTCAACGCATCCACTTAGTGATTTATTAAGTGATTTATTTTCCGCTGTCGGAATCATGGATGTTTCGCCAAACTTAGCCGGGGCACAACATTTCCTACAAAATTGCGTATGCGCCCAGCGAATACTCCGATCAGCCTGCGAATCCGCACAGGCTGATCAGAGTCTTTGCTACCCGCCTGAAGACGCTTTGTATCCTTGACTACACATGGAAAGCACAGTGAAAACTGATCAGACTGGTCGGATGCGGAGAATGATCTGAGACTTCTGTAGGAAATGCTGTGGGCCGACTCATATTTTGTTTTCCGATGAAAATGCCAGGGAATAATTAACCTTTACCACTCTCTGGGCTAATTCTGAAGATGACTAATTGATGATATTTTCCTTGTTTTTCCCAGAAAACAGGATTTGATATTTCATGCAAATTGTCTTCAGTGGAGACAATTTGCATGAAATGTCAAACCTGTTTTCTGGTAAAAAAGAGAAATTTTTCAGCATGTCCTGTGCTGAAAATTTTACCCAGAATGCCAAGCGCTAATCAGATCAGATGAGTGTCTGGGAGTCGGTTTAAATGACATTTAGCATGTAGTTTTCCACAGCGGCAGAATTATTAATATGCCAAATGATCAGGTGTTCTCAGCCAGAATAACTGAGTCACGTCAGGCGGAAAGCTGTCTTCGAGCTGCATGCGCAATGGTATGGCAGCATTATTGTTTACTGTAGAATTATGAATTGAGAGCAAATGCCTTTATGAAACTGTTCGGATACGCACTCTGATCTGATTCTGCGGGCAGCGAATCCAGCACATGAGCAGTCTGATCAGGAAGATCGGTGTCCATTTGCAGAATCCTTGAATACTTGAATCCTTGAATGCCATTACGAAAACACGCCTATTCAAATATATAGAAAATTTCACCTCCAAAAACTAAAAGTTTTCAGATAAAAAAAACTGATATTTTTCATATTTCTGCTGAAAACATAGATTGTGGGTACTCGTTAGAACCGCCTCGGCAAAGCGGCTCTAACGAGTACCCACTATCTATGTTTTTGAGCGGAAATAAGAAAAATAATGTATACCCTTGTAAACCCCAGTTTTACTATATAAAAGTGGGGTTTAAGGGGGTCAAAATTATATAGGCATGTTTTCGTGATGCGTAGATGTAAAGGCCTAAACTGGTAACACAGGTCTTGATGAGACTGTGAAATATACATTCTTATCTGAATCTGTGTATTTCGCTTACGTCAGCTTTAAATGTTGAACATTGAGGGGGAAGGGTGGCACCGTGTTTCCTTCAAGATTGTATGTGCGCATAGCGAAGATCAGCCTGCGCATCCGCACAGTATGAGTAGTCTTCGCACGGCAATCTGTGGGTAGAGAAGGATCCAAAGCGTCTTCAGGTGGACAGTCAAGACTCGGACAGTCAAGGCTTGTGCGCCCAGCGAAGACTCGGATCAGCCTGTGCATCCGCGCAGGCTGATCCGAGTCTTCGCTGGGCGCACAAGCAATCTTGTAGGAAAAGCTTTGTCCTGACTCAGTTGTATAGCTACGGCGAAACGTTAGACATAAAAATGTCACTATTCAAAATTTATAAAATATAAACAATATAGATAAGTGATGAATAAAAAAAAAGTGACTTGGTTTTAATATCAAGATGCAACAACTCACAAAGGTCAGTTCGTCCAATTATTTAGTGTATTTTGGTGTCCTTTATAAAAAAAAGTGCTGATTGGTTCTACAATTGTCAATTAATCCGTGACCGGAAAACAAATCACCTAATAATACTACGTGAATGCGTAGAGTGCTTTCAGCCTTCGCTGTCTCAATTTTTCATTTTCCACCTCCTGACATATTTAGCTTTGTATACCGTCATACTGTCAAAGAAAACTAGATGAGACAATTTTATTTCTTTCTTTAGAAAGGGATGTCCTTACTTCATAAATAAGGCAACCAAAAGGCAAAGGTCGATAAATGACGACCTTATGTTGATACGCGCCTTATAGAGAATTGCTGCTCAAAGGGTATGAGCGTCAACGTGAGAAAGCGTATCTTCTGAAATATGCGTCCTACGAAGACTCAAATCAGCCTGCGCATCCGCGCAGTCTGATTAGAGTCTTCGTTGTCCACATGAAGAAACTTTACATTCTTGGAAATTAAAAACGCGCCAATTGGAGATTCTACTCAGACTGCATGAATGCGCAGGCTGATTTGAATCTACGCAGGGCGCAGTGTCCGAAGGTACTTTTTTTTTTTTTTTTTTGACGTTGCGGCTACTATAACATTACATGGTCATATCTCATGGCATTCACTAGATATAAAGCCTTGGCAAGTATTAACTGTTTGTGGATTCTTAAGAAATCTCAAGCGGCATTACTTTTAGAGGTTTTTTTAAGCCTTGGCCATTTGAGTCCGTGAATTAAAGGTAAAATACATTAGAATTAAGCTTATGAAATTCTCGGAATTGCTTGGTTCTTGTGTTGATCGTCGCTGCTTGTTAAGTCCTGTTTGTAAACTTTTCTGCTTGAAAATCAGCATCTTTCAGAGAGTCGTTTTTGCTGGGCGCTTAACTCGAAAGAAGTAAATTTGCAATTTTTGTCATAATTCAATGAAAAAACCATCTGTAACTACTGATACAAAAATGTTTTATGTTGTTTATTATTTTTTTTTTTTCTTGAAAATCAAATAGTTTCACTTTTCTCAAAGTAAAAATGGCTGCAAATTTATGCAGAAATCAAAAGAGTAGGTAAATTATAAGCAGGTTTTCAACAAGTCCCGTTTCTTCAAATTTGTTGTGACATATTAGCCAATAATCATCAGCAAAGAAAAAAAAATATAAAATAAAAATAAAAAATATTTTCATATCTAAAATATAAAAAAAATCACTAAACTACGGAAATTACATACGTGTACATCAGATCAATTTTTGGCCATAAATTTAATTTTAGGGTAAATATTTGAGAACAAAATACAGAAATATAAATCAAACAATGAGCCAAGTACGAAAAAACTTAAAATAATACTGGTGCGACCAGCGAAGACTCTGATCAGACTGCGCATCCGTGCAGTCTGATCAGCGTTTTCACAGATCGCTTGCGACTTCTACAGCATCCAGGCTATCCACACAGGGATAAACGAGAACCTTTGCCATACTATGCGAATGTACAGGCTGATCTGAGTCTTTGCTTGTCACACAGATCTTATAGTAGGTTTTGTCGTGCGCTGGCTCAAATGTTTTCTGATAAGATAGGGTCAAACAAAAAGTTTCCATTTTAAATAAAACGCAAGGCAAAAACACGTCTTTCGGAGTGATGTCGAAAGGACAAAAGCATTGTGGTCACCTGCTGTATGACTGCCCAACTTGCTTTCTGTTTTGTTTTCATACGTCCTGTTTACTTGGATGATGCTAGCATTGCGGTAACCTCACTACAAAACCTGCCCACTTTGTTTTTCCTCTCTCTCTCTCTCTCTCTCTCTCTCTCTCTCTGTATGTGTGTGTGTGTGTGTGTGTGTGTGTGTGTGTGTGTGTGTGTGTGTGTGTGTGTGTGTGTGTGTGTGTGTGTGTGTGCTTGCTTTGTTTATTATTATTAGTATTATTTTTATAATATATTATCATCATAATTATTGTTAGTATTCATACAACATTTAAACCTAGGATGAAGATTTGGTGGCAGTAAAATCCATATACCCCCTTTCTCTCCCAACCCCCAGTATTTTTACATGTACTATTGACCTGTTCTAAGACGGTGATTCTGGTGTTCTTTGTTCCTTGTGTGGCTTTGTGGCTACATTTGTACTCGATGCGAGGCTAAGAACCAGGAGGAGAATATACAATTATGAAATAAGCAAGTTTCACAAATGGTAATATGGAACAGCGGTTAGCTATAATTATGATTTTATTACACGACAGTCTCTTCATATTGAAATTTCCATGAAAAACAAGCGTCACGTACTAAAAGACCGGTACACAAACAAATATAACTGCCACAACACGAACCGTCTTAAACGGTCAGTAGAACAATGTAACGGGGACTTTATCCAGTTTTACTTCACTATAGTGCAGATTATATTTTTATTTCCTTTGGGATCACTGAAACCATTATGGTAGCTTTGAAAATCGTATACCGTTTAAACCTGAGCTAGGGGAAGTATGCAGTTTCGCAAACTACATTTCTGCATATGAAGAACTTAATGAAACGGAGTCTTCCATTTTCGTTCTTTTGTGTGTGTGTGTGTGTGTGTGTGTGTGTGTGTTGTGTGTGTGTGTGTGTGTGTGTGTGTGTGTGTGTGTGTGTGTGTGTGTGTGTGTTGTTTTTTTGTTTTTTTCAAAAGCAACCTCGCGCGAAACCTCACTCATCATTTTAATGCAGCTCCAAATAACAAATATATGCTGGGTCCGCAAAAGCGTCCTCTATCTCATCTTCTAACATCACAATGAAATACAAATATTCACAAACACTGTGGAAAACAAAGCAAAAGTGCTCAGTGGCGAAGCCAGAATACAAGAGAACAACAAGCAGGACTACGACGAGTCCGACTACAGACACTGATAGTCAAGCGCAAACCTTCTGAAACAGATTAAGAAGGGAGCCGTCATTTAGTCTGAGGACCGAAGCACCATTGTTTAAGTCGACTGTTATACTGGGAAAACACCTTGCACTGAACAAACAGTGGACAATAGTATGTTCATTTTGCTTGAAGCGTGGCAAAACGTGTAAACCCTGATAATATATTTCCGGTTTTATATGGCATTGTTTGACTTTGTTGGTTTCGGTTTTAAGTTTTCAAATTTATAACAAAAACGGACAAACGCACAAAAACAAAATATGTTAGTTTTTCGTTAGCAATATCTTCGTTTAAACGCGAACAACTCGACAAAAACGACAAACGATTTGCATTAATTTGTTTTGCAGTGAAAAATCTGCCGATGCTATAAAATGCAATTAGACTGGCGATATCAACTTGTATTATTGTTGGAAAAGATTTGAATTGCTTGTGAAATCCATTTAAGAGCTAGATAATGTCTGTTGCAGTATAATAAGACATAGCCTTGTGACATTAGGAAATGAACACACATTTGCTGACACTATGAAATGTTGGACATTGATTGAACATAAGCATTAATACGATGCTCTTTCCCTAGAAATGTATGTCTTTCAGGTCTTAAAGTGTCCTGTTACAAATGATAAATGGTTTTTGACATGGATACTGAACATAACAGTTTATTTCTTGGTGTTGTAATAGAACAAGTATCCATTTCACTATAGGAAGCAAATGGAACGCGTACCAAATACTGTCGAACGTCAATGGCTCGAATAGCTTTGGGACCATGGAAATTTGTTCTAGGCATGGAAGTTCGACCCACTGAGGGTTAATTGGGGATAATTATCAACCATATCCCCAAGGATGTGAGGGGACATATGAGTAATTTAGTGGTGTTTGTTTTTCGATCTTCTTTAGAATAATGCTAAGTTGTGTGTAGTCGAATCGCCTCGATTAGGTGATTCAAATGAAAACACACAATATACATTTTTATGATAAAACAAGAAAATTTCCATAAAATATCCCAAAATATTTGTTTGCTTGAGCTATCGGAAGAGCTTCTTAGAGACTCAAACATGAGTTTGAATAAACCTTTGTAAACGAGCCATCGCTGTTCGATTTATTAAAGTTTTATTGTACTACTTATGAGTTTAATTGTGCTCAGTGGCTACTAGCACCTAGCTACCAGGAAACTGTGCTCTTTAAGTGTGCTCAGTAGCTAGCTACCAGGATACTGTGCTCAATAATTTTGCTCAGAATCTTCTAGCAATCTTTCAAATTGTACATATATGTACTCAGCGTCTCTCTTATGATCTTTACAATAACAGAGAGAGAGAATAATTTCACTGTCCATCGCTTACTGAACACACGTTTGATATGCGCGTATATATTTCATATTAATTCTGACTGGCAGGTTAGGATAACTATCTGCCGCTAACAAATATACACATGTAAATTCAGTGAATCCTCTTTACAACGACAGCATAAGTCTCCAAAGATGTTGCCATTAAAATGAATGTGCTCTTGTAAAGAACTTTAATGAGCAGAATGACATGTAAAATGCTTTTAATTTTTAATTCGTCACAGAACATACGTTTTTGATATCTGTTAGTATCTAACAAATATCTTCTTGCAGCATTCAATACAAGGTTCTAGCATAATTGCTGTTGTTGTTTTGTCGTTGTATCGCGTGCCGATATGAATAAGATTGACTATATGTTCAGATACCATTCTGAAGGAAGGTATTGTATTTATCTTTACTACAACTAGTTTTACAAGGAGAGGCCACAATCACTAAGCACAAGAGGACTATTATGATCTTTGGAATTATCCTGACTCGCTTCAAAAAGCTTATTGAATTACTTTGTTAAGCAAGGATATTTCAAACGAGGATATGCTGACAGGCTGGGTGCTTGAATTTGTGTAAATTTGAGTTTATCCAACATTTCACGAACAGACCACCAAGACTTTGCTGTTACGTTTATACAATTTTCACAATATCTGAACTGACCGTTCTCAGGCGGTCTTGTTCGTTCTTTTTGTGGCCTTGTGGCTGCTTGCAGTCGGGCTTTTGTTTTCGTGTTATGTCCTGTTTGATGCCTTAATGTTGTGTTTGATGAGTGACGTTAGATTGTTAGTACCTCGTTGTGGAAGACGGGGCTGACTGTTGACTGCTTTGCGTTAGCATGGGCGGCTTAGGCGTGCAAGTTTCCGTCTGTCGTTCATCCGTGTACTTACAGTACGTCAACCCTATCGTTCACCTAAATGGAGTGTAAACTGTAAACTTAATAGTTTCACTGCACTGACTGTTTTATCTCACTGAGCTAAACAAAAAGGATGACAACTCTTACTCTTCTGGTGCTTGCGTTATGTGCCTTGGCCAAAATATTCCATTACGAAAACATGCCTATTCAAATATACTGAAAATTTTACCACCAAAAAATAAAAGTTTTCAGATAAAAAATCTGATATTTTTTTCTTATTTCTGCTCAAAACATAGATTGTGGGTACTTGTCAGAACCGCCTCGACGAGGCGGTTCTGACGAGTACCAACAATCTATGTTTTTGAGCAAAAATAAGAAAAAAAATGTATACCACTGTAAACCTCAGTTTTACTATATAAAAGTGGGGTTTAATGGGGTCAAAACTATATAGGTATGTTTTCCTGATGACATTTCAGAACGCAGGTGCGACATAAACTTCAACGAAGTGCTTTATATTGTGGTACGCGTGTCATGTCCGTCGCAATTAGCTTATTCTTTCTCTTAGTGTTATTCTGTGTTTTGTGATTGTAGCAATTCCTGGCAATCTTCTGTACTATTTTGGTAGCTATCTGTAAGACAAGAAATTTATTTAGATAAGATAGAAGCCGAATAACCGAATTTCTCTTGTCTTTCTTTTTACTGCACTAACAGACTGTAGTTTACATATTTACATATTAATAAGAAACGTTATAACCTGTCCACTTTGTCATGTTTGAGCAAATATCAAATAACTACACTAACAGGCCAAATTTGGCATAGCCTGTCTTCCCTTATTTTGATGACTTGGCAAGAATTTCGTCTAGACATCTAATATATATGAGCGGTAACATCAGAAACCGCGCATTCGCGCAATCTGACCAGAATCTTCACTGGACGCTTTTGGTTAAGTCAATAAATCAAAATTTCTTCTTGCGGACAACAGTGTTTCTGATCAGACTGCGCGGGCTACTGGAGTCTTTGCTGGGAACACATGCCAGAAGGTAGGTTTTCTCACGGTGCGGTTCCAATATTTACGGCGATAACTCATACTTCTAAAAAAGGAGTTGAGTACTGGAAAACTGTACGAGTATGTTATTTAAACCATCTTCTTCGTTGTCATCGTAGTAAAATACAGGCCTGTTATATCAATAAATAACGACTACCTTTGGTTTTTATCATGTACTTAGCGGTGAAAAAATATCTCACGCAATCCGAAAACCAGTGTCGCCAGAATAAAACCAGACCCATACATGTAACTTCATATTTCATGTATCCGCGGATGCGCAGGCAGATCAGGACCTTCGCTGTCCGAATATGCCCGCAAACATGTCCCATGTTATCCTGCACATGCAGGGTGACTGCAATGTAGTCTCATAGACGATTTCAAAGATAACAGCAAACAGATTTACATTTTTTTAATTCTAGGAAAACACGTGTTACGATGCCAGCATTTTCAGGCGAAAAATATTTTCTATAAACAGAGATCATTTTGAAAGCAATGAAACATTAATGATTCGCCGAAAATAGGACTTCTTTGTGTCTTGTTCGTTTCAGCCTTACAGTCAATGCTCTATCACATTTCCAAATAGCCCAATGGCAAAACATACTACGTACCATAATCGAAACCACAGCACCGTAATTTTTTTCACTGCGTGGTAAATTTAGGTAGAAAAGGTTAAATGAAGCTATAACATTATGAATGCATAACTATGTAATTAATTTATACGATACTTTCAGAATAAAATTGACGTCTACTGAAGAGAAAAAGCAGATTAACCTAGAAAGCATTTGTATCGAATTAACCCATTTATGCCTAGGGTCCTAATAAAGGGACATTGGCAAACAGTGTAGACCAATCTCAGAACGTACCGTTTGATCAGTGTCTACTCGGTACAGGAATTTCTTTAAAGCAGGGCAGTGATATTTATTCAGACATCCCTTCTATTGGAAATGTAACTGTCCAAAGACTTGAGATAGAAGAGTCCACTCGGCATAAATAGGTTAATATTTTCTTGTAAATCTAAGAGGGTCATTTGAAAAATGCAAAAGCCAGAAGCAACGGTCTATTTTCCGCAACAGTGAAAAAAAAAACAGTGCTATCGGAATATTTCATAAGTAGATATCTCTGACCAGTTATTTAGCAAAGTGTGCGTGGAAATCATGTATTGCTTTACTTTGCACCAGTTCATTGATCAGCTGTGGTACATGTAAGTCAATAGATAGGACATAATGTTAACCCTTTCCCTGAGTTTCTGTAGTGGACTCTTATATACTTGAACTTGGACATGTCCAAAAAAACACACAATGGTAAACAATGTAGTTCCAAATGAGACGGCTCGTTACGAGCCGTCTCATTTGGATCTATGCTGTTTGCGAAGGAATCTGAATTGGTCTGCCGGGGTGAAAAGGTTAAACTCTGCATCACACTCCCTATACACGTAGCCCTGATCTTTTGCTGTGACTAATTTTAGTTAAATACCCATATCCAGGAGACGATTCGAGTCATGTAGATCAGTTGAAAGTGCACTATTCATGTGTATAAACAGTATACTTCAACGAGAGCATCAAAATGCCTTTCTGATTGAAAAAAAACAAAAAAACTGAGAACGTATGTAAACTAGACATTTTTCTTCGGGTAAGCCTAATATCAATAATCCGCCAGTGTTGGTCCCTCTTTTCAATTATTCCTCGTACCTGTGGACTGCTGCGCCTTTATCAAGGGGAATGCGTACACCTTTAGGGGAGGCAACTCTATCACAACATTTTTTCACGTTTCTGAAAAGGGGTTTACTGGAAAATGTCTGCAACTGCAGGGACAGTAGTTTGAAGGACTTGAGTAGATATATAAATAATCCGTCGATAATACCACTTCTTTTCAAATGCTCCTCGAAGGAAAGGCAACTCTATCAAGTTATTTTGTCCCCCTTCTGAAAAGGGTTTACCTCCAACGGAAAGAATGTGCCCCCCCCCCCCCCCCCCCACACACACACACACCTTTTCTTGGGAACATTGTTCTTTTTCCCCTTTATAGAAGACACACAACAAGAAGAGACTGTAGGCAGGAAGGCAAACAAGAAGTCAAAGAAGTTGTTTCCCTTGTACAAAATGACGGATATTTACCAAAACTATCTCATCCCTTTAAAGGACATGGACTACGAAATTTCATAGAAAACCAACGTTAACTTCCAGTCAAAGTATTTAGAATAATATTTTCTTTCACCCATTTATACCAAATAGACTTTCCTATCTCACTACTTTGACAGGTCCATTTCCAATTTTAAGGTATCTGTTTTATTATTATTATTATTATTATTATTATCATCATGTTTATAGAACTTCCTGTATTTAATGCAAACAGTTTAGATCCTGATCAGATGCGGCATCTGATCTGGATTTACACCGTTTGCCAATGTCCATTGAGCTAGGCATAAATGGATGAACCTTTTCGCGGTTACTATGAACATATACGAAAAATAATACTAAGTTACTAGATGTTAAGTCACCAAACAGGAACCATTTTGTTCCTCATTTCGTCTGACATTGTCCTGCTTCGCAAGTTGGGCAGATGATTTGACTCGGTGTCTGTTTACTAATCCTTTTAGCAGGCATTTCCCGCCTGATGTCTAAAGTTTTAGTGTTTCGGAGATCTTGACGACTGCTAAGAGCTCAAAGAGGGATGTAAAGTGCTTTCCAACATTCAAAATTTTCTTTCAACGTTTTGAAATGTTGCCTCGGTTGGACCCAAACTCAATAGCGTACACATCTAGCACACAGAAAATGGTATTACTAGCATTACTGTAGTTATTTTAGTTTTCATTTCAACAATGCATTGTACACCTTTGACAATGGCAAGTGTTTTCCAGAGGCTTACAATTCTACTAACGTGGCTGTCAGCTCCCCAACAAACTTGTGCAATATGTAGTGTGCGGATTCCTATCATCTAATTGGCTGCTGACTGAGAGTTTATCAGGAATACAATCTAGTCCTTTTAGAGAACCAGGTATGATAATAGCTTTCACTTCTGCAGGACTTCTTTAAATTTTACAGAAATAATAATTACACATGCCAGTTGCACAATCAAAGAAAAAAAATCAGCAGACGACATTTTGAAATATTTTTTTCTGATTTGTTCCAGAAAATAGGCTTTGCCATTTATTGCAAACTGTCTCCTAAGTTTTCGTGAAATGGTAAACCTTGTTTTCTAAAAATAAATATCATCAAATTGTTGTCTGTTGAATTTGCGTTGAGCGTGGTAAAGGTCAAACTTGAAACCATTTCTTAATCTGATACTAATTTGGAGCAAGGGCTATACAAACCCATTAATGTCAATCACTGCTGAAGCCAGCCAGCCAGTGATATGGCACGTTCCTTCTGTAAGTCGTTTCGAGGGTCATAGCTCCGTTAGTAGAATTATAAGCTACATTTTATTGCGGAAACGGTTACTTTTTCAGTTTGTTTTAAATTAGAATGTTCTTTAAACTTTTCACAACATATGCACATCGGAAAGAATTTGAAATTTATGTAAATAAGTGGGATCATAAACAAACATTTAATTCCCAAAAGTAATCAAAATAATGTGTTGTTCTTTTCACGAAATTTCAGTTTTCCTTGTTGAGTCTTTGCATACATTGACACTCTGTTGTATTTTGTTAGAGTAGAAACAATTCAAGAAGATACCACTCAAAATTATGGCGAGCGTAGTTATTCAGTAGGTTTTTCTGTGATGTTTCATTGAATCAGCCAGAGAGCCTCTCTGAGAGCAGAACGATTATCTTATATTTTTAAAATATTTGAACTTAGTGTGACGATTTGGCACTAGTACAATTTATTTTGTCCATCCGCCGATTAACGCCTTTGAAAAGGGCTTTACTCTAAAAGGAAAGAAGTTGCGTATTCCGGTTTGCTTTCCTGTGAACTTATCCCCATCGCAAAGGAGGTCTACTCTAAAATGAAAGAATTTGCTATTTTGCTCTCTTTGGGTCTAATTTCAAAGGTAAGAATATGTTTACTGTGGAAGCACAGTCTTTCCTTGTAGAGTCATCACGAAAACACGCCTATATAGTTTTGACTCCCCTTAAACCCCACTTTTATATAGTAAAACTGGGATTTACAGCGGTATACATTATTTTTCTTATTTCTGCTCAAAAACATAGATTGAGGTACTCGTTAGAACCGCCTAACGGTTCTAACGAGTACCCACAATCTATGTTTTGAGCATAAATATGAAAAACATCAGAATATCTTTTGTATGATTTTTTTTCTTTTTAGGTGGTAAAATTTTCAATATATTTGAATAGGCTTGTTTTCGTAATGGCACCCTATTTCAGAAGGAGATAAATGCACAAAGAACAAACTTTGGGACCAAATTCTTTCCTTTAAGAGTAGACTCGTTTTTAGAAGGTGTTTGTTGTGTAGGGAAATAAACAAGAGCTCATAAAAGTTGTCTCTTTTGAAACATATGGCAAACTATTTACGAAAGTCTACCATGTGCCATTAAAATATTTGGATTTCAGATGTAAACTATAATTGCAGGTACCCTGGTAAGGCGCACATGTCCAAAGGTACGTTTTCTGACGTTCCGGCCTGTATTTAGAAATTAATTCAGTGCGTCAACGATATTAGAAAATAAGTTGCAAAGTTAGATAGCTTTGTTTTAGAAGTTTAGCCGTTAAACGTTTATTACGTTCAAGTCGCTAGCGTTACAAGATGCTCTGGCAAAACGAATGTAGTTTAACCTTTACCACTCCCTTGGCTACTTCAGCAGACGACAATTTGATGCTATTTTCTTATATTTCCAAGAAAACAGGATTTGACATGTCATGCAAATTGTCTCCAAAGGAAGAGTGATAAAAAAAAAAAAAAAATAATAATAATAATAATAATAAATAAATAAATAAATAAATAAAAAATAAGAAACTAGCTGACTATGTCGTCTGCTGAAAATTTTACCCAAAGTGCTAAGGGTTAAATAATGTCCTGCTATAAGTCGCTCATTCTTTCCAGCGCAGAATGCGACACCGCATTTTCCATTACCCGTTGATCCTTAACGCGCTAAGTTACATTGTCACAGTTGAACTTCAATGGTTCGAACATCTATGGGACATTTCTTCTAGACATACCGTAGATAGTATGAGCCACTAAGGTTTAATCACAACCATTACGCAAAACATGCCTATTCAAATATATTGAAAACTTTACCACCAAAAAATGAAAATTTTCAGATAAAAATTTTTGATATTTTTCATATTTCTGTTCAAAACATAGATTGTGGGTACTCGTTAGAACCGCCTCGTCGAGGCGGTTCTAACGAGTACCCACAATCTATGTTTTTGAGCAGAAATAACAAAAATAATGTATACCCCGGTAAATACCAGTTTTGCTATATAAAAGTGGGGTTAAAGGGGGTCAAAATTATATAGGTATGTTTTCGTGATGGCCAGGTTAGGTGGCAAACGGGGATAATGTAGGGATGTCTTTTCGAGCTTCTATTTAAAAATATGGTATCATCATGTTGACTGTGCTCATAAGAAACGCTTCGATTAGACGATTTACACAACTTACATTTTCTTGATATTATTTGAAAATTTCCCTATAATATCCCTAAATATTTGCTTCTCTGAGCTATCGCAAGATATATGTAAATATCAGGAGAGATTACACCTTTTAGCGGAATGGATACACCAGGAGATTTTGCCGAGACATTTCAAGCGGAGACAACCTTAGCAGACAGGAATCTAGTATTTGAATCCTTTCAAAAATTGGGGCTATTTAAAAAGCAAAAAGATAAATAAAAAATTTCATGTCGGAGTTATTTCAGTTGAAATGATGTCCATTCTCTGTAAATGGATGTTTACGTTATGCGAATCGTCTCCTTATTTTGAAGAGGCTATTTTTGTTCTCTAAAAAATATAAGAAACACTATCTCCCATTTGTAATGTGCTAATTTGGTCATACCAAGAGTTAAATTGGCATGTATTTAAAGCTTCTAATTACTGGAACAACTAGTTCTGATATGTCAGTGAAAGTAATGGCACGAATCTTTTGTCTGCTTAAAAAAGGAAATGCTATTAGTGGAATTAGCACGTCTTGTTGCAAGTGTCCTGTTTATTTGCGTCATTAAAGTGATGTCCAACTTGAGAAAAGACCCCTTCTGTTATATGCGAACAACGAAAATATAAGTGAAGACACCAAGAAATGCTACAATTACGATGCACAGCCTTCCCGAGGCACCGAAAGAAGGAGAGATAAGGAAAAAAATATTCACAAAAATAAAAAAAAAAAAAAAAATAAAACGCCACATACTAAACCGCCAACACACAAACAAAAAATAACTGCAACAGAGGATTCGCCTTGTAATGGTCTGTAAGAAAACAACTGAGGCCTAAACCAGTTATACGCGAGCGAATCCTCACCCTTAATTCTGATGCAGTTCAAAATTACAAATATATGTTCGATCCTCATAGGGGTCCTTTAACCCATTTGTCAAACATTACAGTCAAACATATATAATTAAAAACACTGTTATGAAGCAAAGCAGAGGATTCAATGGCGATCTGACGAACCATTCTCGTCTGTACTTTGACGCAGCCCTGTCAGAGCCGTCTCTGTACGTCGGTATTTGAAACTGCATCCAATATTTCTGCAAAACAATAACGGAGACCAAGATCGGACTACGCGGATGTGCAGGCCTTAATGGGACTTTGGTGTTTACAATGAATGGGGCCCTTTAAGACATTGCGACTCTTTTATAAATAAGATTTGAGAAGCACAAAGTTACTTAACACTGTCTTTGCAAACATATGGATACTGACCGGCCAACTGCTTTGCGTCTTCACTGTTTGTCATTCAATATGTGAATTTGTATCAACAACCTAGATCAAGCAAATTAATTGGCCGACAATTAGAAGTGGGTGCGGCATCTTAATTTATTTAGCATGACAAGGCCTAAGTTTAATAAATACACATAGAACATTTTCTGCTATTTCTTTTAATTAGGAAGAACTTTTGTGACTTCCTGTTTGCATTCCTGTGCGTTAATTCCCTACTGAGAAGGGGTGTAATCTAAAAGGAAAGAAAGTTTAAAAGGTGTAGGATGAATGGCAAACAGTGCATTTCGGGATCAATGATATCTAGATGTCTGAACCTTTACAGTACAGGCAATAGATATTCTACGATAAGCCTATTCATTGTATAATCAAGGCATGTAGACAGACACAACTGTGTACTTATCATGTTATAACTGGCTTAATTGTATTCGGTTCAAATGGTTCCTGGAATTAAAGAGGCATTTGCCAACTGCAACGGAATGCTAGCACGACAAAGTGATGCTTTAGATTAAATCAGAAGTAAGCCTCTGATACATCTTATCCCTAGCACTATTATTAGTATCTGTCCTGTTCCTGACAGACGCACCATGCGAAAACGTGTCTTCGGGTATATACAGGAAGTGAAGGCCGAGATCAGACTGCGCACGACCCTCACTTCCCGCTTACAGAATTATTGGATACTGTAGTGTGAATTGTATAGCAAAGGTCCTTATCAGGCTGTGCCGCATCGCTAGCTGATCTGGATCTTTACTGTTCCCATTGACACGAAGACAAATTTTTGGTGCGATTCAAATAATATAAATATAAATATAGGACACCCTAGAAAGGCCACAATTACGGAAGCCAATTCTCCCAAGGCGGCACCGAATGAAGCTAGAATTACACAAAACGACATCACAAAACAAAACCAACGAAAACAGACAGAACAAAAAGCAGAGGAACTGCAAAAGGAATACCGCCTTGGAACGGTCAACATTAAAAATGTCGTGGTGCTAAAACCTGCTTTGCGAGCGCTCAACCCTCGCCGTTAATCCCGATTCAGTTCCGGCTTCAGTCGAACTTCAATGGCTCGAACATCTTTGGGACCATTGATAATTGTTCGCGACATGGGTACTGCTGTAGTTCAAGCCACTGAGGGTTAATTATGGGCCAGGGCAGGTAGCAAACGGCGATAATTTATGATTTCTTTTTTCTATTTTCTACACAAATATTGTATGTTGTATATACTCATTAGAATCGCCTCGATGAGGCAACAAACGATGATACAACAAACAATTTTATGATGAAATAAGAACTTTCTCTAAATATCTGTTTTCTGGAGCTCTCGGAAGAATTTCGTAGGGACTCAAAAAAAATGAGTTCGAATAAGCCATAATTGAGCCATCGGTGTTCGAGTTATTGAGGTTCGAAAGTACATATAATTGTTAGTTCCGGTATTTGCTGTCTGGTTACAGCATCAATGGTTACCGTGGACTATATCAACAAAGTAGTTGCGGTCATGGTACCTAAGCCGTAATCCAAACTCATCAATCCGTAAACGAATGACGAATCAGAATGTTCAGACCAACAGACATGGACCATAGAATAAAGGGTGTAATCAGGCGTCCGCGGATAGTAAGCATTACTTGGTAAGCAAGCTTCGCCCATCATGCCCATAGGCCTGAACGAAGGATATATCGGTAGAAGCGTATGTCCGGGATTTTGGAAGTCTACTTATGGCGCGTCAGTGGCAAAAACATCAGAAACAATTCTGGAAACTGCCACATTGTAGGGATTGACCAGATTATGATGTCTCCCATAAAACTTATTAAGTGTTGCTACCAGTGGTTTTTTGATACCCCTGGCTCAAGAACTTTGTAGTGAGCACTTTCCCACGCTCGATGAAATCCTGATAATTTGAACAGGCTCTGGCATAACGGATTAACTGTGAAACGTAAACGCCGTATGCTGGTGCAGAAGGGATATTACTGCTCAGGAATGGAAAGTTAACAATGGGAAAATTGAAGTCATCCCGTTTGTCGTAAAGCCTAGTAGCAAGCTTTCCATTGTCAATGTAGAGATAACAATCCAAGTATGAGGAGGAGGCTGCAGTCTCCATTGTTTCCTTTATTTTAAGTTCACGTAGATAGATGAATTCCAAATACTCTGCAAATTTTGTGTTTTTCAGAGACAATACATCATCTATATATCTATAGGTGAAATTGAATTGTTGTGCGAGGTGCTTCTTGCCTGCTTGGAGGAGACTTTGTACAAACTCCGCCTCATACGAGTATAAAAAACAAGTCGGCAAGTAACGGTGCACAGTTAGCCGACTGTTTGCTGAAATATCCGTCCGCCGAACTCCACAAAAGTATTGTCGATTAGATATTCCAGCATCTTTACGACATCTGTATCTGAGTATTTTTGTGGCGCATCAGAGTGATCCCGAACGAAGTATGTGTCTTTGTAGCCAATGACAACATACTGAAACCGACGGTTACCATTCTTGTGGAAGAAACGCTGGTTGATAATTTCCTTTAATTTAGATTTCAATTTATCATGAGGAATAGTAGTGTAAAGAGTAGAGAAATCGAAAGATTTTATACTGTTGACGGAATGAAGAGATTGTGCCTTTAGGTTTTCTAAAAGCTCTTTGGAGTTTTTCAGGATCCACATCTGATTAACACCACTTGTGGCATATGCAGTATCACAATACTTCTGAAGGCCTTCTTTAACTGCAGTTAGGATTCGTGTTAGAATCAGAGAAAGAGGCTTGGTTGAGCACTTAACTGAACCCGCAATATATCTCTGCTTGTACAGATTCTTGTGAAGTTTAGGAATCCAGTACAGTTAGGGAAGGTCAATATCTTCGTCTGGGAGGGAAATTCCGAATGTCAGCATCACCGAACGGTGGTTTTGTAGAATTTTCGTCTTTGGACATAGCAGTAAGATTATATGTAGGGTTTCCGGTCATGGTACTCATACCAAGCTCTTCCATTAAGCAGTTTATATAGTGTGTCTTGCAAACAAACACAATGTTGTTAGATGCCTTGTCAGTTGGAACAACGACAAACTTCTCATGGATTTCAGCTAACTCAGCAGCAACATCTGGATCATCAAACACCGATTCATGTCGGCGAGACATGGTTCTGCTGAGTACTGAGACACGTCTGTTTAGCAAGGATATTACCGATTTAACCCATTCAGAAAGGGTGTCAACCTCCACATCCTCTTTCTTAGCCCAGCGTCGTGCATACTCTTCAACAGAATCCAAAATTAATTTGGAATTCTGTTTCCATGTAAAAGACCTGGGTTGATGGCTTTTGTCTGAGCCTTTGTTCTTCACAAATGGCGTGAGACAGATTTTTACACAATGAACACTTAATCGCCAATCACAACAGCAGCAGATGACATTTTAAAATATTATTTTTATTTTTCAGAGAAAATAAGGCTTGATATGTCATGTGAAGCGTGTACCTACTGTGCTTTCGACATTTTTTCAGAAAGTGTTTTTGCTTGGCGCTTTACGCAGAAGAAGTAAATTTTCAAACTTTGGTCATGATTTAATGCAAAACCATTTGTCGTAACTACTTATGCACAAAAAAAAAAAACAAACTTTTATTCTAGTTCTTGGTTTTTAAAAAATCAAATATTTTCACTTTTTTCCAATAGCAAAACTGAACGCAAATTATTCAGAAATCTATAGGGTAGGTAACTTGGAGGCACATTTTCAACAAGTTCCGCTTGTTCAATTTTTCTGAAATTTACAGAATATTGTTGTGAAACATCAATAATTCGAATTCAGTAAAGAAAAGTAAGAAATATTTTCTTAGTCAAACATTCCAAAAAAACACACTGTAGAAATTGCGTATGTCAGACAAATTTTTGTCCGTAAATTGAATTTTAGGGTAAATATTTGGGAACAAAACACAGAAACAGAAAAGACAAATTGTTTCTGATAAGCTATGCAAAAAACGTCTTTCCGAATGATGTCGAAAGGACAGTAGTAGACGATTTACATGAAATGTTTATCTTTTTTTTTTTGTAAAATTTATCATGTGGTTAAAAAGCCATACAAAGCAAAATTCTTCACGAACTCATGTTCATGTTCTGTACTCTCAAAATTATTATTATTATTTTTTTATTTTGTTTCTTCGTTAATAGCACTCCTGAACGGAGACGTAATAACCAGAAAAGGAGCCAATTTTCATGTTTTTACGTCTAAAGGTTGACTTAACTCTTTCACTGACATGGGCGATAATAATAGGCTTTTGCAAACAGCATAGATCAAGATGAGACAGCTCATAATGAGCCGTCTCATCTGGATCTACGCTGTTTGACGTTCAGTCTTTCAACTTTACGTATATACTTCTTTCCAAGCAATAGTTTGTTAAAAAAAACAACAACAAAAAACAACAAAAAAACAGACGACATTTTGCCTTTTGTTACAAGGCAATCAACTTTTATGACTTTTTTGTTTGCTTCTCAGCAGGCCAGACCCTTTCTGCAAAGGCGTAAGCTCTAAAAGAAACGAACTCAGGTGCAAATTTAAATCATATACAACGTCATTTTACGTCAGGCTGTCAGTAAAAAGCAAAATATATGTGAAAGATGGAATCATGGTTCCGTTAGACAACAAAACAATTGTCTTTTCGATCAAACAATTGATGGTAAATTGGGTTGTGTTCGATTTATCACACAATCTCACAATTCAACACTTGAAGGAAAAGAACGAATATAGGTGACCGTATGTGGATACAAGCTTATTAAGAGACTGTCAGACCAAACCTGGCGCAGAATTAAACGAGAGAATATCAACTACATTTACAGCGCAAAACTATCCTGGTTTGACAAAAAACGGCTTCTGATGGCCTTTGAAAGTGACCAGGGATCGAAATCCATCTCGACGTCAGCCGTTCTTCTGCAAATGTTGTTAACAAGTTTTTGTATGCCGCGTGCAAAATTATGGGGTACATTAAGGGAAAAAATAAAATTAAGAAAAATTAATATTGAAAAAAAATAACGGAATTGGTAGCATTTTATGATAAATAAAGAAAACAGTAAAAAAAAAAAAAAAAAAAAGAAAACAACAACAACAAAACACACACAAAAAAAAACAAAAAACAAAAAAACAAAAAAAAAAAAAACAACATCATTTATATGTAAAGCCAAACAATTATGTATCCACATTGTCGTCCCTATATAGGCATGTATCCACATTTAAAAATAATGGAATAATGAAAATATTATGTGTGGATAAATCCCTATTATAGCGCTGAATCAACATTATCATGAAAAGCAGAATTTTAACTAATTTAAAGATAGTGTGTCTACACGGAATAAAGTGCATGCTACATGTACATTTATTATTTCAATACCTCAATACATTTTTATATCCAAAAAGCCAATTTCCTGCTAAATAAATGCACACTTAATGAGCCTTACAAACGTTTTCTTTTATTTTTCCCATATGGAGCCTCAACAGAGACTACACAGCGCTCTGATTGGTCAACACAATTACCCAGATTCTGACGTTTACACAGAAACAATAACAATGTGGGATGAAAATGCGGTGACCCCTATGACGTTCCAACTTTAATTGCACGAGATCAAAAATAAAACAAACCCGACTGAAATATAAAGATAAGTGGTTCTAATTTATTTTGAGACAAAATATGGCAAATCAACTCCTTAATACACATGAATCCACATACGGTCACCTATATTCGATCATGCCCCACTTGAAAACAGCAAGCAATTTAAAAGCATGCAAGTAAAGTTACAGAGACAGATCATAATCGCTGCTCTCAGCCTTTGTCATTTTGGTATGACGAGGACAAATGAGATGCTACGAACAAAGTTCTGGTTTCCGAGACTGAACAGCATGGGTGAGGATGCTGTATCAAAATGCTTTCAGTGCCAGCTCACTACAGATGAACATTAACAGGAACACATCAAGCCATCTGAAATACCTGAAAGCATGGCATACCCTATAAGTTGACTATGGAGGGCCATATCCCGATGGCCACTACAATCTTTTGGTGATCGACAAGAGGACAATATTTCTCGCAGTGGAGCAGGCAAAATCGACTTCTTTTAAGGTAACTTGTGACAAGCTTCGAAAATATTCGCAACGGATGGGATTCCTGAGAAACTTCAAAGTGACAAAGGGCCACTTTTTAATGCTTTAGCATTCAAATAATTGGCTGATGAAATGGGGTTTAAAGATTATGTGGTGAAGCCGGAACATCCACGCGGCGCAAATGGAGAGGAGGGAGCTTCATAAAAGTGCTAAATAAGACAGAACAAACAGCACACAGCGAAGGCAGGTCGAGCAGCATTGCAATCCAAAATTTGCTTAAGAGATACAAGTCAACCCAATGCCCAGCAACAAGCTATTTGCCATATAAAGCTCTCATGCATAGAAATGTACGAACAAAATTAGAATATAAATCCTTGTCCAAGAGGACAAGTATCCGGAAAATCGAAGCCGAAATTATAAAACGGGACAGTGAGTACAAGAAGAAATGGAATAACTATCAAAGGCACCCTGTATGTCTGAAAAAAAGGTAAGAGAAAAGTCCAGGGAGTGCCACAATCACAAACCGAAGCCCTTCCCAGACCCCAAATCGAAGAGGAAACCGACAAATCTAAACAAGCACAAACCAAACAAACGCACAAAAAGCACTAAGATTAGCTCTCTCTTCCCCAAGCGAGGTAATCGCAATACAAAAAGGACTGAAAAACACAAGAACAAAATGACACACGAAAAGACATACAACAAATCGCCTCGTAGAATAAACCCCAAAACAACAAAGAGTAAGACTAACACCGTGACCACCGCCTTTGAACGGTCGGTAGAGTAAACCACCGGGGGGGGGGGGGGGGGGTTTAAAGCACTTTTACAGCTAGCTAACTTCACCCTTGGTCCCGATGCTACTCTTAATACAGAAATACATAAAAATTCGGTTCGCATAAAGGCTCCCAACTCAGTCAATGCATCAAAGCGAAAACATAAAAATCAAATTAATCACTATAATAAACAAAGACGAGTACTCATGGTTAATTCTACTGTATGCCAGAGTAAATGAAAACCAATAGTTGAACCACGGCGGGCCAAGCCAAAGACATATCGTCAAGCGTGAAACACAACTTTCAGATTGGAGAATAAGTACTGCTGAAAAGAAACCAGAAAGATAAATAAATGGCCCGCAGCTCATGGAAAGGAAACTGATGCTGTTGTTGGAATATCTAGATCTTTGATAGGGCAAGACGCCACTCAGATGGGTGCATCATAACCAGGGACGCGTCAAGATTTAAACTGCTAAAGAAACTTGAAGATAAGGACTGGAGAGAATACTTATTGCGCTCATGTAAACGGACACAACAAGAGACAAACACTACAAGCGAAGACGGTGTAAGCGAGGGAAATGATCAAAGGCATGATGATGCGAGGGAAGAAACGGTCCAACAAGACGAATACCAACATTATGACAATAGAAAAAGATAAAGACATCAGCCACAGCCGCCGCAAAGATGAGAACTACCAAAGCGGAATAGAAGACCACCCCTTAGATTCAGAGATTATATTCTAGACATTAAAGACAATTTATTTTTTTATCTAACTACAACTCTTAATTTTAAAGTTTCATATCTTTTTCTTTTAATTACACTTGAACATTATCTTTTAAAACACGGGAGAAATGTGATACTATGGCATATTTAGAGTATTTTAATACTACAATAACGTCGTTTCTATGCGACGTCGCTAACATCGCTGACGTCATTCTTTAGTAACTATATATAATGGCAGACTGAAGTAAGAAACACGAAAATTATTGATTAGTCAAGCGACACAACATCTTCCATGTCTGAACAACTACAATAAAATATTGCAGCTTGAATAATTATTAAATAAATCACTACTGAGCTTGCCTCAACTGCTGCGAATTCTTGCATGAAGAAGAAATAAATAACTATTACAATATAGATAATGGCCAGGCACTGTGGCTACATAAAAATTAAATTATTCTTTATATGGCCTAAGATACGGACAAAGTCCCTCGGGCTCTTGATTCATCGTCGAGGTCGTTCCAAAGCTAAATTTAGGATGGTATGCAAGATTTTCAAGACCGTTCTTTTTGTGTATATGGAAGCGTTATGAGATTTCTATTTCTTAGGCTTAGCACTTTGGATAAAATTTTCAGAAGCCGGCACATTGAAATATTTTGTCTGATTTTTAGCTCACCTGAGCAAAAGCTCAGGGTGAGCTATTGTCATCACCCTATGTCCGTCGTCCGTCGTCCGTCGTTCGTCGTCAACAATTAGTTTGTTAACACTCTAGAGGTCACAGTTTTGACCCAATCTTGATGAAACTTAGTCAAAATGTTTGCCTCTATGAAATCTAGGTCAAGTTCGATACTGGGTTACTTGGGGTCAAAAACTAGGTCACCAGGTCAAATCAAAGGAAAAACTTGTTAACACTCTACAGGTCATAGTTTTGATCCAATCTTGATGAAACTGGCTCAAAATGTTTGCCTCTATTAAATCTAGGTCAAGCTCGAAACTGGGTCACTTGGGGTCAAAAACTAGGCCACCGGGCCAGATCAGCAGAAAACCTTGTTAACACTCTAGCGGTCACATTTTTGAAGCAACCATCATGAATCTTGCTCAATATATTTGTCTTGATGATTTCTAGGTCAAGTTCGAAACTGGGTCACATGGGGTCAAAAACTAGGTAACCTGGCCAGATCAGCAGAAAACCTTGTTAACACTCTAGCAGTCACATTTTTAAAGCAATCATCATGAATCTTGCTCAATATGTTTGTCTTGATAATTTCTAGGTCAAGTTTGAAACTGGGTCACTTGGGGTCAAAAGCTAGGTCACCTGGACAGATCAGCAGAAAACCTTGTTAACACTCTAGCGGTCACATTTTTGAAGCAACCATCATGAATCTTGCTCAATATATTTGTCTTGATGATTTCTAGGTCAAGTTCGAAACTGGGTCACATGGGGTCAAAAACTAGGTAACCTGGCCAGATCAGCAGAAAACCTTGTTAACACTCTAGCAGTCACATTTTTAAAGCAATCATCATGAATCTTGCTCAATATGTTTGTCTTGATGATTTCTAGGTCAAGTTTGAAACTGGGTCACTTGGGGTCAAAAGCTAGGTCACCTGGACAGATCAGCAGAAAACCTTGTTAACACTCTGGCGGTCGCATTTTTGAAGCAATTATCATGAATCTTGCTCATTATGTTTGTCTTGATGAATTCTAGGTCAAGTTCGAAACGGGGTCACCTGGGGTCAAAAACTAGGTCACCTGGCCAGATCAGCAGAAAACCTTGTTAACACTCTAGCGGTCACATTTTTGAAGCAATCATCATGAATCTTGCTCAATATTTTTGTCTTGATGATTTCTAGGTCAAGTTTGAAACTGGGTCACTTGGGGTAAAAAAACTAGGTCACCTGGCCAGATCAGCAGAAAACCTTGTTAACACTCTAGCGGTCAACTTTTTGAAGCAATCATCATGAATCTTGCTCAATATGTTGTCTTGATGAGTTCTAGAAAATGTTTGAAACTGGGTCACTTGGGGTCATAAACTAGGTCACCGAGCCAAATCAGCAGAAAACCTTGTTAACACTCTAGCGGTCACATTTTTGAAACAATCATCATGAATCTGGCTCAAAATGTTTGTCTTGATGAATTCTAGGTCAAGTTCGAAACTGGAACACCTGGGGTAAAAAACCAGGTCACCTGGCCAAATCAGCGTAAAATCTTGTAATCACTCTAGCGGTCACATTTTTCAAGCAATCATCATTAATCTTGCATAAAATGTTTGTCTTGATGAGTTCTAGGTCAAGTTCGAAACTGGGTCACTTGGTATAAAAAACTAGGTCACCGGGCCAAATCAGCAGAAAACTTTGTTATAATCATTTTGAACTTTGATCAGAATGTTTGCCTTGATCAGTTCTAGATCAGGCTCTCAAAGTGCTATGTTGCTCAGGTGAGCGTTACAGGGCCATCATGGCCCTCTTGTTCCTAGAAAGCAGGATTTGACATTTCATGCAAATTGTCTCAAATGAAGACAATTTGCATGACATGTCAAATCCTTGTTTTTGGAAAAATAAAAAAAAGCTTCAATTTGTAGTCTACTGAAGTAACCCAGAGAGTGGTAAAGGTTAGAGAATGACACGATTTTTTGCTACCATTGTAGGAATAATGTATGATGAAACTATACCACTATTTACTTTGTAAATACAATTTCGTTTTTGTGACAAGAAGATCAATCGACATTCTCTGTACAAATCTGATAGTAATACTGGCATCGTCTCATTCTGTATCTTATTTAAAGAGCTTGAATTTTGAAGTGTACATGCATTCGAGACCACATGCATATTGGTAGGAACTAAGAAATGTACATGTATAGCCGATTAACCCTTAAATGCCAAGAAAACCTACATCTGAAAATGTCGTCTGTTAATGTCGTCTGCTGAATTTTCTTACAAACTTTTCAAACCTATGTTTGCTTACAGGCAAACAGTGTGGATCCTTATCAGACTCCTCCTAGAGGAGCAGTCTGATCAGGGCCCACATTGTTTGCAAAAATTACTTTTAAAAGCACAAGCAGACGACAAAGCAGACGACAATTGTTGTGATTGGCAGTTTTAGGATTACGGAGCATACGTGATAAAGAATACAGTAAAACTTGAATGACGAACACAAATGGCACGTTGACCATGGCTGATTCGAACACGTTTTTGAGCCCCTGGGAAATGTTTTACGGGTATTTTAGGGAATCTCCTTACTAGAAAAAATGTATGTTGTGTGTACTTAATACAGTCGCCTCATCGAGGCGATTCTAATGAGTACACTTAACATACCAATATTTTAGTATGAATTTAATAGATTTAGGTGCTACCTATATCCATGCGTCCAAATTATCATTACAACATTCAGCCATTTAGTGCACTGAAGAAGGATTAAATTCCGAAACTAGTTTGCAGTAAAACTTCTTGAGTTGTGCTGATTTTTCTTCCAAATTGTCATCACATAATTCATAGGTGGGTTGGCCAGATCTAACTGAATTGATTTCTGACCACGCTTGACTTTTAAATCCACTGCATGAATTGCTATATAACGTCCAAATCAACAATATTTCAGTAGTTTAGTGACATTGCCACCAAATTTGTGGGACTTTTACCCGACCCGATCACATAAAAATTCGGGTCCTGCTTAGTTACTAGCAGCTCTGCCATGGAGGCTTTAGGCAGCCCATCTACTTCGCGGGTCCCGACGGGCGGGGGCCATGCTTTCCGAAAACTAGTGTATGCCGGTAACAGGCACAACGACATACACTATCGTTCGCTACCTGAAATTCATTTTACTGCTTCAGGATTTTTCCTAAAGACTTTTGACCGTCTGTGCGTTTTTGTCTTTGTTTCTTTTTAGTCCTTTTATTTTTTTTGCGAGTCTACACATTATGAAAAACAGAAAAAAAAGAAAGAAAGAAAATAACAACGATTTACATGATTTACAAACCGGTCGAACAAACCCATTGTGTCGAAGTTTTTCAGATTATCACGTGAAGAGAGCGTACAGTCTATGTGTTCTCAAAAAATCTACATCAAAGTGTACCTTATGCACAAAACGAATCATGCTTAGCTTATAAAGAGACTGAGAATAAATAGAAATAAAATTCGAAGTGGAGACAAAATTCAAAATGGCGGCGATCACAAATCATCACGAAAACATACCTATATAATTTTGACCCCCCCTCAAACCCCATTTTTAAATAGTAAAGGGTATACATTATTTTTTCTTATTTCTGCTTAAAACATAGATTGTTGGTACTCGCTAGAACCGACTCGGTGAGGCGGTTCTAACGAGTACCCACAATCTATGTTTTGAGGAGAAACATGAAAAATATCAGAATTTTTATCTGAAAACTTTCAGTTTTTGGCGGTGAAATTTTCAATATATTTGAATAGGCGTGTTTTCGTAATATTTGTAGGCTGACGTCATGAGTCGCGTGATTCAACCCCCCAACCCCCCACCCACCCCCGCAATTGGAAAACTTGGCGTTATTTGCTGTTTTGTTGCTATTGTCGGCACGGCCACCGTGTCAATAGTCTCTGCCAAATCACGGAACGCTTATTGTTTTTAGGGTAAGCACCGAACCATCAAAGCGTTTGTTGGACCAGTACACATTACCAAAACAGGCCTATTCAAATGTACTGAAAATTTTACCACCCAAAAATAAAAATTTTCAGATAAAAAATTCTAATATTTTTCATATTCCTGCTCAAAACATAGATTGTGGGTACTCGTTAGAACCGCCTCGGCGATGCGGTAATGAGTACTCACAATTTATGTGTTTGAGCAGAAATAAGAAAAATAATGTATACCCCCGTAAACCCCAGTTTTACTATATAAAAGTGGGGTCTAAGGGGGTCAAAATTATATAGGCGTGTTTTCATGATGATTTGTGGTCACACACATCACTGGTCACATAGTTAGTCTATAGTAGTGCATCTATACGCCGAACCGCTTCGCGGTTCGGGTTGGACGCACTTATAAAGATCAAAAAAGATATCCTTAAATTATCTCCACTTGCCTCCTGACCTGGCGCTTCTCCTGCTCTAGTTACCAATGTTTAGAACAAATTTCCATGGTCCCAAAGATGTTCGAGTCATTGAACTTCGACTGTATTTGTGTGTTTGCTCTATTTCAAGAATTGTAAATTCAAAATTTATTTTATTATTTATATGCTGATGCTAGTGGCCATTACTACTAAAGGTACGTTTTTCGACGAAGTCGTACCAATATCGCAGTGGGTCTTAACGATTACAGCATGTATGGGAAAATATAAATGTCATAGATGTCATATATACAATTTCAATAATCTGTTAGTTTCTTGACAGCATGCTATACGTAAATTGAGTGATGACAGATATTTTTAAATGTTAAAGGTGACGATGTAAAAATGGTAACGCGAAATCCGCAAAAGAAATACTATCGAGCCTGCTATTTTTATTGGTAACAATATCTTCTGATTCGACGGCAATTCCATAAATATTTATATTGTGGTACGCCTAAATGACAAAAAGAAGTTATCGTGAAAAGAAATGCGCACACGGCTGTGAAATTAGATATCACCCCGTTCACAGCGTTACAAAGAGTGTGATGTGACTTAGACAAGGAAACTGTAAAAGTATCGGGTGTAAAGTGAACCATTTTAATCAAAGTATCCTCAAACTACAGCTCTGGCAGAAAGATACATTGTATATTGCAGCGAAAATAAGATTGCATCCGTTTATTTTGCTTGAATTTTCCAAACCAGCGTTTGGTCTGCTCAGACAGTAATTTTCAAGTCATCATTAATGTTAGTTACAGAAGTGCTGAGTAGAATACCCAGCTAGCATTCTTTATAAATCTATAGCGGGCCGTTATAGGCCCGTCAGTACTACCCTGACGGGCCGATAACGGCCCGCTATAGATTTATAAAGAATGCTTACTGAGTAGGGAGTTATCATTCCATAGTTCTACGACCGTAGGGGCACTGAGAGTTGCGGCCGCCCGTGTCTTGAGAGCACAATATATAATCAAAGCACTGACATTTCTGGTTGGTCGATAATCCTTGAGTGTAGGCTGGGGAAATAGTCCTGAAAAGGGGGGACTTATGAGCGTTTCATTTAACACATAACTTCCTGTAAGGCGTAAAAAATAGCTGTGTTTCCGCTAACCCGACCGACACTGTTTCAAACACTCGACTGCTATTTTATATCAGTAAAAATGCAAATTAAAAAAGTAAAACACCGACCCTCAACAAAATACCTGTATTTTCATAAAATTAGAGGCCCGACCCTGTTCTTTTCTGGAGAAAAAAAAAATAGAAAAATAAAAAAAAGTTTCTCCTACCTACCGACCAATTTTTTTTCCACCTTGATAGCGGAAACACAGCTATTTTTTACGTCTAATTTTAGCAAACAATACAGTCACTAGATATACTTGGTAGATTTTCCGTCATTTTCTCTAAGGGAGACGACTTTTGTGACTTCCTGTCCACTATCCTGCCTGCAAACCCCATTCAGAAATTGGGTCTACACTAAAAAGAAAGAATTTGTACCTCTTACTTTGCTCCCAAGAGGTGCCAATTCTTTCCTTTTCGAGTACACCCTTTATTCAAGTCATCTTAAGTTAAACAGAAGCGGCTGTAGCTATGATATATGTATGCAGCACTGACTCGTCAAATTCAGTGATTTTTATTCAAAAACAATAAGAACAAACAAATCAAAACTTCAAAATATCGTCTGCTGAATTTTCATCCGGTATTCTATGCGTTAAATTGATAAACCAAAGCAACTAAGACTCAAATCTATATAGAGATAGTCGCACATCCCTATACAGAAATCAATTTTAAATAATTGGCTTTTTTTTGAGGATATTAGAGATTCTAAGATCCAGTTGCAGTGAATAATCTATATTTAACAATGTTTAACACTTGGCATGCTTGGTAAACCTTTCAGCAGACGACAGTTTATCACTCCCCTCAAAATAGGCTTTGACATTCATGCAAACTGTCTCCAAAAGAGGAGAAAATTTGCATGAATTGTCAAAACCTATTCTATGCAAAACAAAAGAAACCTATTTCAAAATGTCGTCTGCTGAGTTTGTCCACAGAATGGTAAAGGTTAAATTGTATGTCATTTTTAAGTGTTAAATTATGACACCGTGTGACAAATCGAACACAACCCAATTAACCATCAGTTGTTTGATCGACAAGAAAATTGTTTTGTTGTCTAACGGAATCGTGATTCTATCTCGCACGCATATTTTGCTATTGGCTGACAGTATGACGTAAAATTATGTTGTTTATCGTTTACGTTTTCCCATCAGTTCTTTTCTTTTAGAGTAGCTCCTTTTAAGAAGTGGTCTGGTCTGCTGGAAAGCAAACACATTACGAAAACATGCCTATTCAAACATACTGAAAATTTTCAGATAAAAAAAAAAAATCTGATATTTTTCAGATTTCTACTCAAAAAATAGATTGTGGGTACTCGTTAGAACCGTCTCGACAACGTGGCGTCTTAGCAGAATCTACATTGCAAGCATGAAATAAAAGCATTTCTGTACAAAAATAAGATATCTAAACTATACAGACTCCCTTTAAATTAAAATTGGCTATGCGCAAAGACTGCCGTGATAATTTCCACTGGGCATTAACCCATTTTAGTCTGGAGACCCCCAAAATGGTTATTGCCAAACAGTGCAGACCCAGATCCGAAGTGGTGTCTGGTCAGAGCATACACTGCATGAAATGTATGAAATTCTATAAAAGAATAGTAATAATAAAAACTAACCAGACATACGAATATTGGAAATAGACCAGTCCAAACAGTTTTGGTGGAAACGTCCACTCGACGTACATAGGTTAATGGGTTTAATCTGGATAAAGCAAAACCATTGGCCATAACCATACAGAATTTTCAACTAAAGCTGTCAATTATAGCAAAAATGATAACCCTGGTCTGGATTTGCGTTGTCCGGCATATAGAACGGAGTTACATTTCCCTCAGCGAATCTCACTTAAGGACAATGCCATTCTGAACTCCTAATCGAATTAGGTAAATCATAATTTTCGAATAATAAATATCTTTAAAGATCTTATGGGAATGCAATTTTAATAATTTAACGGCTGCTGAACCTAAGCAATAACATAGCAATATACAGTCAGCCCTCTTTATACCGACACTCGATATAACGACAAATTTGTTATAATTATAATTTAACTGCCACGAAACTTTCGCTCAAGCAGTGACAGTTAATCTGAAATTATGCAAAAGAATTTTATTAAATACTCCAAGGAACATACGTTTTGGATATTTCTTAGAATGTCCTCTGATATTTGTTATAGAGGAAATAAGTATAAAACAATGTTTTTCTAACTTTATTCTGCCCATTAAGGATGCTTAACAACGGCGAAATTAATTTTAATAGCAAAATCTTTGGGAACAGATGTTGTCATTGTGTTGAAACGAGGATTCAATGTAATATACCAGGAAAATGTACTTTTGGGTGTTTAAATGCACAACAGTTCAAACCACCGCAGTTTGGAGTATTACTCTTCAACATTTGACTCGACATGCAAGTACAGTCGAACCGCAATGACTCGAACATCTTTGGGACCATGGAGATGCGTTCGAGACATGGGTAGTTCGAGCCACTGAGGGTTAGTCATAGCAAAGTTCAGGAAGCAAATAGCGATAATTTAGGGACATCTTTTCGATTTTCTACACAGTGATTGTATGTTGAGTGTACTCATTAGAATCGTCGTGGTAAGGCGATTCTAATGAGTACATACAACATATAATTCCATGATAAATAAGGAAAAAATCCTAAATATTTGTTTTCTTGAGCTATTGGAAGGATTTTGTAGGGACCGAAAAATGAGTTCGAATCATCGAGGGTAAACGAGCCATCCGGGTTCGAGCCATTGAGGTTATACTGTACTGTGTCTTTCCGTCATGTCTCCATTCTAAAACAAAGCTCATGATACGAATTCGGTTAGTTTTCAATTTTGTGTCTAGTCAACCTTGAAAGGAAGCATTTTGGGAATATAGATTATTAACCCTTTCAATCCTTAGTTTCTAAGTTGGACACTTCCATCTTTGATTTTAGCTAGTCCATTGTTAAAAAATAGGGGTGTCAGCACAAAATTCAAAGCTAAAAAGGCAATCCGTTAGAGCCATCTCATCTGGAACGACACTGTTTGAAAAGGCATTTCATTAACGAAAACACGCCTATTCAAATATATAGAATATTTTACCATAAAAAAAAATGAAAATTTTCAGATAAAAAATTCTGATATTTTTCTTATTTCTGCTCAAAACATAGATTGTGGGCACTCGTTAGAACCGCCTTGACGAGGCGGTTCTAACGAGTATCACATTCTATGTTGAGGCGGTTCTAACGAGTACCCACAATCTATGTTTTGAGCAGAAATAAGAAAAATAATGTTTACCCCTGTTAACCCCAGTTTTGCTATATAAAAGTGGGGTGTAAGGGGGTCAAAATTATATAGGCGTGTTTTCGTGATGTGTTTTGGTCTGCAGGGATAAAAGGGTTCATGTTTCGGCCGTCAGTTTAACTTGCATTTCCTGTGTATCATGAGAATTAAGAGACCAATAAAAAAAGGTAAGAGAAAAGTCCAGGCAGTGCCACAATCACAAACCACAGCCCTTCCCAGACCCCAAGAGGAAGAGGAAACCGACAAATCTAAACAAGCACAAACCGAACAAACGTACGAAGAGGCCATCATTGAGTCTGAGGCCCGAACTGCCGTCGTGCAATTAAAGAGTGAAGTATAGCCATCAACAATGATTGGGTTGACAACTAGGCATGCAGTCTGCCGCATAATATCCAGGCTATAGCCAATTATTTTATATCGGTTAATAAGTTTTCTGAATTGCTCCGAAAAGTTAGATTTACCTACAATTTTTCTAAATCTGTACACTAAGTCACCGTAAAACTCGGGTTCCAATATACCTTGTTGCAGAAGTGTTTTCAGACTGACGCTATATTCTTCTAACAAGGCACTATGTCTGCGATAAAATTTCGAAAACGCCTTTCGAAGTTTAAAATAACGATAGCCCTGCCTAAGAAGTTTGGCAGTAAGGGCTTTATTACGGTAGTTAAAGTCATTAAGATTTGAAGAAGCTCTAGCGAATCTTATAAGTTGAGATATGTATACCCCATATGAGGTACGCGGGGGGACATCGCCATCCAGAAAAGGGAAATTGACTATATCAAAATCAAAATCGTCCCGTTTATCATAAATTTTGGTGGAAACTGTACCATTAGATATACATAGATTCAAATCCAAAAAAGGTGAAGTACGTATGCACGGCCGGAACAGGAAACAGTGTGAGGAGGACAAGTCATGAGACTTCACGGCTCATTGCGAGTCGCCCTGGCGAGCCGCATATTAAGGAGTTATGTTTATCACACAAATACGGGAATTATACCGAACCGTCTAAGGAGAAGTACATGTAGCTACCAATCATTTGACTATTGACATAGTAATCGTGCATCAGGTAGCTAATATAATAAAATAGAATGTTATATTATCCAAATATGGCCCTTTCGGGTATACAATTAACCAGACTGACTGCTTCCATGCCGATTTCTATTCGCCCTAAAATGAAAGTATGCTTCCGCAAGTATGAAAATTCACCAAGACGTTTAAGAAGCAGTTTACGAAAGATTGGTGCGTCCAATCCTGGAGTATGGCAGTTCAGTTTTGGACCCCAAGATTTAGTCAGGAAGAACTGGAAAACTCGAAAAAGCGCACTGGCAGCTTTGTAACAGGAAATTACAATTATTGTTAAAGAAGCAGCTTATTTCGCTCTCAAATGAAACTATGGTTCTGCAAATACAAGAATTCATAAACTTTCTTTTAAATTACTGAAAGATTTGAATAATGATCGGTCTGACTAAACGGCGAAAACCACATTTGAGCCAGCTTCACTAATATTCGCTGATACCAAATAGCCAGTAAAAAGTCTTATACTTCAAATGTGCAAAAGACTTTGACGTACATACTCATTGCAAATATAAGCAAGCAAAATTATCTCCGCACATGCTGGCATAACATAAACCACGTGAGAGCGAATAGGCATAGGTAGACCAGATATCATCACTGTTCTCGTTCTGTACACTAACCGCAGATGGATCTACATATGTAGAATTAGTCTCAGCCATTCCTCGTCGTTCACAGATGGCATTGCTAACGAAATCACGTATCCTGGAGTAATGCGTTTTAACGCACTTAAGCATTATTTGTTTGGCTGTGTGTTCATTTCTCCCGAAACGCACCATATCTTTTCATTAGGCAACGTTATCATGGACTACCAGTACATTATTCAAGTTAACACCATTAGATTAACTGATTGCGCTCGAAATAACATAAAAAGTGGCTAAGGGCCGTAAAACTCCAATACAAACAAAACAAAATTCATTGCAGCTACTTTGATTGAGTCGTTTACTCAAGTGGGCCATTGTGGCCAATGGGCCTCTAGTTAGTGATATTTAACAGATTTTGAGAAATAATTTTACTGTCATTAAAATGAACGCATTCCGTTGTCGAATCAGCTTATACTAGCCTAGGACTCCCCGATCAAGTGATCTGCTATAAGCTAAATGTTGAAAAAAAAAAAAAAAAAAAAAAAAAAAAAAAACTCACAGAATAATAGTAACTGTCAAAAAAAAAGTCCGTGGCACGTATTATTTGTGTTTTAGCCAGAGAAAAATTTGACAGTTCGGAATGAAGCAAAACTCGGAAAATAACTGGAGTCATGTAGGCAAGTTCAATAAATTTTGATACATATGCACTTGTCGAAGCCGGGTAGCGCTTTCCCGTACTATGAGTGTGTACAGTAGCTTTCTACCGTCGTTCGTCGTGAGTTCTCATTCTGCGATCTACCCGGGTTGGAAATGAAACTGCAACAAATGTAATATAATATCACATTTAATAATGATGAAAATGCCAATACTGAAGAGCGATTATGAAACGTTCATTGTACAATACAATGACATGGAAGGTGTGTTTGATTAGATGTCATCGTATGGTAAAATACTGTAACAATGGATAGACAGGTGACTTCATTGTTTACAAATCCTTGCGCAGTCATTTTCAAACTACACAACATAAAATGCATAATTTCAATTCGAAATAAACACATGTCTACTTCAAAATATGTTATGAAAGTTATGTCAAAATAAAGGAAAATACAAGACAACATACCTGCAACAAATGTCATACAAGAAAACATTGATGCAAAGCATCAATACGCCGGGAAACTAATCAGTCATGCATTACTTAGCTCCCTATAGAGCCTAGTATAGTCAAAAAAAAAATGTTATAATTTATGAAAATTTGTAATTATATAGATTATCGCAAGACTCAACGATAAAAACATTACAGACGTTATCAGAGCTATGTAAGAAAAACATCGTCTGTTTTCTAGCCCACATACATAATTACATGTCGCCATCCATAGCCTAGGCCGAACATACTGTATCCGAAATCATCTATGTAGCTGTGATTCGTACTTTTCTCCACTCATAACGTTTTCTTTCGGCCCAAATCTTTCCATGCTTGAATATCAAATTAAACTGTACTATTAAACCAGCTTATAATCCGTTCGATTTGAGAATGCATATTTCCAATCGTAAACAAGGAAAAATATATTTTGTTTCTTCTTCGTAGTACAACGAAAAAAAACGAAATGAAAAACTTCAAACGTCAAATTGGGGCTCCTACGTGAAAACTGCTCATTTCTCTTTTAAATGAGCAAAACCCACATTGCTACATTCATTCTACACAGTACTTCCCATTTTTTTTTTATTTCACTGTGTTACCAATAGCACAGTTCTCTGCTGCAAAAGTGTGACTTTGAATAATAATAATAATAATAAAAATTGGGGGGGTGAATAGTTATATATAACCCCACTAAGAACCCCATAAAACTGGAAGAAAACAGATGTTCTCTAAATGCATACACATTTTACAAAAACAACCTCCAGCCCGGCGTGAATAATATAACATTTAATAATAATCAAAATGCCAATATTGAAGAGCGATTAAGAAACGTTCATTGTACAATACAATGACATGGAAGGTGTGTTTGATTAGATGTGATAATCTCCGTACTTACCTCCGAAGGCAATACCTGCCTAACACGACCTACCTGGGGCAAACGGACTACCTACACTACAGGAGACTACTCAAACACTGGGCTTAAAAGGGCATTTTACAGGGCCGAGGATATAATCAGGTAGCGTACTCATAAAAATAGTACCCCATGACACCATCATGTATGGCATCAGCGTACATGAAATTGCTGAAGCTAAACGAACCGCTACCCTTTTAAAAAAGCTAATAATTGTGAAACAATGGTGGCTGTTATATGTTTAATTTCTGCGGACACCGGTGGCCTGACATGTATGTTTCCATGGATACAATGGTGGTTGTTTTATGTTTACTTCCCGCGGACACCGGGTTGACCGTGGCTTGGTTACTGAATGGTTATATTTCCCTGGAAACAGTTATGTGGTTATTATGACAAATTAATGATAGTTTTCCCAGAAAACATTATTTAACATGTTATTTCAAATGTCAAAGCCTATATTCTGGGAAAAAGAAAAATAATATTTCAAAATTTCGCCTGCTGAAACTTTTACCCAGCATTCTAGGCGATACGGTAAGTGAACAAAACAACCGGCTTGCATCACTTGTATGCCATTTTGGCACAATTAACCATTTAAGCGCCAACCAAAATTTGTAGCAGACGACATTCTAACTTTTTGTTTCATTTTTATTATTTTTTCAGTGAAAGTAAGTATTGACAATTCATGTGAATCGTCTGCTTGGCAGACGATTCAAATGAAATCTCAATACTTGTTTTCTCTGAAAAAAAAAATCATAATACATAAGATTGTCGTCTGCTGCAGTTGTGTTTGGCGCTTTAAGGGTTAATATATATCCTCTCTGTAATTTCTGGTATAAGAAGTACTTAGATATTTTCAGATTAGCGTAACAGCTTTTAAGTGATTAACCTTTATCACTCTCTGGGATAATTCAGCAGACGACAAGCTGATTATATTTTTTTCTAAATTTTCCCAGAAATATGCTTTGACATTCCATAGAAATTGTCCCAATTTGCATGGAATGTCAAAGCCTATTTCCTGGGAAAAAACATGAAAAATATTTAAAATGTCGTCTGCTGGTAATCTAACCCAGAGTACTTAGCGTTAAACGGATTAGGGCATACATAGATGGTTCAAAGCCTGTAGATGAAATGTCTCATTATTACTCCACATAATAAAAAAAAGACCTTTTAAGAGCAAAACAAGATCGAACGTGCTGAATCTTTCCCTTGAAAAAAAAAGAAAAAAGAAATGTTGCTACGAATCCGACTAGGTAAATGCCTAGATAGGTCTAAACCAATCCTAATCGTATTATCAACCCCGCCTTAAATTCTTAGATGACCTTTTGGGAGACTGGATACAGCTGTTTTTTTTTTTTTTTTTTGTTTTGTTTTTTTTTGTCATTTTTACAAAGGAGGCAATATTTATGCCGTTTTGGTTGCTTTCCTACAGTCCAAACGCTTTCTGAGATGGCTGTACTCTACATTTACTTTTAACCATGCCTTTCTGTTACAGCACCATGTTCATACACATGGCAGAGTTAATCCTTAAAGCGCTAAGCAAAACGGCAACAGACGACATTCTATTGTTTCTTATTACAATTTTTCAGAGAATATAAGACTTGTCTTTTCATGTGAATCGTCCGCCATGAAAAGACGTCTTATTTTCTCTGAAAATATACAAAAAAGAAAATGTCGACTGCTGCAGTTGTGATCAGCCCTTTAAGGGTTGACTTTGCCAATGTCAAAAATGTAAGTGAAAATACTCAGGAAATGCCACAATACATGTCATAAGCAAGATAGGCTTTGGTCTTTTTGGCTATAACATCTCTTTGTGCGTAGGAGTCATAATCATGCACAGCATCTCGGCCAAAATCCAATCAGCACGATAACGTCTCGCCGTTGGACGCACCCAGTAAGCATTCTTTATAAATATATAGCGGGCCGTTATCGGCCCGTCAGGGTAGCTGACGGACCGATAACGGCCCGCTATATATTTATACAGAATGCTAGCTGGGCAATTGCTTCTAGTGCGATCGACGTCATTTAAACCTTCTGCATATAACAACCAACTACCAGGCAGAAATACTAACACAGAGCATATTCACAAGTAGGTGGACGTTAGCAGTCTTCTAGAGACAGCCCAGAGGTTGTTTTTTGGAAATTCGAGACAAGAAATCAGGTGAACAGAAATGCAGACCGTATGCAACTCAATACATGAGAACGATATTAATACTACTAATGTTTACAAACTGAAATTGATGCTACTTTTCTACCAAAGCGCTCCTCATTTCTCAATGATGATGATGATGAAAAGGGGTCTACTCTAAAAGAAAAGAATTTGCCCATGGGAGCAAATGCTTTTCTTTTAAGGTAGATTCCTTTAGGCAAAATGAGCTACCGCCCTTTGGAGTCTATAAATTCAACTTAAATAATTTGAACTCTAAAACCTGATGCAGTAACTATGGAGATCTACATGGTAAGGTACATATATGCCTCTACCCTTGCCCAAACGACAAAACGAACAAGATGAAAAGACTAGAGCAGAAAACAATGATCCACAAATGGGAAAATATTTTGAAATTTTTGATGTTTTTGATCAGCCTGCGCACAAGCACAGTCTGTTCAGTCTTCGCTGTTAGCCTGAAGAAAACTTGAATCCTTTACTATCCAAAGAGTCTTATTGGACAGCAAGGATGCGCGGGGTGACCTGATTGTTCTCAGGACAAACACGTCTTAAGGTCCATTTTCTCACGCTGGGACTCAAATGTACCGTAGACATTAATGAGCCAGTGTACGACAAAACCTACAATAAGACTTGTGTAACCAGCAAAGCACAGATCAGCCTGTACATCCACCCAGTATGGCATGGGTTCTCGTTTATCCTTCTTTGGATAGCCCAGAGGCTGTGGAAGGCATATGCGACTAGCGAAGACTCTGACCAGACTGCGCATCCGCGCAGTCTGATCCGAGTCTTCGCTGGTCGCATAAGTCTTATTGTAGGCTTTGTCGTGCGCTGGCTCATATAAAAAGATTCCCTAAAGGAAAATCATTTAGTCTCACCAGAAAGGTGCAATTCCCAGTACGGAAAAGCAAATATATGAAAGGAATCGAATCGAAAGAAGTGCAAAGTTTCACTATGATAGATATCATCTTTATCAATTCTTGCCCTCTGGCTGACAATTCCGATCAAATCTTGGATTCAGCCGTCAGCTATGAACACGTAAATGCGCATACATGTACTTACTAAGAATATTAGCAATGCAATGTTTACATTCTTGACAAGAGTTAACCAATTTATGACTGGCACCCCATAAAAGGAACATTGGCAAACAGTGTAGACCCAGATCAGATGCCAAAGAACGTGGCGTCTGATCAGGGTCTACACTGTTTGCATTTAGTACATCGATTTTTATAATGAATGATAACAATATAAACAAACCGGACACACCTCCAGTTGGACCTACACTGGCCCAAAGAAAGAGGTAGAAGAGTCCAATAGGCATAAATGGGTAAACTGTTTACTGTTACAAGTTTTGTCCAGGCTTCACGGATGTCTGAGTCTGACTAGATGTTCGCGAATATTTTGTTTTTCAGAGCGCTGGATGAATTTTTTCTGCACAACTGATTCTGAAACTTAGGCAGATATCTCGCCGAGACAAATAGCGACATGTCTACAATCCACTCAAGAGAATACAAATTGAGCTGCAATGTGAGGAAAATGTACCTTTGGACTGCGCACCCGGGGAAAATCAGATCAGCCTGCGCGTCGGCGCAGTCTGATCAGTCTTCATTGTCCACCTGAAGACACATGGAATCCTTGGTTTTCCAAAAAAGTGCCTAACGGAGACTCGCTGAGAGGGTTGCGCGGATGCCCACGCTGATCTGAATCTTTGCTTGGCGCACGTGTTTGAAGGTATCTAATCTTACGTCGTGGCTTGATTATCTTCAAATGTTGACTCCGTGGGGAGACCAACATTTTATCGGCAAAGACACTGTGAAGTCTACATATTCGCGCAATCTGGTTAGGAGCATGATTCGTCATATATAGTTTATATTTCTCTGTAATTTACAACTGTGCAGACACTAGTAAACTGTAAACTAGGATGTTGAAATCCGTAAATTGTGACTCGTAAGCCAAGATAAGAATGTATTTACATATCATAAATACACAAAACAGCTCTTGATCAACGTCAGAACGAACACCTTGTTTTACGGATGTCCACCATCGCTCATAATCCTGGTCAGGTCCAGCTACATGTAACAGTTCGGTCCTCGTAAGCTTTTTAAACTCATCAACATAGAAAAAATATACAGTCGACTCTCGTTATCTCGAACTCCAAGGGACTCTCTGAAATACTTCGAGATATCCGTAGTTCGACATATCAGGTTTGCAGAATTGAGGAAAAAATAATTTGATTAACCACATTTAACAAACTGATAGGTAACTGGACTTTTGAAGTTAGAGATATATTGAAAATATTGTGGAAAAGAGGAGAAATTGCTCCTCAGGAGCAATTTCTCCTCTTTTCTACAATATTTTCCATCTGTTGTTAGGTTTTCATGTATAGGCAGGGACCAGATTTTCACTTCGAGATAAGCGGTTATTCGAGATAAGCGAGTTCGAGATAACGAGAGTCGACTGTATATTAATTTCTCAACATTGCGATAAAAAGAAAAAGATAACAATTCCAAAGTGACCATGTTGAGTCCGACATCGGCCAAGTAAGGTCAGCCAGAAATATCTAGAATATGTTTAGGAATGAGCCGTCACTGAGTCTGCGGCCTGACCCAACTCGTGTAATTAAAGAGAGCAGAAAAAACAACAACAACTTGGTAACCACTAATCATCCAATCTGTCGCATAACATCTACATGAGATCATCTCCATTTATATCGACTAATAATCTTTTTGAATGGTTCTGAAAAGTAGACTTCACAACAACCATGTTTGTACAGCAAGTAACTCGGATTCCGGTAAACCTTGTTGAAGAATATTTTTCAAAGCAAAGTTCTATTTTGAAATCATTTATGGTGTTGACAATAAAACTTGCCAAATGTTTTGCGAAGTTTATGATACCGAAAGGATTCTATTAAAAGTTTACCATTTAAAAAGTATTACGGTTGTTAAACGAATTCTGAAAGTGGGATACTTTGGAAGAAAAAAAACTAGATATTCTGACAAAGCGAATAAGCTGAGACATATTTCCCATATGATGAAGCCCGAAGGACATCACCGTCTATGAACGCATACTTTACAGTATCTAACTTAAAACGACTTCAGTTCTTAGAAGTTGAATAAAACACTTCAGTACCATCGGCGTAATTTTCTTCAGAGAGAGCTCTCTCATAACAAATCAGATTGAAATAAATCAATAACAAGTGATACAAAATACATGTAAGTCCATCGGAAAATGTTAAATTCGTCTACATTATTTAGTACAAAATTCCAATAGTGATATTATCGAGACGAAGAATAAGAAAGAGTGTCACAAAGTTTTAGACAACATCATAAAGTACAGTCGACTCTCGTTATCTCGAATTCCAATGGACACTCTGAAACACTTCGAGATATCCGTACCTCGACATATCAGATTTAAGGAAGTAAGGAAAATAATGAATCGAACAACCACATTTAACAGATGAATATGTAATTTGACACCTGAAGTTAGAGATATATTGAAAATATTGTGGAAAAGAGGAGAAATTGCTCCTTAGGAGCAATTTCTCCTCTTTTCCACAGTATTTTGTTACCTGTTCTTAGATTTCCATGTTAAAACAGGGACCAGATTTTCACTTCGAGATAAGCGGTTATTCGAGATAAGCGAAGTCGAGATAACGAGTGTCGAATGTATAGTACTTTTGATTCTCTGGAGCGAAAAAGGAGCTTTTGGGCCTCAACGTTAGAAAACGCGCATTCGGACATGTGCACCCAGCAAAAGGATTACTACTATGGAATATTTTACATCAAAATGTGATTTATATGATCTTTTATGAAGCTTTGATAACCAGTACGACTGAGGGAGCATGTCTCAGTTCTCATTAATGCTTACGGCAGACTTGGCAACATGCATTCTATCATAATCTACCACAGACTTCTCATTCAACGGATATCTGAATGTACAGTACAGTGAACCCTCGTAACAACGATAGCTTTTGTTATCAAATATGTTGCCATTAAAATGAATTTGCTGTTGTAAAGAATCCTTAACGAACAGACTGATATGTAAGGAAGACACTACCTCAAAGAACATGTGTTTTGGATATTTGTTAGAATCGCCTTACTAAGACGATTCTAACAAATACCCATAACATAATGTTTCTTGAAGAATTTGTAAAATATGTTTCTTGAAGAATTAAACAAAAAAAAAAAATTCTTGTACAATTTCTAATTAATTGTCACCTATGCCATGGCGCGAAAGCTCCATGCCATTCAAACTATCATTATAACGAATTCTGTTGTTGTATCGAGTATCGGTATAAATAGGATTTAACTAACTGTATATTTTAGTGCTGCCAAGTTCCTATTTTGACGTACGTTTACTATATTGAAGCATAATAATGCCGTTACGGTATTTTCATTTACTCTGTTACGAGTCGAAATGTAATACCAAGGCTTATTATTGAATATTTGTCACTGCAAATTGCCAATAAGACAGGAAAAGCTGTGCTATTTATGACGCTTATCAGACACAATTAGGAAACATCTGTACGCTATTGACGGACAAAACGCATAAGATGAACCACGCGAGAAAGGTCCCTCAATGCATATGCAGGCAACAAAATCCTTGATCAGCCTTTGTTCCGCGCAGATGGATCAGGGCCATCGTTTTCTGATTATAAAGGTTCTGAACATAATGAAATCTCGCAGCGAGTAGAAAATTCTTTGAATGAAAATCGCATGTGGTTTTCCCCGCATTCTGCATCATTTTTATCTCACTACTTGAAGAAGGAACTAAACGTTTAGCATGCATATACAAATTTCAGCAGACGAAATAGCTTTCTTCATTTTTTTCAGAAAATGTAATTTGACATTTCATGCAAATCGTCTCTTTAGGTGATAATTTGCATGAAATGCAAAGTCCTATTTTCTAAGATAAATAAGAAAAATATCATCGGTTTGTCGTCTGCTGAAATTGCCTATAGAAAAGTATCGGTTAAACAAAAATATAGCAAAAAAAAAAAAAAAAAAAAAAAAAAAAAAAAGATAACAGAGCCCGACTTGAAGATAGGGGCGAGGCTAACCGCGAGTACATGTTAAATAGTTTCATCCCTGCAGTAGATTTTCTATTGACCCTTCCAAGGCGGTCCCTTTGTTGCAGTTCTTTGTCCGAGCGTCGATGATTTCTTGTGTGACGTTTGTTTTGTCATCGTTTAATCCTCATGTCTTCTCATTACGAAAACACGCCTGTTAAAATATATAGAAAATTTCACCTCCAAAAACTGAAAATCTTCAAATAAAAAACTCTGATAGTTTTCATATGTCTGCTCAAAACACAGGTTGTGGGTACTCGTTAGAACCACCTCGGTCAGGCGTTTCTACATGTAACGAGAACCCACAATCTGTGTTTTTGAGCAGAAAAGAAAAAAATAATGCATACCCCTGTAAACCCCAATTTTACTATATAAAAGTGGGGTTTAGAGGGACCAAAATTATATAGGTATGTTTTCGTGATGTTATTTAGGTGCCTCGAGAGGGCTTGCTTCATGATTGTAGCATTTCCTTGGTATCTTCGCGCATCAAAGCAGACTTGTATGGGTCCATTTTACGGTGGTATTTATTCATATATGTTTATTTTGTGAGACCCTACAAACGGCGAACAGACACAACAAACTACGGAACTTAGCAGGCTAGCCTGAAAAAAGTCTGTTTTCCCGCATAGTCTAGTGGATTTATGTTAAAAAATGTTTCATTTTATATTTTACAACTGGTGAACACCGGTAAAAGTTTTCTGTCAGATTCATCATTTTAGTTAAGTTTTAGCACAAAATATTGCAGCATATCACGCGTATATGCGAATGCATTTGTTAAGAGGTAAGTAGTGCTGCGGTTTGAGACTATTTGACGGAAGTATTCTGTCAGTGAGTGAGAATAGCATCGCATCTTCTGCCTTCGCCATCCTGTTTAAATATATATCTGTAGCATTAGCTTTCTGTACGATTAAAAAATGACCATAAACAAAACCGTTATCCTTGGAGTTAAAACTTAAACATGGAGATACCAAGAATAAACCACAATCGCGGAACGTAGCGTCTTTCTCGTCCCGCCTTGCCTTCAAAAAGACATTAAGACAAGGACATAACCACGCGAAAAGACCACTGAAAAAATCGCTGTCGAAAATAAAATGAAGAAACAAAGATAGAACAGACAAGCGAAGTAAAACTGCATCAGAAAAAAAGTAGATGTTCCCTAACCTGTCAGTGGATCAAAACTTCTTAGTATTACGAGAACAAACCGAAAGTAAAATAGTAATTTAAGAAGATGTCCAGGAAAAGCACAATCAAAGAATACAGACTACAAATGACACCAAACATGAAGAGTACAAAAATGTAACAAATAATAATAATAATAGCACATGTAATAAATAAGTGTGATGGAACAAGAATGGGGGTTAGTGGCAAACATCTCAGGCATTGACAGTGTACACGGTCTTGTGCAGAACTGCTGTATGGCAAGGCTGATGAACTATACTCCTAAACGGTTACTACACAACTATCTCGTCCTAGAGGAAACCGCGCAAACGCAAGCTAATAGAAATTCAGCCGGTCGCGACTAGGCGGAAAAATTTCCTGGGAAGTGGAGTATGTGCACACTTTAGTTATTGAACATCTTTCGCGCAATATGATGCAGGCCATGACAAAAATACTTGCAAAATTTACTTGCAAAATTTAAAAAAGTTCGGTTAAAAACTGTAACAGGAGTTGCGTCCACAAGCTACCCATCTCATTGTGTCTACGAACGGACGGATTCGCCGGACGAACCCATTTTAATAGTCCCCTTCGGGGACAATAAACTCATCCACACTATATATTGGAAGAGTCCATTTTCGATTTTTGGTAAGTTCGGCTATATGATGTAGGTATTCCTAAAGAAAAATGGATCCACTACTTGCAAACAGTGGACACCCTGATCAGAGGCGTCTGATCTGGGTCTGCACTGTTTGCCAGTTACCCGTTTAGATGTCTCCAGTCTGCAATGGGTTTATATTTTACCGTCCAGGTCCCCAGACGTCACAAGGTCAAGATCACTGTTTGCAATGGGTTAATGATAAAAACCGAAACTGTTACAAAGTAAGTGAAAATGGTTGGGATATGCTAAGAAGAATTTGTTAAATTAAAGTGTGGTCCTATGGGTAGTTTTCACGCACAGTGTATTAACAAAACATACAGAACAAATTAACCTATTATGACTTCGAATCATCCATCAGTCATAATGTGCGTGTGTAGAGTTTGCAAAGATTTAGTTTTAGACTTTAATCGTTATTTACAGCAGCAGCAAAGATTCCCTACCATATGTAATATGGCATAGTACTGTAACAAAAACTTTGCATTGACACCCAGTTAAATGAAAACCATAAAAAAGATGGTTTGTCACATTTTCTATCAAGAGTATTACGTTCTTCGATATAAAATTTAAGACAAAGTTTATGTTTGCATTTCGAAATTCCCTCGGTCCATTGAAATTTTTCACATAAAAAAAAAAGAAAAATAATATGGCATTTTTTATTTATAAGGTGTACCTGAAATTTGATACTTTAGAAAAGAAACTTTGAACTTTGCCATCAGTAAGGCTTTCAGTGTTAATGACCTTCATTACAGACACAGTATAAAATATATGGTCCCTTCTGTGAGGTACGCGCCCTGAATACGCAGCTCAACCTGTGTCAGTCTGATCAGTATACTACTTTCGCCTGAAGCAAGCTTGGATTCAGTAATCGCTAACTGAAAAACACTGATCAGACTGCAAAGACGCATTGTGATGCGAGTTTTCATATTTCCGAACGTTCATTTTCTATCATTACAATGCTTGAAAAAGATCTACAAACGTCGACATTGGAAACAAAGAACAAAATAGAACATAAATCAGAGTCTAAGTATTGAAACTTTTCATATGATAGCAATATATAGTATTCTTGAAAATTTAAATCCGCGAAATATTTGCAAGTTCGTCCAAAATAGCAGAGACATTCGCCAAGCATACTGCGGCAAGGCGTGTGTTACGGTAATTACCATTAAAAGACTTTCACTAACAACAATTGATTAAAGGTCTCGGATTAATTTACCAGTTTTTATTTGTTTTAATAAATTTGTCCATATTAGAATTAATTTACATTCCATCTTTACATGTGCTAACTTAAAGTTTCAGTGTTGTCAAATTTTCGCGGGGCAACCGTAGTTTTTATATTCGCGGGTACAAGCAACCGCGGAAATTAAAAACCGCGAAATTATATCCTAACGTTTTTAGCAAATCCGCGAAAATTTTGCGACGCGAAAATATTCCAGGCTACGGTATGTTGCAGTGCTGACGTATCGCAGGCTTAAGCGGAACCCGATTTTCTAAGGTATCAGAGTGAAGTCAAATGATCCCAAGGCAATGAAAAATAACAACTGCACTATGCTGAAGTATGCAAGACCATACATTTCTAAACATATATACTGCAATATATTGACAACTAGCCTGGCAATTCAATGCATATTCATAATTGTTTCCTTCGACACTGACTTGCCAAGCCAGCACAATACATTACAGGAAACGTTTGCAACAAAAAGAATTTAACACACCGGCATGCGACACGTTCATGACAATAATTTACTGTAATGACTCTAGTAGAGGGACAGCAAGACCTGAGTAAACAGTGAAGGTCCAGATCAGACGCCGCAGAACGCGGCGTCTGATCAGGGCCTACACTTATTGCCACTCATCCTACAGCTTTAGACACATCATAAGGAAAAAAAATGAGTTGTTCAATTTTGAGGCCAAATATGGTAAGATTTAATATATACGGTATGACAATTAAAGCGCAACGCAAGAAAAAGATCCCTTCTATCGGTTGAAAAACAACAAAGACACAGATAAACCAGCGCATACAAGGGTCCTGCAAAAATCTTTGTCACTGGGTTCGGATTACTTCAGTGCTACATTTTATCAAACATATTTTTATTACAAACCTTCAAAGTATTCCCCCTTTACTGAAACTCATTTTTGTAACCTTTCTACCCAGTCGCGAAAACCAGATAAATAGCCTTCTTTTGGTATCTGTTGGAGACACTGATAAATAGCGCTGCCAAGAGAACTTCTAGACGTATACTTATTTCCAGAAAGCATTTCCTTAAGCCTTGGAAATAAAAAGAAGTCACAGGGACACAGGTCAGGTGAATAAGGTGGATTGTTTAAAACTCCTCTTTTCAGAAGCCAAAAAAGACTTAACAACCTCACACTTATGAGAGAAGGCGTTGTCATGTAAAAGGTGGACTCCTGACCATCCTTTGCTTGGTCGTTTCTTATTGTAAAACTCTTTCACTTTCTTCAGTACAGACTTCTTGTAGAATCGGCCAGTGACTGTATGACCAGATGGACAAAGGCACTTGAACGACTGGCCCACTTGAATTAAAGATAATTGCGTACATCTTTTTCGAACTTATGGTTCTCTTGGCAATACATGGGCGTTTTTTTTTTTATCTTTTCGCTTCCGTTGCTTATTATCAGCCCTTCTTTGTGGCTCAAATATGTGCACCCAGGTTTCATCACCTGTTAGCAAGTTAGAAATAACCCGACTATTACAGCCTTTGTATGTTTTCAAAAGTTCCCCGGCACATTTAAGGCGTTGTATCTTTTGCTCCTCAGTGAGCAAATGAGGTACCCACCTAGCGCAAACCTTTCTCAGATCCAAATGCTTTTTCAGAATTGTTTGCACACTGCCTTATGATATGCCAGTACAACTAGCTATATCTTTGACAGACAGCCGCGCATCCTGTTCGACCACAAGCTTTACAGCAGCGATGTTAGCCTTGGTAACAGAGGTTTTAGACCTTCCCGGACGGGTATCATCTTCAACAGAAAATTTCCCAGCTTTAAAAGCTTTAACCCACCTAAACACTGTGCGCATTGAAATGGTCTGAGGTCCATATATACCACACAATTCATTAAATATCTGCTTTGAATCTATATTAAGCCTAGCGGGGCATTTAATATAGCTACGAATTTCAGTCTTCTGGTCCATGTTCCAATATAACAAGTAAATTGGTCAGTGTATATGACTGCATCTATTTCAATTTGAAATAACTCGGTCAGTTGGAAAGCAATTTGCACGAAATAAACGGGTATCGTTAGCTATTCAACACAACATTCAAGTGCAGTGAAGCAGTTTAAAATATACCTTGGATAAAACCAAGGAAACCTATTAGTGACAGAACCTTTTGCACGACCCTCGTACACGCAGTCTGATAAGGAGCTTCTGTATGTATGTATGTATGTATGTATGTATGTATGTATGTATGTATGTATGTATGTATTCTTTAAGACGGTATAGATGGTACTGATCAGACTATACGTGTGGATGCTCGCGCTAATCTTGACCTACTTTGCTCGCATATGGCATAATGTCCATTTTTTTTTTTTTGAGATATACAGGGTTTTTTTTTTTTTTTTGGTTATTTTTTTTATCTGATGAGGAATTCTTTAGCTTTCCATCTAGTAAACATCACGAAAACACGCCTATATAATTTTGACCCCCTTAATCCCCACTTGTATATAGTAAAATTGGGGTTTACAGGGGTATACATTGTTTTTCTTATTTCTGCTCAAAAACATAGATTGTGGGTGTTCGTTAGAACCGCCTCTGCGAGGCGGTTCTAACGAGTACCCACAATCTATGTTTTGAGCAGAAATATGAAAAAATATTTGAATTTTTTGTCTGAAAATTTTGAATTTTTCGGTGATTAACTTTTCAGTATATTTGAATAGGCATGTTTTCGTAATGAAGACAACCCCTATTATAAAATAAGATTATATCTCCTAGTATCATAAAATGTCTGTTGACGTTTAAAGTTTATGATACCGTATATAGTCGAACTGTCAAATCAGAGCTGTGCTCCATAAGCCTTTTTACACGGGTACAACAAATGCTTTGGCATATGAAATAAGATATAGAAACGATCAGTGAAACTTTTCCTTCGCACCCAGCGGGCACATGACGCCTTTACAACGTCGAATGTAACGTCATGTCGATGCATCGACGTTGTATAACGTCATGACAGTGCTATATACCGTCGCATAAAATTGTATAAACGTCATGTGCCCGCTGGGGCTGTATCTATCCTTACCACAGAAAATATAATATTTCAGCTTTCACACATTTTCTACAACGAGTATCAAGTTTTTCGAGCTTATATTGGACAAAATCCACGTTGATATGAGCAAGTCTCGGCCAAAGAAACCGCATAGATATGATAAATATTATGTGGCATTCTTTTCATCATACGCACACAGTTTTCTTTGACAAGCCTTATTTAGCAAAGAGATTTTGTTTGTGCAAACTAGGCTTAAAGGGAAAAGCGAGCATTACGAAAACACGCCTATTCAAATACATATATAGAAAATTTTACCTCCAAAAACTGAAAATTTTCAGATAAAAACTGATATTTTTCATATTTCTGCTCAGAAACATAGATTGTGTGTACTCGTTAGAACCGCCTCGGCAAGGCAGTTCTAACAAGTACCATAATCTATGTTTTTGAGCAGAAATAAGAAAAATAATGTATAGTTTTACTATATAAAAGTGGGGTTTAATGGGGTCAAAATTATATAAGCATATTTTCATGATGGTTGGTAGAAAATGTAGCTGATATGGTAGAGCTTGACAAATCCCGCAATTTTGTACAAATGTGATCAAAATTGGACGAAAAGTAAGGATGTAAAAGACATTTACAGATTACAAAACCATATTGTAAATATTTAATGAGGTTCTAAACATTTCTAGATATAAAATAAAGTCATCTTTCTGATAGAAAATTGTGCGGCTTTTGAGCAAAATCAATAAATACCTAATGAAGAAGCTTTATATACAAATAAAAAGGTTAAATATTGTCACAACTATTCTTTATTTATGTTTTGCATAATTTAGTTTAGGCTTCTGATGTCATAAAGTCTCATTAAATATTCAAAATGGCAGCACCAATAAAAGCATTTTTTATATATTCGAATCTTCATAATATTCTTATTTTTTCTTTTTTTTTTTTGGATCAAGTTTGTATGAAATGGCCCGGTTTTTCAAGATCTTGCATCTCAGATACGTTCATCATAAACTTTGCTTTTCTCTTTAAATGAGTAATTTGATAAGGTCCTGCACTGCTTGCTTTTTAGCTCACCTGAGCATGTGAGCTATTGTGATCGGTCAATGTCCGTCGTCCGTCGTGCGTCGTCCGTCGTCCGTTTGCTTTAAAAGCCTACTCCTCCTACACCCCTGAGCCCATTGACTCGAAACTTCGTACATTGTAGGAAGCATTGGAATGACTTGGAGATCAAAATTACTTAAAATTGATTCGACAGGGAATCCAAGATGGCCGCCATGGCGGTCATCTTGGAAATCTATTTTTCTATCTTGAAAATCTATTTTTCGCTTATTCTCCTGAACCAAAAGGCCAACTGACTTGAAACTTGGTAGGAAGCATCGGGGTGACTTGTAGATCAAAAGTAGCTAAAATCGTTTCGATCGGAAACCCAAGCTGGCCGCCAGGGCAGCCATCTTAAAAATCTATTTTTCGTTCCTTCTCCTGAACCAAAAGGCTAATTGACTTGAGAGTTGGTAGGAAGCATCCGGGTGACTTGTTGATCAAAAAAAGCTTAAATCATTCTGATGGGTAATCCTAGATGGCCGCCATGGCGGCCATCTTGAAAAATCTATTTTTCGCTTCTTCTCCTGAACCAAAAGGCCAATAGATTTGTTACTCGATAGGAAGCATCGGGGTGACTTGTAGATCAAAAATAGCTAACATCGTTCCGATCGGAAATCCAAGATGTCCGCCGTGGCTTATTTTTCGCTTCTTCTCCTGAACCGAAGGGCCAATTGACTTGTAACTCCGTAAGAAGCATCGGGGTGACGTAGATAAAAACTAAAATCGTTCCGATCGGAAATGCAAGATGGCCGCCATGGCGGCCAAATTGAAAATCTATTTTTCGCTTCTTCTCCTGAATCAAAAGGCAAATTGACTTGAAACTTGGTAGGAAGCATTGGGAAGACTTGTTGATCAAAAATTGCTAAAACCGTTCCGATCCAAATCCAAAATGGCCGCCATCCATCTTGAAAATCTATCTTTCGCTTCTTCTCCTGAACCGAAAGGCCAATTGACTTGAAACTTGGTAGGAAGCGTCGGGGTGATTTGTACATCAAAAATAGCTAAAATTGTTCCGATCGGAAATCCAAGATGGCCGCCATCTTCAAAATCTGTTTTTTGCTTCTTCTCTTGAGATAAAAGGCCAAATTACATGAAACTTGGTAGGAAGCATTGGGGTGACTTGTAGATAAAAAATAGCTAAAATGTTCCAATGGGAAATCCAAGATGGCCGCCATGGCTGCCCTCTAGATGGCCGCCATGGCTGCCATCTTGATAATCTACTTTTCGCGTCTTCTCCTGAAACAAAAGGCCAACTGTCTTGAAACTTAATAGGAAGCATCGGAGTGACTAATAGATTTTCGCTTTTTTCTCCTGAACCGAAAGGCCAACTGACTCCAGACCTGGTAGGAAGCACCAGGGTGACTTGTAGATAAAAATAGTTAAAATCGTTCCGATCAGAAATCAAAGATGACGCCATGGCTGCTTTCTTGGAAATCTATTTTGTACTTCTTCTCCTGAACCGAAAGGCCACTTTATCTGGTAATTAGATGAGCGATACAAGGCCATCTTGGCCCTCTTGTATTAACATTATAGGCATATGATCAGAAGACGAATAGATTTGTCAATATAATAGGGTATGGTAAGGGGATAATACTTTCAGCCCTGCAGGCTAAAACATATACCTTTGCAAACAGTGTAGTTCCTGCCATGATGAGACGGCTCGTTACTAACATCCTTAGTTGTTAAAATGGACGAGTCCAAATCAATGAAAGAACAGTCCACTTAAACAACCCATAGGTGAAAGAATCAAGTTGTCCGAATATCTAGGGTAATAAAGGCACTGATCTAAGCTTTACTCTATGGACAAATTCATAAGACGACAAATTGATGACAATTTTTCTTATTGTACTAGAAAATAAAATAGGCTTTGATAGTTTATACAAATTGTCTCCTTAATAGACAATGTGCATGAAATACCAAAGCCTGTTATCTGAAAAAGAGAAAAGCTAAACAAAACAAAACAAATAAAAAAAAAACAGATATTTCAAAATGCCGTCTGTTCAAATGTTCACCCAGCATGCCCAGCGTTTAATGATTTGCATAAACGTACCCGTATGATGCTGATGTAATCCCAACATGTCGGATTCGAACTGCTTGTCCGTCCTCTTATTATTTCTCCCCATGCTTCCCATCTATCCATTAATCTTCACCACTCTATGAGCAAATTCAGCAGACGACAAATTAATTAGGTTTTCTTATTTTTCCCAAAAATAAGCATCGATATTTCATGCAAACTGTCCCATTAGGAGACGATTTGCATGAAATGACAAAGCCTATTTTTTTGGGAAGAAAAAGAATATTTCAAAATGTCGTCTGCAGAAATATTTACCCAGGATGCTAAGTGTTAACACGAAGTGAAATCCAATGGAAATAGCTGACTGTCTCGTATATATCTGTAAATCTGATTCTGTAATGATTGACAATTGGCAACGGTAGAATACAAGACAAACATATCATGTCACGAGAAAAACGTCCGTTATAAACATAAACAGGAGGTTCGCGTAAATCTGAATCTGTCTATGTTTCCGCTTATAGCCTGCTCAAGACGTTTATGATTTGGATTCACTGTATCTATAATGTAAACAATGAAGAACCGAAGAACCAGGAATCAAAACTCTGAACATGACCGACCAAGTTTGGTGGAGGCAGAGACTAACATGCTTTACGTTGTTCGCATATGTCGTAAAATGGGTTATCAAGACCTGCCACAAATGATCAGTATTATTACGACACCTGTCGTATTACACACTGTTCCGCTACAAAACCTTTTTTTTTTTTGTTCTTCGCATGAACATTTCGCCCAGAACAATATTTGGACCTTGCAGATTTTAAAAGCTGATTTATGAGAGAGTGTCTTTATTACTCTCAAGGGTATTCCTTTTAGAACTTATTGATCACAACAAGCTGCGCATGTGCAAAATCCGGTCTGCGCATGTGTAACACGCATATTTTGTCACAATAAGGCTCACTTTAAAAGAACTGAAAACTTTCCAGCCATTAAACTGATGAGTATTCATGATAAATTCGCTTTCAATGTAAATGGATACACCTGGCAGATGTACCGCCAATATTGACAAGGGAGACAATTTTTCTGACTCCCTTATTGCTTTCTTGCATACCAATCCCCTTCTGAAAAGATGTCTATTCTGAAAAATAAATCAACTGCTCAAAAGGGGATCATATTCTTTCCTTTTAGGGTAGACCGCTTTTCAGAGGGAGGCAACACCAATAATTGATTTGTTTCCCCTGTAAATGTATCCATTGCCCCTTAATTGTTCGTCCGCCGGATCAAACTATTGAGTAGAAGTAGGAGTGAAGATTGCATGGCCCATCGAAGATCGGCCAGAAGAAGGCTAGCCGGCTGACTTCATCCTCGGTAACCCGGATGTGATCCATTACGCTACACGTGGATCACACCTGGGTTACCGAGGATGGTCGACTTGAGTGTTTTTTTTTTATCACTCTGTCCATTGCGGTTGAAATGACTGGTTCTGTCCAGATTGCGTAAATTTGCAGGGTGGCAATAATTATTTTCGTTCGTAAAAGAAAGCTCAGATAGTGGGAAATAGGATCCTCGGTTAACCTACACTGAAACAAAGTGAGGGCATCGATGTATTCTGGGCAACTATACGTTATTTACTATAGAAGATGTATACTGCAAAAGTTAACTACTGTCCTTTCGACATCACTTGGAAAGACGGATTTTGCGTGGCGTTTTATTTTAAATGAAATTATTTTGTTCTGACTGACCATATCTAATCAGCAATCATTTGTCATTTCTGTTTCTGTGTTTTGTTCTCAGATATTCAGTCTAAAATCAAATTTACGGCCATAATTGGTTCTAATCATGCAAGAGGGTCTGAATGGCGGGTACCCAAAATCGATAATTATTAGAATCTTAGCCCTTTAATCAGTGATCGATAAAGTTATTTTCACAAAAACAGTATGTTTTGGATTTTTGGGCTGAATCGTTAAATTCAACATCACAAAAATCAGTAGTCACAAAAATTTTAGGCCAAAACTTAGTAGACAATAAAAAGTAAGGCCATTAATCAGTAGTCAGTAAACCCCAATCCAGACCCTCATGCAATTTCAATAGTAAAGTGATTTCTTTTTTTTTTTTTTTTTTTTAATTTTTATCTAAGAAAATATTTTTTCTATTTTTTGTTTTTAATTTTTATCTAAGAAAATATTTTTTTCTTTAATAAATTTTATGTATATATGTTTCATGACAATACTGTGAAAATTTCAGAAAACTTGAATAAACGGAACTTGCTGAAAAACCTGCCTACAATGTACCTACCCAACAGATATCCTACATATTTCAGCACCATTTTCAGCAACTTAACTATAGGGAAAAAAAATATTCGATTTCCCTTTTTTTTTTTTTTTTTTTTTGGAAAACCAATGACAATAAAACATTTTGTGCTTAGGTAGCGACGACAAATGATTTTGCATCATATAATTATGGCAAAGGTTTGCAAATTTACATCTGTGTAAAGCACCAGGCAAAAAAACGACTCTCTGTCAGATGAGTAGCGTTCGTTGCTCGTACATGTATACAACACAAACGACAAAGTGCATTTTCATAATCATGCGCTCAGTGTAGATTTATTATGCGCATGCGCGGGGTCTCTTCGGTTTTCACTGTATAGATTATAAATGGTTCAGTTGTTAGTTGTTCAGTTGTTATGAAGCAAAATGGCCAGTGCAGTCTGATTCGGTCCTGCATAATATATTTATTTTCAAAGGTACATTTTTATCGTTGCGGTTCGTATGGTGGGTCTTCTCTAAGATCTACACATGGGCCGTGCCGCTCTTCGGGGCATATAGGAACAGTAAAGAACGAGATCAGCCGGCGAAGTCTGACAGGCTGATAAAGACCTTTGTTATGAAACAATATATTCTACAGTAATTCAATGATTCTGTAAGCGGACAGTGATGGCCCAGATCAGACTGCGCGCATGCGCAGTCTGATCTGGGCCTTCGCTGTCCGTATATGCTCGAATACATGTTTTCGAATGTCGTGGCAAACATATTAAAATAATCAGTTATTTGATAGAAAACAGATATAGTTTTGTGACACCTATGACAAATGTGAGAGAAATGTTTGTTTTTTCTTGTCTGCCGCGCTGACACATATATTTGCACAGACTGATACTCTCAAAGCAAGTGCAAATATTAGCGATTCTGGGAATAACTTGCTAATCAATTATTCTGAGCACAGCGCCATATCCATATCAAGATTTAAAGGCGATTGATTCATGGTAGATTTCCCGCCATTTTTACAGGGGAGATAACTTTTGTGACTTCCTGTTTGTCCTCCTGCACAGGAAGTTTCTTCTCAAAAAGGGTTTTCTTTATAAGCCATGACTTTGTTTCCCTTCAGAAAATATATCTATTCAAAAAGGAAAGAACTTGCTCCAAAGGGGCCAGAAATCTTCCTTTTAGAGTAGAGCCCTTTTCAATAGGTTGATAAAAAGCAATTTTGACAAAGTTGCCTTCCCTGAAAGTGCATCCGTTTTCCTTTAATTTGGAGGAAGCTTTTATGCGATCTTATTTGTTTCAAATCTGTATTTGTTTTACTTCGATTACACAGAAAACTCAACAAAGTGGGATGTCAATAAGGGTGTATCCTGGCCACCTACAAAATATTTTTTATTTTTTTTATTTTTTATTTATTTATTTATTTATTTATTTATTTGTTGCAGGTGAACACGGGTAGAGGTGATATAATGTTATATAATATAATAAACATTTTGCCAAGTGGGGGTACATATTGATTGGAATGGAGTAGTAGAGGTAATATAATGTCTTTAGAATAAACATTTACCCAACAGGGGGTACATATTAATTGGAATGAAGGGATAGAGGTGATGTAATGTCTTGAGAAGAAAATGTTATCCAAGAGGGGGTACATTTAGATTGGAACGGATGGGTACAGGAATATCTGAGAATAAACATTTACCCAAGAGGGGGCATATGGATTGGAAAGGAATGGTAGAGGTGATGTAATGTCTTCAGAATAAATATATTAACCCAAGAGGAGGTACATATAGCTTAGAATGAAGGGGTTGAGGTGATAAAATGTCTGGAGAACAAACAGTTACCTGGAAGGGGATACATGGTGATTGGGTTTTTCCCAAAAGAAAGTACATTTTAATTGGAATGGAGGGGAAAACTTGATATAATGTTTAAAGACTAAATACCTACCCAACAGGGGGAACAAATAGACTTGAAAGAAGGGTAGAGGTGATGTAATGTATGGAAAATAAACAATTACCCAAGAGGGGTGCATATAGATTGGAATGGTGCGGTAGAGATGATTAAAGTCTTGAGAATAAACATTTACTCAACAGGGGGTACATATAGATTGAAATAGAGGACTAGAGGTGATGTATTATCTGGAGAATTTACATTTTGTTTAGGCAGTATTTATTTGTCAATAACAATATACATGGATTACTAAAGAGAGAGGTCAGACTAAGCAATTCTGCTTCTAAGACGCCTGCTTTCTAGTGGTTCGGGAAAGCTAGGCGAATGCAGGAACAATTGAATATAATTTTTTGCTCGCCAACGCTAGCGTGATTCAAACCTGCGCGGCAGAGATATCTAGCCAGTCAAGAGCCAAACGCGTTGACGACTGAACTCTCCGGGCGCCCAAAATACATGTTCAGTCAATTACAATGTCAACTAACAGGACATGACAGTAAGTGTAAGCTTATATGAAAGTCATCTCATGTGATATGTGGAGATATTTCCCATGTTAAGATAATAATGGCGGTTAGAAACTGAGAATTTTAACCAAATACTAATAACATCATTCTGAATTACCCCACTTATTTATACTCATATTCACACTAAATCTTGATACACATGTCAAAAGAACCATGATCACATTCTAAATACCTCGCCGAAGTTGACCAAGATTTATCACTGTTGGTCTCTTATATTCCAAGCAGTATCAAATTTTGCAAAGATTTAGACCAAAGATAACAAACATACTTGATATTTGAAAAATGCATTAAATCTTCCAAACGTGCAATTTTGTATGGATATTTTTTCTCCACATCTTTTCAGACAAGCTTCTGTTCATTCTACTACAAATTCCAGTCCTTCGACACTCATGCGAAACAAAGTTAACTAAATAGCCGTATGTACTAGCTTGTATTACCCCACTGACTTTCAAGAACTTCTAGCTCGAAAACAACCCTGCTTCTGCGCTACCAGACTTCTTTTACGCCTGATAATGCCAGTTTACAAAAGTCAAAATATATATTTACTTACAAACTAACTATTTTCTTACAGACTAACCTACATATCTAAATTGAATTTCCCACTGGAGGATCAAATATCATTCTTAAACAGTATGTTATTACCAGTCCAATTTAGTTTCTGTTTTGTCGAAACTTTATAGCTGTGAACGCCAATTTAATATATACCAGGACTGTCATAGTTGATCAAAGAAGTTCTTCAAACTCAGTTGATTTTATTACCAAAGAATAATACAATTCGTTTATGCTAGAGTTGATCTAATAAAATTCGTTATAGGTGACAAAGAATTTAGCTGCTCTGTTGACTTCATCTGAGCCGGCCTCAGTGGCTCAGTCGGGTGCGCGTCTGACTGGTGATCAGGAGGTCGCAGGTTCGATCCCCGCCGGGTTCGGTAACATTCTTGCGCGGAGATTGATCATGATATATTTTCTACGGCATGCTCTCCCTTCCGCTGATTCAAGAAGGGAAGTTGTCAGTTTCTGGCGAAATAATGTGCACAAGTACTTGTTAACCGCTTTGAAGACTAAGAAAAGTGTAGTTAGGTAAACTGACTGCGCTCGACATGACCCTAATCGGTTGGCTAGGCCGTAAAACCTCAGCACAAACACAAACAAAACATCATCTGAGAACATCATAATGTGTTTTCCCTTTCCCTGTCAGTTCTATTATAAGCGCCAGGACATGTGTTCCTAGCGAAGATTCAGATCAGCGCGGTCTAATCAGAATCTTCGCCGGGAAAATATTGAAAAGTCAAAGATGCAAAGTTTCTTCATGCGGACAACGTAGACTCTGACCTCATTGTTCGGACGCGTAGGCTGATTTGAGTCTTTGTCGGGCGCACGTCAGAAGGTTTGCTTTCTTCCACCTTTGCCTATATGAGATAGGCTTCTACGTGAGAAACTTCTATCTCACTTGACCATGAAGTAGACCCGCTGGTCCCAGAAACAACCCACAAAGGTTGGAGTAAAAGAATTCATTATGAGCAAGTCCATGCAGGATAGGATAATCTCACCCATCGGGGTAGGAATTTCAACCAGGAACGGGATTGAAATTTCTACCTGTCTGTTGAGACTTCCCTATCCTGCATCGACAGTCGTGTTTGATTCTTATATTCTCCCACCTTTGCCTTTATATGATTGCCCATGTAAGAAACATCTATATGACCATTGATTCTTATATTCTCATAACTGCGGCTCAGATGTGGTTTCACTATTTCAGAAGTGTTATCTTCATTATCCCAATAAATAGGTTGGCTTCCAATATTTTTATTTCTTTTTTCTTTGTCAGTAGTACATATCATACATGTGCAGTACCCAATGACTCAGAGAAAGTCCTTGCCCTTACACTGCGGGGAATGCCATTTTTGTGGTTTAGGTCTATTGTGTTGAGGTTTTATGGCCCAGTCAACCCAATGGGATCATGTCGAGCGCGTCAGTTTACCTAACGACACGTTTACTGGGCAGGCTTAGTCCTCTAGGCGGTTAACCAGTATTGTGTTTTTGTCGTCTGTGGATTTTTTTTTTTCTAATTAACTTTTTCAATAATATCTGTTAGGAATATCATCAGTGTCAAACAGTTTGGATCCAGTTCAGACCCGACGTTTTGTCGGGCCAGATCTAGGTCCAAACTGTTTGCAAAGGTTATCGGCAGACAACAAAAGTCGCCACTAGCGGGGAAAGAGTTAAGTTGAATTTGTCCACCACAGCAGGGAATGTTCTTTCTAACAACATAATTTTGTCCCCCAGTGAAGTTCATTCAGTAAAAGGAATTACCGCGGATATTAGTACGAATATCCATATCTGTAGCATATATACACGAAATGGTTCTGAATTATTTCAAGGTTTTGTTCGCAAAACGCAATTCGTTATGGAATTATTCGATCATTTCATTTCTCAGGATGGTGTCACTATTTTTCTATCCGGAGATCACAGTAAGTACAAAATAACTGATTCAACTTCACAGGTGAAAGACTCCACTGGAGATAAATGTGTTAATTTTACTTCCCAATTCTCAGGGGGCGGATTTAGAAGTGTTTTGGGGGCTCTGTCGGGAAAAAGAAGGGATAAGAAAGGTCCAGGGAGTGCCACAATCACAAACGCAGCCCTTCCCAGACACCAAGAGGAAGATAAAACAGACAAAACCAAACAAGCGCAAATCGAACACACGTACGAAAAGCACTAAGATTAGCTCTCTCTCCGACTCAAAATTTCATTTTGATGGGAAACTTTGGATAAAGAGGGAGTTCCAAATCTGCCCACGCATGGATTTCCTTCAAACTTTGCATGTTATGTATACAAGGCCAAACAACTATGAAAATTGCATTTTTTCTAGATAAAAAGAAATATTTGGCCTCAAGAGAGCTTCCTGGTGTACACCAGGCTTATAAATATACCTGTCTCAAAACATGTCTTTATATAATCAACAATTCAATATGATCTCCAATAATGTTCATTGTCATAGTGAAGGAACTCTATAAGGAATATTTTACAACCATAAAAAAAGATTTGTTTACATTTCTGTAAAAATCATATCGAATATTGAAAAGCAAAAACTTATTTGATTTTAGCTGAAAATAAGAAAATACAAGAAATTCATCTTCAAATTTATGAATGATCCACTTCATGTCAACCTATGGTTTTTGCCTAAAAATAAGCCACATATGTCCTCTCCTGATATGTGAAGTTTCATGAAATTTGAAACTGGTAAAATGTCTATAAATGTATACATGATATGCACTTAGGTCGGTTTAGTAAAATAATAATAATAATAATAATAATAATAAAATATCGAGCAATCAAAGACGTCCAAAATATTCTGAACCCATTAGATAAGTAATTGAAATGTTATTTACTTTATTTTAAACATTTCAGAGAACTAGTTTCTGACGGAAACCCAATTAAATTAGCATCGGTTATGAAAATTGGCTGGTGCATTACATAGACCATAAGTACTCAGTTCATACTAGGAGTTGCATAACACATGTTGTAATTACCAGAAAAGGTGATTCTACATAAGACTCAATGACGGTCTCTTCGTAAAACTTTAACCAGTGGGTTGGGGCTTGACGATATGTCTTTGGCTTGGCCCGCCGTGGTTCAACTATTGGTTTTCATTTACTCTGGCATACAGTAGAATTAGCCATGAGTACTCGTTTTTGTTTATTATAGTGATTAATTTGATTTTTATGTTTTCGCTTTGATGCATTGACCGAGTTGGGAGCCTTTATGCGAACCGAATTTTTATGTGTTTCTGTATTAAGAGTAGCATCGGGACCCAGGGTGAAGTTAGCTAGCTGTAAAAGTGCTTTAAACCCCCCGGCGGTTTGCTCTGCTGACCGTTCTGGGGCGGTGGTCCCGGTGTTAGTCTTACTCTTTGTTGCTTTGTGGTTTATCTACGAGGCGATTTGTTGTGTGTCTTTCCGTGTGTCATTTTGTTCTTGTGTTTTTCAGTCCTTTCAGTATTGCGATTACCTCGCTTGGGGAAGAGAGAGCTAATCTTAGTGTTTTTCGTACGTTTGTTCGGTTTGTGCTTGTTTGGATTTGTCGGTTTTCTCTTCCTCTTGGGGTCTGGGAAGGGCTGCGGTTTGTGATTGTGGCACTCCCTAGACTTTTCTCTTACCTTTTTTTTTTTTTTTTTTTTTTATTATGGACCAAAACAAAAACAAAACATCACCTGAATATAAATCAATTAGTATGTGTATTTTACATTTTCCTGTAATCTGGCTTGTCATATTTAATGTTAAAACACAAGTGTTACCCATTTTCAATTTGAAAGAGATTTTGTGAAAATAATTCATCTAGGCTTAGCCAATTTCTACATTGAAATAATAGGTTTACAAGAACTGGAACCTAGTTTAATTAAAGATTTAATTTGTCAGAAAATAATTACGCAGTTGAAAACTGGAGAAGCTTGAAATTAATTTAAACGTAAAAGCTCCAATATCATACAAGTAAGTAGATATGTGCTATAAATTCTTTTAGCTGTGACTTACTGTTTTGATCAGCAAATCTGACATCAGAATTATTAGTTACTGATAGCGGTTGAATGCGTTTTGCAGGTGGAGCCGTATTTGCAGATGTAATTTAATACAAAACTGGGAAATAGATAAAGAGGGTATGTACCCGCCCCCACTCCCCTTTGATAAATTTGGGACACTTTCCTTATGCTTTTCTTCAACAAGTTACTTTTACTACCTGTGAATGTGCATAAAATTGCTGGGTAAATGGTAAACAGCGTAGACGCCTGTCTTTCCGAATACTTAAAGTAAGTACTGTAATATGATTAAATCGAACCAACTAAGAAATCCTCCTGGCTTCACCAATGAATTCTTTTATTGTAGCGATATTGTTTCCAAATTATGTATAATTATCTGGAATCGGAAAGCACATCTTCAATGGATTTCTCTTTAACTTCACTAGAAAAGGACCCGCGCAAGCGCGGGTATGACATTAATTTTTTGTTCATCGGACAGATTTCGACCTGAAAAAAGAAAGTTCCAAGGTATTTTTTTTTTATTATTTTTATTCAGACTGAACGTCGCTTTCAACAATCTTTCAATCATATCGCGACTGTGTCTGAATGTGGCAGGGAGCTCAATGCTCACTTGAAGAGTGCTGCCTCACTGACATATCACACCTCAGGCACATGACGTGACATTCCACCCAGTCACAATAAACTGACACCGGACCGACCTGTGCCGCTTTCTCAATGCTGAACGCAAACGAAAGATCAGCTAATACAGATTTTTAAAGCCTTTGGTATGACTCGACCGGGGAACGAACCCATCACCTCCCGGATGCAACCGGAGGCTCTAGTAACTGAGCCACTAAGCCAGTAGGTTCGAAGGTAATCGGCCTGCTGATTTCAACGGTTTTTACCATAACTGAGCCAGCGCATGACAAAACCAAGAAAATGGCTTGGCTCCCAGGGAAGAATCAGATCAACATGGGTATTAGCCCCGTCTGATCAGTCTTCACTGTGCACTCAATGGGTTGTTAAGGAGCTAAGGTTTCTACGTGTAGACAGTAAAAATTGATCAGACTGGGCAATGCCCAGGCTGATCTGAGTCTGCGCTGGGTGCACATGTCATTTTGTTGATTTTTGGCTGCTCATATATGCAGTACTGCCTTCAGGACCAAAGTGATGGGGCCATGTTTAGCCCCATAACCATTGTTAAAGGGCCATCACCTATTTTAAGGGATTCTGTTACCTTAAATATTAGCAACACGACTTAATGTTGAGGGCATCAAGGCCCTTTGTTTCATTCATGCTTTTAGGTGGAGAAAAAGCCCTTGTCCACCTCTAGATACAACGTTGTATATTGGCAAAGCGGATATCCTGATGACATGATTGGATCATTTTAACAAATATTTATCCCCAAATGCCTTTGAGGCTTTGTATGAAATTGGGTTTGGATTAACCCAGCGGTTTGTGACATGTTCGAAGAGTGTGGACGATGGAGCTTGCCTATACTGTAAGTTCACCTATAGGCTAAAGATTTTAGAATACAAATCAAAAGGGATTGGTTCACGAACGACAAAAATCTGCCCTATTTAATATATAAATGAAAACTTTTCTAAATATAAGTCAACATGGGAAATCTTCAAAAACAACAAAAATAAGTTTGAAAACCTAAATGTAATGATTCTGTGGCAACACAATATACTACATGTTTTTTTGTAAAATTGTTTGTTTTTAATCGATTTTATGACAGCAATCTGAGAACAATGTAATTAAAAGAATATCCACTTGATAGTTTCATAGTTGTCAAATACTGAAACACAAATTTATGGACAAAATCAACATGACACAGAAATTTATGTTGCCATGGAAACAAATATTTGGAATTTATCCCAATAAAGCACATAGTTTTATTTAATATACTGTTACAAGTCAGGCGTAACGAGAAAGAAATGAAAATTAAAACAGCAACAAGCTTTAAATTATTAACAATATTTATTCACCAAAAAAAAGAAAAAATAAATAAATAAATAAATAAGACTAGATTCAACAAAAGAATGTAAGTAAACAATACCTTTCAAGATTTTAGTTCACTTAGTCCCTCAGAAATATTCCAAAATATTTAAAACAAATCCTTTGAATAACAGTTTCTGATCCCACAATTTTAAGTCTCTGAATTCAGAGTTTAATTCCAGAATGAATAAAATATTAAAATAATCCAGTATAGAATAAGTTCCGATGAAAGTATACAAAGATGCACGTATGAAAATCTTTTCCCCTTATATAATATCAAAGAACATTCTAGAAAAAGAATTTACTAGCGGCATCACTCATTTTCCAGTTTTAGTCAAGAATATTCTAAATGTTCCATGACATACCAAAAATAGCTTAATCCAGAATATTCCTTCTGGAAAGTTCTAAAACGAACATAAACAACTTGTTATTTTAAATATATTTTTCCAGAAAGTTCTATTTATATATAGAAAATTGCAGTAAACAAGAAAATAATGATACTTAAAATAATCAAACACCCTATATATAACACTTCCACTCTTCAAGTAAAAAAAAAAAAGTAATAAAGCTTTCATTTGACATAAAATTATCATAGAATAAAATACTGATAAAGACAATTATTGTCTTATATACAGCAAGTTACAGGAAAGCAGAGGTCAAAATATCAAGCTCTAAACAAGGCATCAGAGATAATATTATCTTTTCCTCTGATATGCCTGATGTCAAGATTGTATTCCTGCAAGAACAGGCTCCTTCTGAGTAATCTCTGATTCTTGTTTTTCATCTTATGGACGAAAGTCAGTGGATTGCGATCGCTGAAAACAACAATATGTGAGGATGAAGAAATTGGATAAACTTCAAACTGTTCAAGAGCAAGAATGAGAGACAAACATGCTTTCCCTATTGTAGAATAATTCTTTTGATGTTTGTTAAATGTTTTGGAAAAATAACAAACTGGATGATCCTCACTATTGTCATCCTCTGTCAGCAATACACCACCTGCACCAACATCACTCGCATCTACGGCTAGCTTAATTTATTAAAATATGGTGCCAAGAGAACTGGCTCATTATGCTTTTAGTATATCAAAGGCATTCTGACAATCACTGGTCCACTTAAACCTCATTCTAGAAACTTCAGCAGTTGTCTTTTGAATGTGGCCACCGGAAAATCTGAAATAGCTTCAACTTTAGCTTCTATAGGTGTCACCTGACCTTGACCCACGACATGTCCTAGAAATGTTAAAGATGCATGACAAAATTCAATTTTAGCAATGTTTATTATCAGTTTTGCTTCACTTAGTTTGTCAAAGAATGCTTTGATAGTCCCCATATGGTGATTCCACTCATCATTGTATATAATGGCATCATCGTTGTAAGCCTCGAAATGCTTAAACCCAGCTATTATGGTGTTATTAAGCATTGAAATGTTGCTAGAGAGTTTTTCATTCCAAATGGCATTACTTTATAGTGGTATAATCGATCAGGAGTAACGAAGACTGAGATCTCTTTAGCTCTTCTTTGAGAGGAATTTGCCAAAATCCTTTCAGAAAATCGAATTTAGTTATTTAGTTTGAATTTCTAATTCTGGCAATACAGTCATCTATTCTTGGGAAGGGAAAAGTGTCTGTTTTACTCACATTATTGACCTTCCTGTAATCGGTGCACATCCGATATGTTCTGGTACAAGAACGCAAGGTGAACTCCATTCACTTTGGCTTTGTTCAATGAAATCATTGTCCAGCAAATACGGAATTTCCTCCTTAAGATATTTTTGTTTTATTGGGTTCATCCTATAGGTGTGAAAGTTTCTGGTCGAAAATGTCAAAATTCTGGAGTTTTGATGAAGCAGGATCAGATTTGATCAAGTTCATGTCATCAGAGTCCATTTCACTTTGTTCCTGAGGGACTGAACTAACAACACGAATTGGTGTAACAGAAGAGCTATCCCTATCTTTGTATTGTTTAAGCATGTTAACGTGACATAACTGTTTTTGTTTGCGTCTCCCAGGAGTGTTAACAATGTCATTTACATCACTAATCTTTTTATCTACAGTGTAAGGGCCGTAATATCTGGCTTGTAATGGTTTTCCAGGAATAGGCAAAAAAGCAAGTACCCTGTCTCCAGGCATGAATTTTCTTTCTTTTGCATTTTCATCATACCAATGTTTCATTTTCCTTTGTGCTGACTTAAGATTGGTCCGAGCAGACTCACAAGCTTTTGGCAGTCGGTCTTTAAAACCTGATACATACTGAAGTAAGTTCAAAGAATTGTCGTCATTTGAGAGAATTTTCTCTTTCAAAAGTTTTCAAAGGTCCACCCACAGTATGACCAAATACCAACTGAAATGGGCTGAAACCAAGAGATTCCTGAACAGATTCTCTAACAGCTAACAACAGCAAATGACCATCCTAATCTTTTTCAGAGTCAAAGCAGTATGATCTAATCATATTTTTCAGTGTTTGATGAAATCTTTCAAGGGCTTTCAGGATAGTAAGGTGACGATTTATACTGAATAATGCCCGATTCATGCATGACCTGTTGAAAAATTCCAGACATGAAAGTTGAGCCCTGATCCGATTGAACAGACTTTGGGAGGCCTACAAATGTCAAAAACATTACAAAGGCCTTAACAGTATTCTTTGTTTTAATATTCCTAAGTGGAATGGCTTCTGGGAAACGTGTAGTAGCACACATTATTGTCAGAAGAAACTCATGGCCTGACTTGGTTTTGGGCAAGGGACCAACACAGTCAATAAGTATTCTGCTAAAGTTAATCAAAAGCTAAAAGCTAAAAGTTCATCAGAAGCAGGTATGGGCTGTCAATGAGCTTTTGGTATTGTCTGGTTGGGTTTTCCTACCATCTGATAAGTATGGCAAGATTTACAAAACTGAGAAACCTCAGATTTTAACTCTGGCCAGTAAAAATGGTAGAACCTTTGTGATAGGTCACATTTGTACCTAAATGACCTGACATGGGAGTCTCATGGGCCAAGTTTATAATTTTAGGTCGATAAACCCTTAGAACCTCTATTTGGTCGTTAATAGTTCACTCGTCTTCTGCTGGAGGACGATTCCAATTTAGACATAGAAACAGACTGGGACTTGATCTATTTCTTTTTCATCAAACGCCTTTTTAAGCAAAGGCAAAATTTCACGATCATTATGCTGTTCCTTGCAAAGTTGTGACCTTGACACTAAATCATGACCTTGACCTTGACCATTTAATATTGAAGAGTAATGACTGGACTCTACCTTGTTGTCGCTTAAGTTTGTCTGCTTGCCAGACAGGCTGGATGAATGAGAATTGTAATCTCGTGTTTAAAAGACTGACCCAAAAAAGGTATCAGTTAAATCAATGTCCCTATCATTCTGTTTTGCTTTCTTTGCCATGGCCCTTGTAACGGCATAAGATGGGTAAAGATCAGGGATTTCCTCTTCAATGGGATCAGGTGGCTGATCTATACAAGGTATGATAGTCAAAAGTGGGTTTACCACAACCTTATCCCCTGCTGTCATTGCCTAACAGTAAGTGTACACCTTTAAAAGGTAAAGAAGGTCGAATACCGACAGCCACTAAACCAGTTACCGAGTCTGGGGATAAATAAATGTTATGAAGAGGAACATTAACAAATCCACACACTACACCCTGAATACTTGTCCCAGAAGAAGTTTTCTCAGAAAAAGGCAGAGTATCTGTTAAAAATAGGAGATTGAGATGCTCCAGTATTTCGTAAGATTTTAATTGGGGTAGACTGGGCATAGTCATTATTTAGTGACGCAAAACCGTTTGATAAGAATCGTTCATAAATTTCCATAATAGAATCAGTCTCAGACCTTTCGGTCTGGGTAGGATCGTCCTCCTTAACATATGAGTGTGGCTTTGGCCGTACAGAGGTAAGACTTGTAGGTTTAAGCCCCTCTTCTTTTTTTTTCTTTCTTTTCAAATGTAAGCATTCAGAAATAATATGTCCTGTTTTTGCACTTATTGCACGCTGGTTGAGATAAGGAATTTTGATCCTTGTTTTCACCAGAAGATTTGGGGTTGGGAGTAATTGTTTGGCTATAACTGCCAGATGGATTACTAGGACTATGTTTGGATCCTGAGTGTGGGAAAATGGTCTTCTAGAAAGGTTTGACCTATTAATAAAGGACAACAGAAAGGAAGGCAATGATCAGGAATCGATACAATTATCCCACACCTCCCATCAGAGACATCAAAGGGAAAGAAACACAAACACAAAATAACTGGACCCTAATAGAAACATCACTAGCAGAAAGCCAAACGGACAGTTACTTTCCCACAAGTGGCCAAATGGCTATCCAAAACAAAAAGATGTAAGCGACACACACACCTTCAAAGACGAACTATAACAAAAATAAACCATGACAGAAGAACCGCATTGGAACGGTCAGTGAAAAGTATTTCACTAAGTGCGGGGGAGGGGGGGGGGAGCTTAAATCGACTTTACGTGGCCATAATCCTCGCCCTTACTTCTGCCGCGGTTTAGACACATAATTTGTTCAGTCCGCATGAAGGCTTCCTAACTCATCAGTGCTACATCTCCGAGAACACAAAAAATCAACAAATTACAGAGATGAAACAACGATGAGGACTCGACAGCACGAAACAACTGAAATGCTAGAGCGAAAGAAAACAAACAGTAAGACTCCGTTGGCCCCGACCAAAGATAGAGCATCAAGTACCAACCAACATAACCCAAAATTAAATTTCAAGTAAGCCTTTACGCTGAAACCATCATAGAATCTGAGGCCTAACCCGCCGGGAAACCTTATGTATTAAAGTTTAATCGTCTGCAAGTCGAGCTGCAGCTTCCACAGTTTCAACTTGTTTCTCATCTAAAAAGGACTTAATGTCTGAATTTATGCACCTTTTGAACTCTTCTACAAGCATGAGCTGCCTAAGTTTTTCATGATCAGAGCCAATTTTCTTCGAAGAGCACCACTTATCAAATAACTGTTCTTTAGTTATAACAAATTCTACATGGGTCTGCACATTTTCTTTCTTACAGTTCCTTAAATTTGCCTGTAAGTCTCAGGGACCAACTCATAAGCCTTCAGAAATAATTCCTTTACAGTATCATAACAGGAGCTCTGCTCGACAGTAGCTGAGTATAAATTTCTCGAGCCTTCCCAATTATAACACTTTGCAAAAGCAAAGTGCAATGCTCCTTTGGCCATTTTAAATTTTCTGCTACTTTTTGAAAATGAAAAAAAAGTACTTGTCAATTTCTTTTTCCTGAAATGGAGGAAGTAATTGGATGGGTTTGGTAACATCCAAATGAGCGCCAGAGTCTAAAGGTTGCGGTTTTACCGTCTTGTTTGCATTTCTAATTCTTTCATTCTTTATTCTGTATCAAATTTGTCCATTTTTATCTGCATTTGTCTTTCTTTTTCTTTTTCCCTCTCTTCCGTTTCCATTCTTTCTTTCTGCATTTGTCTTTCTTGTTCTAATCTTAATTTTTCAAACTCAATGTACCTCTGAATTTCAAGCTCTCGCATTTGCAAACCTGTCTTAGTTACGAGAACAAGAGACAAAGCAGAAGAATCAAGAATTTCCTTATCCCCCGAAAACTGTACCAACATATTTTTATTTTTCTGTTTTAACATGAACTTGTTGACGGTAGTCAATTCATAGTGAACAGCAATGTCCAACAAATCTGACTTTTTGGCCAAATATAACAGCTCCTACGAAGATGCAGTGATGAAAGCATTGAGATTAAATGACATGATGGCTTTTTGCTAGTTTTTTATCAAGTAAATTTATCAATCTAGGAGTTTATTTATTTATATTTTTCAAAAGTCAATACTTGTTTTTTTTTTTTTTTTTCAAAATCAATACTTGTTTTCTTAAAAAAAAAAAAAAAAAAAAAAAAAAAAAAACAAACTCAAACTTGTTTAAGCAGAAGAAAATGTTCGATTCCGGACGATCCCCCAATTTCTATTTAGAGCCAGGCGTAACGAGAAAGAAATGAAAGTTAAACCAGCAACAAGCTTTAAATTGTTAGCAATGTTTATTCGACAAGATTCAAAACAAAGAGAATGTAAGTAAGCAGTAACTTTCAAGATTTTAGTTCACTTAGTCCCTCAGAAATATTCCATAAGAATATTTAAAACAAATCCTTTGAATAACAGTTTCTGATCTCACAATTTAAAGTCCCTGAATTCAGAGTTTAATTCCAGAATGAATAAAATATTAAAGTAATCCAGCATAGAATAAGTTCCGATGAAAGTATACAAAGATGCCAATATAAAAAGCATCTTTTCTCCTTACATAATATCAAGGAACATTCTAGGAAAAGGATTTACTAGAGGCAGCACATATTTTCCAGTTTTAGTCAAGAATATTCTAAATGTTCCATGACATGCGAAAATAGCTTAATCTGGACTATTCCTTCTGGAAAGTTCTAAAACGAACATAAACAACTTGTTATTGTAAACATAGTTATTTTTCCAGAAAGTTCTATTTATATATAGAAACTTGTAGTAAACATGAAAATAATGATACTTAAAATAATCAAACACCCTATCTATAACAATTTCCGTTTACAATGCAATTCTACTTTTTTTTCATCATTTTGGTTGTCAAGTACTGGACGACAATTTACCAAGAAGAAAAAGTTATCACTTAAGAAAAATTTGCGTTGCCAAGGAAACGAAACAGTTCCTTTATTGAATTAATATGTGATTTTGACTGATTTTAACTATGAAAGGTAAAGTGTTTATTATTTGACTGGTTTTAATGTCTCACTTATCAAATATCTGACTGTGCGTGAAAAGCAACATTCACATCACTTAGCTTTGTGTTGCCCTGTCAACAAAAGACCATTTATCCGATAACAAAGACGTATAAAAACACGTGTTTTAGGTAGCGTGGTAGCTCAGTGGTGAGCACACGGACCTGTAGATCTGGAGGTACCGGGATAGATCCCAGACTTAGGCAAGGGAATTTTCGGTGTCCGAAAACGCTTTCTTTCATGCTATTTGCAGGCATGACATGAAAACAGAACGCGTCCTTCGGATCGGGACATTAACTGGAGGTCCCCTATGCAGGGAAAGGCAAACCCTGTGCATGTTAAAGAACCCTACGGTTATTCAAATTGGTTACTTGTAGGCCTTAATCCTGCAACCCGGAGAGTTCAAAGTACACTATTTGTGACCTGCTAGGAGGTTTAGACGTAAGGAAAGAAAGAAAGAAAGAAAGAAAAAAGTATTTTACGCCATTGCCCATAAGAATGTGTTGTTTTTGATTTACCATATTATGATTTGGATCGTACTGAAGTACTGTTTTTGCTAACAGGTTAAACAATATCAAAATAATGTAAAAGAAAAACAGCGAAATAAAGAAAAACAACAGCTGAAAATGTTTATTAAATTAAAACAAAACAAAACATAAAAAAATGCACACACACACAAAAGGTCACCGATGAGGCTCAAACCCGTGTGCGTTTGCGGGAGAGGCCACTACACCATAGAGGACAGTATTAAGAACTGACCAAAATGAAATTACTTACCGGCTAAATGATATTACTTACCGGTTAGATTTTTCAATGCAGTTTGAAATAAGTGAATCCCCCTATCCCCCCCCCTCCCCCGCCCCCCCCCCCCCCCCCCACACACACACACACACACAGGCAAAAGAATATTCTTAATTTTCTGTGCCATTACCTTTTAATTTTATGTACATTATTCTTTCTTTCGGTTCACAGCTTCTTTGTTTACAGGCTTCAGAAGGCATAAGCTGCTCACCGTCTGAATTTACTTGGATGAACTGATTTATTTCCAATAAACCCCTAACTTGAAGGTCAGTAAGGTCAATCTGCGGCAGCGCATGTATCTGAGATGCCACGGCGTGCACAGCTAAGCCGGGAGCCAGTGCATGTGGTCTATTTATACGTGACCTATGATTCAGCTACTATTTAAAGTTGGTCAGCTACTTTGGGAGAATTTCAAATAAAAGTACTGTTTTTTTATTTTTTTTTAATGAAAAAATCAGAAAAAAAGCAAAGAAAATTCCATAAACCTCAAATCGAAATGATCAATGAGGGCAATATGCTGACGAATTAGTGTTGAAACCCCGCTAAATAAATAAAAGTCTGTACCCTTATCTCGGTAATCTTACCATCTATTTATTTAGTAATACAGATATATCTACATTCGCGGTACTGGCATATTATAACTAGGGTCTGTACATTTGAATTGAATTTAGGCATTCGGTTGGTAAATGGTTGGTAGGCTTATAACATATTTAAAGTTCATTTGAGCCTCAATGTGATAACATATTCCTTCGGCCATTTGCACTCAGAGAAGACTCTAATCAGCCTTCGTATCCAGCTCGTTATCTTCGTTGAGCGCATACTATACACGTATTCCCCAGCTGTGGTTTATTTATTCTGTTGAATCGAATGCTATACTTTGTGATTGCGGTCCCTCCTGAATATTATTATTATTATTTTTTAGTGGGTAGGGGAGGTGGGGGGATATTGCCGTAATTGATCTTTTATTTCATATCAACGTTTAGCATGCTGGGTAAAACAATAGCAGACGACATTTATTTCTTCCAGAAAAAAGGCTTTGCGATTTCATGCAAATTGTCAGTTAGAGAAACGTTAGAGAAACGATTTGCATGAAAATCTCAAAGCCTACTTTCAGGGAAAAAGAAACTTCCTTTTGACGTCTGCTGAATTGGCGAATAGAGTAGCAGAGGTTATCCAATGTCAGAAAGCGATTCTGACTCGCTTCGAACTATTCCTGTCTGTCAACATTACTTAGCTGCACTGTCACTAAGCCAGGTTTTGCATAGTAATCTAAAAATGTAGCACGATACAAACAATTCCATCTAAATAACTTCTGACATATTTCAGGAAAACGATTTCGAGATTTATCGTACTTACGACATCTTGTTGACAGTCAGTAATATTCCGCCAATATTTATAAATAATTTAGCCAGCGCACGACAAAACCTGCAATAAGACTTGTGCAATCAGCGAAGACTCAGATCAGCCTGCGCATCCGCGCAGTCTGATCTAAGTCTTTGTTGATCACGTGTACATTCTGCAGTCTCCGGGCTATATAAAGAGGGATATAAGAAAACCCTTTGCACACTGGGTGGTTGTACAGGCTGATCCGAGTCTTAGCTGGTCACACAGGTCTTATTGTAGGTTTTGTCGTGCGCTGGCTCAGTTAAAACTGTATAAGACCTATATGTGTAGCAACAATAACAAATAGTGTAGAAGATTTTCAGAAAGAGCCACAGTCACAGACCATAGCCTAGCAATTACAGTAAAACCTCGATGACTCGAACACCGATGTCTCGTTTACCTTGGATGATTCAAACTCGTTCCGTCCCTATTGAAATTCGCCCGATAGCTCAAGAAAACAAATATTTGGTGGAATTTTCTTTTTTATCAAAACTTGTATGTTGTGTGTATTCTCGATGAGGCGATTCTAATGGGTACACAACATACCGTTATATTCTAGAAGACCGAAAAAAAAATCCCTAAATTATCGCCATTTGCTTCATAACCTGGCGTCTTGATTAACCCCTCTCTGGCTTGAACTACATATACCTATATCTCGAACAAATTTCTATGGTACTGAAGATATTCGAGCCACTGAGGTTTTACTGTACATCAAGAGGACGAGCAATCAGACCATGACACACAGTATAACTGCCACAAGCCTAAGAAAAATATGGTAGCCAGCCCCCCTCCCCCCCTCCCCTCCTCCCTCCCCCCCCCCCCCCCCCAGCGAGGTAAGCACAGTGGTAGATAGGATCCGCTAAACGCAACAATAAGACAAAGAACAGGACAAAAATATGAGAAAGCCCCGCAGTAGGCAGCTAAAAAACTAGTCAAACATGAAAAGTAGTCCTGATATCTTACTTGAAAAGCACTTTCCCAGATCAATTGCGCATCATATCTATATCAAGATATTCTATTTGTATTTCCGTGGAGAAATAAGTAAAATGTATACATAATGATAGAAAAAAAATGTCATCTGGAGCGATGGCGAACTGAAGCTAGTGTAAGTACCTAGCCTAGCCTAGCCACTAGGCGTTAAAATGAATTATATGGCAACAAAGCCATATATTTGCATTTAAATAAACAGTGTAAGATTTTAGCTAGTCTAGTCTCCTTTCTTAATTTTGATGATACTTAGCCAATATGTGTATTAGAAACTCTATCAAATAGAATTTCTATCATTAAGAAGTTGACTATCTTTTTATTAAAAACTAAAACTGATCAGACTTTTATTATCAGATCAGTAGCTATCTTCTAACCATCTTTCAATAAAAACTAAAACTGATCAGACTTTTATTATCAGACCAGTAGCTAGTCTAGTAAGTACCATGTATCTCCAAGTACTTCGTCATAGTGCAATATTTTTGTTGTTGTTGCTGTTGTTGTTTTTATTTTCATTTCCTTGGGATCATGGGGCCCATTCTGGTATCATGGATATCCGAGTTCCACTTAAACCGATGCTAGATGTGTATCAGCTCTGCAAGCTCCATTGCTGCCATACAGAGAATCCCAATAAAACCAACCGACACACCTGTACCGTACAGGTAAATATATATATATACTGAAGTTAGAAAGAAACGCAGGGTAAAATTTTAAACTGAATTGAAATAATGTTTTAAAAGAGATTTAAATATTTTCATATGGTTTGAACTTTTTCATTGTCACAGGCGATTATAATAGGCTTTTGCAAACAGCATAAATCCAGATGAGACGGCTCAATGAGCCGTCTCATCTGGATTTTTCGCTGTTTGACATTCAATTAATCAACTTTACATATAAACGTCTTTCCAAGTGATAGTTTGTTAAAATGAGAAAAAAAAGCAGACGACAAATGTCGTCTGAAATTTGGCACCGAAAGAGTTAAAGCAACACCTTTATTGAACAAATTGCCAAAATTTCATTAGTTTATGACTTACAGCTCGGCAGTATGAAGCGCATTGGAAGTAGCCTTCTCCCACCCCCTCCCCTATAACTGTATATGAATACTGAATTAATCAGTTTCTGGTGTGCCCACTCTCACCGCTGTTGCCGCCTTTATTCTCCACTGCATTGCGTTCATTAATGCATTAATCCTCTTTGTTGTTTCATTCTTCTAATAATATATTTCTTAAATTGGCGAAAGTGGTGAGGATTTTATCTCTGTATTTTACTGCTGTTGAATTGCCCGCTATCACAATCAAATGTGAATTTTAAACATGAGAAATGCCTCCTAAGACCATAACAGGACCGCTCTCAAATCTTTCCCTCTCGAAAACAGCGATGTGTTCCCCACGATGTCAGTAAACGCAACGTCGACTGTATAGGCGAAGAACCGAGAAACAGGAGTTGTCAGTAAAAAGGACCCGTCTCCACCGCTTCATGGGAAATCTTCTGGGGGAATGTGCTGTCAACCACGCCATGCGACGTGTCAGAGGCGGACCGACACACGGACTGCGTGCCAGAATACCAGCCTCTAGCAATCGATTTCTCACAGTTCTGGGGAGAACTGGGCGATTATGAGTGCAACGGTAATAAGAGCAGTAAGGAGGCAGTTAGGTGACGATTGCGCATGCGCGAGAGACGAAAATCCTGAGGTTACGTTGTCATGCGTGAACATCCAGACCGTAGTCGGTCGGCAATACGTAATGTCTCCATTAAACGTGTGATAAGGACGTTCAATAATCACTGTGGAAAAATTCATCCCAAAATAATTAGCAACCTGTTGCTGCCTCTTACCCTGCATCAGGACAACACTTGATCATCCGTTTCTTTTTCACTTCAGTACATTTCGAAGACAGAGCACTTGCGCCTCCTTTTCGATCAAACAAAAAAAAATCCGTATTAACACTTAATATTCGGACAGACTTGAGCAAACAGTGTATACCCAGATCAAATGTCGAGAAGCGCGGTATCTAATCAGTGTCCACACTACCTGAAACTCCTGTAATATTTTTAAAAAAATCAACAGGTGATAAAATAAACCTGGGACAAGTATGGTTGTTACGATGTGAGAATTCATAGGTAAAATACAGCAAGACGTTGGCTGCACTTGAGTCCTAGAGCTTTTACCCGGACGACAACCTTTATACGGGCCTCGTCAAGCGAAAAATTGCCTTCGAGCATGCGCAGAATTAGCGGATTCATATTATCAAGGTCTCATCTGGGCCTTTACTCCTTGATATATTGTATAATATCCAATGATTTTATTAGCGACAGTGCAGGCCCTGATCAGACCGCGCATGCGCAGGCTGATCTGGGCCTTCGCTGTCCGCATATACCCGAAGACACGTTTTTGCATGGCGCGGCCCACGTTATGCAAATGAATCAGGACTAATAAACACTTGAAACCATAATAAACACCGTTCACGTAGGTTTACGTGATGTAAATATTGAAACGTGCCATCTAATGAGGTAAATTTACCAGCAAATGCTAAATGGACCGTGCTAAGAATAAACAGTTGCACAATATAATTAGTGTTTTTGCAGCGGTTTAATAATTAAGCTTCCGTACTGCTATCGATTCTGACAATCAGCTGGCATTGTTATGGGCTATATGTCATTTAATCCTCAAACGTAATGATTTAGTTGCATTAAAACGGCATGTTCAGTTCAAAAAGCTTTCAATAAGCGAATGCATAATCACTTATAGTTCTGACGTTTGCGTCGAAGTAGAAAATTCAGTCGACCTTCAATGACGAATGTCTTTGGTACCATGAAAATTTGTCCTAAACATGGGTAGTTCGAGCCACTGAGGTTTTATCAGAGCACCAAGTCAGGAGGCAAATGAGAATAATTATGGGATGCATTTTCATTTTTTTAAAAACAATGGAATGCTGAGTGGACTCATTAAAATCGCCTCAATGAAGCTATTCTAATGAGTACTTACAATATACATTTGCATAAAAGAAACTAAAGAATGTCCCTAAAATGTCCCTAAATATTTGTTTTCTTGATCTATCGGAAGAACTTCAAGGGACTCAGAAAAGCGATTTCAAATGAAAAACAAAATGCAATATTCCCCACGCCTCATAGCAGCTTTGAGCGGAACTCTGTTACTACATATAATATGTGAGCCCAATAGTCCCAAAAGACGAGAACATGCATTGATATCAGCACTATATCCAAGTATGGAGTAACATTTTACGGCCTCAAGCAAGTACATTCATTAGAATTGTCGCCGCTATCAGAATCTGAAAGCAGGTTTCCTTTGGAAATACAGGAAGAAAAAAACAACAACAACAAAAAGACAGAAAGTACTATCGGAAAAAGCATTGCAATTATGTCCCCACACCATGGTGCGGGGGTGGATGTGCAGGGGACATATTGTTTTTAGTGCGGATCCTGTCGGCGTCGGTAGCTTGTCGGCGTCGGCGTAGTCTGCACTCTATCTCCTTAATGAATGGATATATTTTAGCTAAACTTACACAAATTTATCATAGGTTGGGAAAAAAACGCTGACTAGATTTTGCTTACCCCATTTTCAAGGTCACATGAGGGTTTAGCTGTTTGGAAAATGGCTTGAAAATGGCTTGTCTGCACCCTATCTCCTGAAGGAATAAATGTATTTTGATCAAACTTTCACATCTATATTGCTGGGGCATATAAAAGAACTGATTAGATTTTTGTGATCTTGATGCTATTTTCAAGGACACACGAGCGCTTAGATTGTTTGAAAATGGATTGTCTGCACCCTCTATCCTGAATGAATGGATGGATTTTAATCAAACTTGTACAGCCGTATTTTTGAGACATGGAAAAGGATTGATTAGATTTTAGTGACCTTGACCCTATTTGTAAGGTCACACTAAGGCTTAGATTGTTGGCAAATTGCTTATCTGCACCCTATCATCTAAAGGAAGGGGTGAATATTAACCAAACTTGCACAGCTATATTGTTGTGATATGGAAAAAAGACTGATTAGATTTTTGTGTCCTTGACCCCATTTTCAAGGTCACAAGGGCTTAAATTGCTGGAAAATGGCTTTTCTGGACCCTATCGCATGTTGGAATGGATGGATTTTGACAAACTTGTACATCTGTATTGTTGTGTCATGGAAAAGAACTGATTAGATTTTGGTAACCTTGACCCCATTTTCAAGGTCACACAAGGCTTAGATTGTTCGAAAATGGCTTGCCTGCACCCTATCTTATGAAGGAATAGATTGATTTTCACCAAACTTGCATAGCTATATTGTTGTGAAGTGGAAAACAACTGATTAGATTTTGGTGACCTTGACTCTATATTCAATGTCACAGGAGTGCTCAGATTGTTGGAAAATGGCTTGTCTGCACCCTTTCTCCTGAATGAATGGATGAATTTTGACCAAACTTGCACAGCTATATTGTTGAGACAGGGACAATTAATTAGATTTTGATGGCTTTTACATCATTTTTAAGGTCACACGAAGGCTTAGATTTTGGAAAATGGCATCCATCTACCAGACACACACAAAATGAAATTACAGATACACTATTTCGACATTATGTCTGTTCAAACTGGTGGGGGACATACGTTTTCGTATGAAAACACTGTTCTAGTTTTCAGTTGTTTTGCTGGTTACTTGGTAATAAAGGAAAGTAAGGAATTTGGCTTTGTATGCTTTGTTACAGTAGTCAAATCTTAAAAATGAGGCATACGAATTTGTGTTGTGAGCAGCTGCTGAAGCTCAGAAAGATCTGATAGGCGAAAGGGGTATCTGCTCAAAAATTGCGCTTTCGCTTCTTTGTTAGCACATAAGAGTCAGTGTAAAAATCACATGCGTCACAAATCTGCACAATCTTGTGCACCGTCAGTGTCCGGTCGCGTCTTCCACGTGCAGATTATGTCATGTTTCCAACGCATCTTTCTCATTGTAATCAAATGCAAAACGCATTAATGCAGCATTCCTGTTGAAGTAGGGGTCTGCATAATCGGCATTTGGGAAAATGAGTGCCGCATAATCGGCATTTTGGAAAATGAGGCCAGTGCAGAACGAATATTGACAATGTCAGGACAGTCAGAACACTTGAGGAACCGTCCAGGTGTTTAGTTCTATGTGATATTGTTTAAGCTTTAAGATTTTTCGTTTTGCGTATTCATGATTTAAAGAATGAAATAAAGTGAATCAGTTGTTGATAAATTGCTGGGTTTTGTCTTTAGATTGTGTATCTGCGATCAATTTCTCAAACTGCTAACAAAGATGCGAAAGTGCAGGTTCTGAGCAGGTACACATTCAGGCTATCAGGCCTTGCTGAACTTCAGTATCTGCTCGCAACAAAAAATACCATGCTTTATACTTTAAATATGAACGTTGTATCCAAGCATATAAAACAAAACTCCTGACTTTCATCTATTACCAAGTAATCAATAAAACAATTAAAAGTTGACAATACTTTTTTCCGATATATATATGAAAATACAGCTCTGGTCAAAGTTGTCTGGGGATGGGGGCTATTTTCTTTTCTTGATGTGTTCTGTGTTTCCAAACTATCCCTTCTTCGGAATATTTTGTGATCGCAGCAGCTGCAAGTAAGGGCTTGTATGGAGACCATGTAACGTCGCCCCTACGTCGAAATAATGCTATTATTATTATTATTTCTTCCTGTCCTTTAGGACTGTTGATCTTACACATTTAGAACCCACTCAAAGCCACTAGAAGGAGAATATTTCATTTTTATTAGTCGTCTTGTACCGACAGTCAATTGAGACTGCTATTTTTGTGTATTATTTGTTCTATATTTCTGAAGTATCCCTATGTTGAATGTTTGTCACTAAATTATACAAATTAAAATGATGATCTTTTATCAATAAAATTTCAAATCCAAGATGACCGCCATGGCCGGTATCTTGAAAATCTATTTTGCGCTTCTCCTACTGAACCGAAAGGCCAGTTGACTCCAATCTTAGTAGGAAGTATATGATCGACTTGTAGATAAAAATAAATATCTAAAATCGTTCAGATCCGAAATCCAAGATGACCGCCATGGCCGCCGTCTTGAACATCTATTTTGCGCTTCTTCTCCTGAACCGAAAGGCAAATGATTAAAAACTTGATAGGAAGTATTGCGTCTGCTTGTAGATCAAAATGGTTAAAACATCTTCGATCGGAAATCCAAGATGGCCACCATAAACGCCTTTCTTTGAAATCTTTTTGGAGCTTCGTGTCCTGACCCGAAAGGCCAATTAACTCAAAACTGGGTAGGAAATATTGGGACGACTTGTAAATTAAACATAGCTAAAATCGTCCTGATCGGCAGTCCAAGATAGTCGCCTTCTTGGAAATTTATTTTGCGCTTCTTCTCTTGAACCGAAAGGTCAAATGACTTTAAACTTGGTAGGAAGTATCAGGGTGTATTGTAGATAAAAAGTAGCTGAAAATAGTTTCGAGCGGAAATCCAGCCATGGCTGCCATTTGAAAATCTATTTTGTCCTTCTTCACCTTAAACGAAGGCCAGTTGACTCGAAACTTCATAGGAAAAATCGGAGTGACTTGTAGATCAAACATAGCTAAAATCGTTCTGATCAGAAAAATCAAGATTCCGCCAAATCCGCCGTCTTGAAAATCTGGTTTGAACGTCTCCTCCTTAGCTAAAAGGCCAAATGACTAAAAAAAACTTGGTAGAAAGTATCGGGACATCTTGTAGATAAAAAATAGTTCAAATCATTCCAGTCGAAAATCCAAGAAGGCTGCATGGCGGCATCCTTGAAATTTTATTCTGAGCAAATTCTGCGGAACCGAAAGGCCAAATAACTTGATATTTGGTAGGAAGTACTGGGGCGTCTTGTAGATCAAAACTAGCTTAAATCTTTCTGATTGGAAATCCTAGCTGGCCGCTACGGCTGCTATTATAAAAATCTAATTCGAAATACTTGTCCTTCTTCACCTAGAACGAAAGGGCATTTTACTTGAAAATCGATAGGACGTTTCGGGTGACTTGTTGATAAAACATAGCTAAAATCGTTCTGATCAGAAAAAAAAGATGCCGCCAAAGCCGCCATCTTGCAAATCTGTTTTGAACGTCTCCTCCTTAGCCAAAAGCCCAAATGACTACAAACACTTTAGTAGGAAGTATCGGGGCATCTTAAAAATAGTTTAAATCGTTCCACTCAGAAATCCAAGAAGGCTGCATGGCGGCAATCTGAAATTTTATTCTGAGTAACTCTCCAGAATCGAAAGGCCAACTGACTCGAAACTTGACAGGTAATATTTTGGTTTAAACAATATTTATTTCTTCTACTTTTTTATGAAAATACATACATTCATAATCGAACGCTGGCTCTAGACGAGGATCTGGACGAAAGCTTTAAAGCTTATAGAGTCCGTCTCCTCAAGGAAATATTTTGTGACTTGTAGATCAAAAGTAGCTTAAATCGTTCTGATCGGAAATCCAACATGGCCATCACGTCTATCATCTTGAAAATTTATTTTTAACTTTTTTCACCTTAACCTAAAAGCCATTTTACTGGAAACTTCATTGAAAGTATCAAGGTGACTTATAGATCAAAACTAAATTAAAATTTGTTTTGTTAGGAAATCAAGATAGCCGCTATAGCTGCCATCTTGAAAAACTATTTTGAACTTGTGCTCCTGAACCGTAAGGCCAATTGACTTGAAACTTTGTACGAAATTTCAGATGACTTGTAGATCAGAAATAGCTAAAACTGTTACGATCAGAAATTCAAGATGGCCACCTTGAAAATCTTTTTTGAACTTCTACTCCTGAAGCATGAGACGAGTTGACTCGAAACTTGATAACTTGATAGGAAGTATTGGGGTGACTTGTAAATCAAAAAAGCTAAAATCGTTCCGATTGGAAATCTAAGATGGCCGCCACGGTTGCCATCTTAAAAATCTGTTTCGAACCGCTTCTTCTGAACCGATAGGTCAAATGACGAAATTTTATTTGAAGTATCAAGCTGACGTTCAAATACAGCCCTAAGGTAAAAATGGCCTTCACCCAAGGGTCACTTTTCTGGTACTCAGTCGAGCGATACAAGGCCACTTTGACCCTCTTGTTGTTATTGCTGTTTTCTGAAAGGTTACGGAGATGTCTATGAAGAGCTACTAATCACACCAAGAGAAAGAGAAAATTTCGGCCATTAGGGCCTCATAAGCCCAAACATAATCTCATTTGCAAGTTTAGCTATACTATTACCATTTTCAAATAAGAGTGTCATACAAACATAACTATAAAAAAATCAGTGGAAGTTAGTTTCACGAATTTATGTACTTTTTACTGGTTCATTGGAGGTTTTCACAATCAGTCATTCATTCGGAAGTATTCTTTCACTTTTGGCTAATAGACTGCTGCTCGAAAATGGATAGAACATACAGTCTTTCAGTGAAGATCCAAAAATACATGTATGATGGTTTATGACAGCTTTAAATGTGTGATAAATATTGATTAATTTGATTTTGTCGTATATCATCACTCATCAAGGTTACAGTGTATTCAAGACACTAATGTATTCAAGACACTACTGTAAATGTAGCATTTAAAACACTGCTATTGTGATTCATTATAATTAATGATGAAAATTAATATGAAACTTCAAAAGGATGAAAAATAACCTCTCTATCGCAAATTAAAAGGATCGCTGCGCTTCTGTGTTCCGTATATCTATAAGTAGGGTCACTAATGGAAGTTACATGTACCGTGTATTTACATGTCTATTTTAAAACTTTGTACATATTAACATGAAGCTTTGGCCAAGCTGAAAGAATAGGCGGTGCTTTGGTGTAATATTGAATAATCATAAACTCGGTCCTTTCAATTTTATATTTACAGTTGTATTAATATAAACTGACTATAAATAAAGAAGTGATTAACAGGTCATACTACGCCAAGTCTCTATTTATCATCTTATAACTGGGCCAATTTTTGCAAAAAAAACAAAAACAAAAAAAAAAAACAAAAAAAAAAAACAAAAAAAAAAAACAAAAAAAAAACAGAATGTTTCCTACCAAATACTTAGATACTTTAACTAGCATTACTCTTGATTGTTGGTCATACTGAGTATGTTTTATGTATGCGATAGAACAGCAATAATAATATATTACCTAAACGAAACTCCAGTAGTTTACGAAACATATTTAATGCTTTGGACTTACACAATGATGGGTGTTTGGAGATGAAAAAACAAGAACCAGGCCCATGCTACGCATTTGTTGTGTGCGGGCACTCAATAGATACGCATGTACAGTTGGTAAATTGAAAAGACTTCCGAGCAGATAGCACACATATGTATTTTATCGGTACTAACTTCAGCAATAATTCGTGTATGCCAATTAAATAATTTTCCAAATCCGTAAACCGCATTAATAAATTTCCATTGTTAAAATACACCCATATTTTTTATGATTAACAGTGTAATTTTATTTATTCGCTGGCTGCTCATTTAATATTCTTAAAGTGAATGGTAGATTTTCTACCATTTTGACAAGTTATGTGACATCCTATTTGCTTTTCTTACACCAATGTGCTTTTGAAAAAGTATCTACTCTAAAAGGAAAGAATTTGCTCTCACGGAGAACAACCACTTCCCTTTCAGAGTACACGTCTTTTCAAAAGGGAGCAAAACAATTTCAAAAGGACGTCTGCCTTGGTAGTATGTCTTTTCCATTTAAGTCGATTATTCAACGTTATATGAAGTCAAAAGTAATCATTTATTATAACAGTTCCATGTTTTCTCAAAATACAGAATTGGACGCTCTTATGTTCTGGCTTCAGATTGTCTTGAGCCCTTTGCTTTGTTTCATCACAGTTTTGTGATTATATGTGTTTCTCTGTGATGTTTTACTGATGAGGTTTGCAATTTGAAGTTGCAACAGAATTGAGCGAGAGGTTTCGCGCGAGTAAAATTGGTTTAAGTCCTACAGTAGTTTTTCTACTGATCGTTCCAAAAATATAAATAGAGATATCCAGGAAACGCCACAATCATGAAACAATCCTCTCGATGCATCAAAAGAAGGAGAGATAAGGAACAAATAATTACAGATTAAATGCCGCACATGAAACTACAGTCGCACAAAAAAGAACTGCAACAGAGGAAGCGCCTTGAAACGGTCTGTAGGAAAATTACTGGTTGCTGATACCTCACTCTTATCTCCTGATGTAGGTCAAAAACAGTATAACAATATAAACAAAAAGAAAACAGAAAGCAGAGTCGGCAATCATTGAGGAGGATGGTCACAATGCTAGTATCATAACATGAAAAAAAGTAAGCAAACTGGGCAGCCGTATAGCGGGTGTGCACAATGTAAATTGATTCCTTTGTTGCAGGTCTCTGTTCGTGTGTCGGTGCCCCCGGAAGGCTGTGCTTCTTGATTGTGGCATCTCCTGGGTCTCTTCACTGATGTATTTCAGTTACATTACAGATGCACAGCTCACGTGTGTCTCTTTTGGAAGAGCGAGGCGATTCGTGTCTGAACGATATTTTGTTGCCAAAACTGATTTTGAGTTTTTCGGTACAATTTAAGAAGATTGTCACTCACTACAAAAAGACAGATTACAACAGAGATATTTTTCGGCAAACAGCTTGCATGGTTGTTAACCCAATTATGGTTGATAAATTTGATTCCCTCTTTAATTGCATGACAACGGGTCGGTTCAAAAACTAAATGACAGCTCCCTCCTCAATCTGTTTAAGATGGTTGGGGACTGACAATCAATGTCTGTGGTCGGCCTCATGGTGGTTAATCTTTGTGTTTTCCTCATGGTCTGATTTCCGATCGTCATTGAGCCCTCTGCTTAGCTTCATTACAGTGTTTTTGATTATATTTCTTTCACTGTGATATTTCACAGATGAGGTAGAGGACCCCTATGTGGACCGAACGTATATTAGTAATTTGGAGCTGCATCAGAATTAAAGTTGGGTTTTCGTATGAGTAAAACGTAGTTTTAGCCCTCTCCGCAAGTAGCTTTCCTACTGACAGTTCCAAGGCGGTTCCTCTTTTGAAATTCTTCCTTGTTTGTACATCTGTGATTTCATATGTGGCGTATGTTTGTCCTTTTTAACATTTATTTCTCATCTCTATTTCGTTTGGTGCCTCTTGAGGCATGTGCGTCATCAATGTGGTATTTTCTGGGCTTTTTGTACTTCTGTTTTCTTTATTCACGAACCTTTATGTACTGACTGAACGATTAGAAGCATCAGATATTCAATTAAAATGCTAATAGAATACATAGCGCCAATTCATCAACGTCGATATCAAAGACTTTAGCTCTGCAAGTATTGTGAAAGAAAAAATTGCACTTCATCTACATTTTTTTCAATTCTGAAGATAATTTATTAAAAGTAAGGCGGATATAACTTGATTCTTCTTCCAATTTAACAAAACTTTTCATTCTGTAATCCTATTTATTGTATTCTTAATGAGTACTGATATAGGTATTACGCCCTTTATCTAATAGGAGCCGCAGTGTGAAAACTATGACATCCGTCTAGTAATGACTCAGTGCATTCTGTGCATTCGTATAGTCTGACCAGAGTCTTTGCCAGGAGCTATTTGAAAAACAAAACTCACAAGACGTGCTTGCAGTTTGTGGTTATTATTTGTGGCGTTTTTTTTTTTTTTGTGTTCTGTCTTCAGATCGCCATTACGCCCCTTGCTTTGTTTCATTACAGTGTGTTTTAGGTATCGATGTATCAGATGAGGTAGAGAACCCCTTTGCGGACCGACCATATGTTTGTAATTTGGTGTAAGAATGTAACAGTCACTGCTACCTTTAGTTTGATATTTAACCTACTTTATACAAGCTAAACGTGTCATGCCACTTGTGTTGTACGTAATAGGCTTACCAAATTTGGTGTTGAGTAGGTCTGTTGAAAACGGTATGTCTTATACCAAACAGAGATCACTGCGAGATAGATTTTTTTTTTTTTATTTTGTACAGCACTATTCAGGGCATATATCTTTGGATATATGAGCTAATTGTGGCACTCCCTGGACTTTTCTCTTACCTTTTTTTTTACCAAATCTAATGTACGGGTACATGAAAAAGCAATACAGTATAACAAACATAAGTCACTATCTCTGAATTACCTTATAAAATCTTTGACATGCAAAAGTGTGCACTAACTCCACATGATTTGTTTTATCTGGTTGTCCACTATAGAATGCATTTGAAACATTTTGTCTTGTCCCTTTTCGTTTTACATTCCAAGACTTTAAGATTATCAGATCTTTGTTGAGAGAGGCGACTCACTACCAAACTGATGACACGGATTATCAAAACAAATATTTGTGTCAGATGTTAAAATGTTCTTACTATTGGTGTCATCAGTAGGTTATGTTCTGTAACTGTGGTTATTCCTGGACATCTCCTATTCTAGTTTTATGAAATAAAAATCTAAAAGGTTGCCATTGAAAAGAACACACAAAAAACGACTCAAGCGGTATTCGATTTTCAAAATAACCATAATGGGCTTAATGACCTCAAAGGAAATAAAATGTAATCTGCAATATGGTGAAGTACGGGAAGACGTTGTAAGGCCGCCACATGACATTTAACATTAGCTGCAGTGAAGTAAAATAAAGATCTAAAAGGGTGCTTTTGGAAAAAAAGGAACTTTATCTCAACACTTTTGGAAACAAAGAAAATCATTATCTCGTCGTCCTCTACAATATGGGCGTTTCCAGACTAAAGTCAGTGCATTGGCTACTCATATATCTTAATCAAGATTTTATTCTTCGGCCATTACACTAACTGCTCATTTTTCGCGTTTGGACAAATAAGAACGGCAGGAGTGTGATGCACTAGTACTAGGTAGGAATGAATACAACAAGGACTCAATATGTTTATCTATATCAGTCAGATTTGCACACGTTTTTTCATCAATGGATGTGGATTTACGACCTTGGAAATACTTTTGAGATTTTTTTCCCTTTAGAGTTGACGCTTTTTCAGAAAAGGTATAAAAGAAGACCTCCACACGGACCAAACAAATATATGTTTTAACACAAAAGGAACTGAGGGCGAGGGTTGGGATCCCATAAAGCTAGCTTAAGCCTCCAGTAATTCATAACTGAACGTTTCAAAGCAGTACTTTCATTGTAATACTTTTTGTTAATTATTATGTAGTGTTTCAGTTTCTATTTTTTAACAATTATGTAGCATTAAGATATTTTCAGATAAGTGTAAGTAACAGAGTTCCCACTTTTTTAGAAAAGAGCTGCCAAATCTGCTTGCCATCTGTTCATTTTGTGGACGCTTAATTGTATTTGTTTGTTTTTTCCCTTTGGTGTAGGAGGCTTGGTGTTGCTCTGATTGTATCAGTTCCTGAGTTCACGTGTTTACTTTGGTGTGCAAAGTCCTTATAAAATGGCGGAAATTCTACCATATGTATCCAATTCCCTTCAATGCATAATATTAAGTGTTTGCACATTTTTGTTTCAGTTGAAGGTCGACCTTCAACTGAAAAGCAAATGTGCAAATATTCAAAAGACCACACGTACGTGTAAAGAGTCCTTATAGAGCATTATTTTCCTTTCGTCTGGCCTAGGTAATTATCGACAGATATAGTAATTATGAATGCCACAGTTCACAAGAAAACAAGCAAAATCAAATCGCATTTTGCAAAAAAAAAAACCAAAAAAAAAAACCATCAAGATCAATCTTACCAAGAACGCTTTGTATATAGAATCAGTCGTCTATCTTTAAAAAAATCAGTGGAGTGAAAACCCCGATTGGGATCATCTTATTGTTACCATTTAGTCTCTAAGGTGAATGAATACATCGCCAAGGAACATCACTCTGACGGTAGAATACTTTGTTTAAATTAAGAGGAGGGGAACAGATACAACCCCAAGGGAGATAACTATCAAAATTGTTTTATCTCGCTTCTAAAAAGGAATCTTTTGTTCAAATTTGTTCAATGTTATTAAGTAAATAAGGGAATTCGGGAACTGATACAATCAGCTCCACATCAAGTTCTCAACACCAATGTGATCGACAAACAAATCAATTAAACAGCTATAAAAAGAACAGATGGCAAGCAGGGTTGGCACCCTTTCCCAGAAAGATGGCAATTCTGTCAGTAAAACACAACAGAACATCAAACAAAAAGTATCACAATTAAAATACCAGCCAGTAATAAAATTCTTAGGACTTAAGCTAGCTTTCCAGGATCCCAACTCTCGTCCTCAGCTTCCATAACGATAAGAACGTATATTTGTTCGGTCCGCGTAGAGTTCTAATTTGATGATAGTGTGTGGATTCAACGTTAATTCAACGTTAAAACGTGGAATCAACGTTGAGTCGACGTTGTGTCAATGTTGTGTGCCCGCTGGGAGGAAGTCACAGAAGTTATTTCTCTTTTAAAATATGGCGAAACATATACCAGTCCAGTCCCTATAAAATAGCATGACAAAGGGATAATTTGCTCCTTCAAAAGTTGCTCCATTTGAGTATGTTTCATATTCTAGGGAATCAAACTCGTTTCAGCTAGAGTGATTTCGGTTTAGAATTGAAGGCAATACTTTAAGCTTAGAGTGCTCTGTCACTAGACAATTTGTAACAGTGCCGCAATGCAGCGTTATTCCATTTACATAGTAACAGTGCTACATCTTTGATGTGCATCTGTTAACGTTAATCTATTCGTACATGTAAGCATTGACAGAACTAATTAGGTGCTCATGTTCAGCTGTCTGGTGTTTGGGTTACTTTTCATGCGAATCAAGATGTTTTCTATTGAAGTTAGGCCTACGCCTAACGACCGATCAATTATCTAAGATATGGCGCTGACGGGGAAATGCATTTTGTTGCGATGAACAACAATGAACATTTTAAGCAAATATTGCTGAAACGCTGTCGTTGCAGTGACGCCGAAAACCAGGAGTTACTCTTGCAAAACAAACTGATGTGTCTATAAATTTCCTTCTTTTATGTTCTGGAGACTGGTAACAAAATAATCTTTCTTTGAACGTCATTCTTCAATTATACATCCTATTAGCGATATGATATTATACGAAGAAAAACCTTTATGAGTCAATGTCATCGATAAACAATCTGATCCAGTCTTTGAAAACAAACAGAAAGAGTTTCGATGAATTTTATGTCGAACCTGCACAATAAAATGTGAAAACAAGAAGCACCAGAAGAGTTGTCATCTTGTTTAGCTCAGTGATCACTGAAGTGAAATTAACTATATAGTTTTACAGTTTGTAGATGTCATTTAGGGTGGGCGCTTGGCTGGACGCTAGGGTGGACGTAATACGCGGACGCATGGACGGGCGGACGGAAACTTGCACGCCTGTCGCCTATGCTAACGCAGATGAGACAGTACTAACTTAATATACTGATTGATAATTTTGCGTTCCTTTTTAATTTCATGACGGTTTGACAAACCTCAAACTGAATCATAGGTTCTTCCTCAACCTGTTTCAGAAAGTTGTCACCTGACTATCTACAGTGTATGTCTATAGTCGGGCGCGTCGTTGTCCCACATGATTGTTCTTTTGCTTTGTCTTTAGATCACCACTGAATCCTCTATTTTGTTTCACCAGAGTGCTTGTGAACCGCAACGTGAGAAAACGTACATTCTGATATGTTCGACCAACGAAGATTCTAATCGGCCTGCGCATCAGCGCAGACTGATTAGAATCTTCGTTGTCCGCATGAAGAAACTTTGCATCCTTACTATCCTAAATGAGCCTAATCAGACTACACAAATACGCAGGCTAATCTGAATCTTCTTAGAACGCTCATGTCCCAAGGTACGTTTTCTGACATTACGACTCCAATGGTTTACTGTGGTGTCTCACTGATAACTAGAAGGACACCTGCGCGAACCGAACGTATAACTGTAATTAGAAACTAAGGGCGAGGTATCTATCAGGAAAATTTACTTTTTGCCCTTTCCCAAAAGAAGTTTTCGTGCTGACTGTTCCAGCTCTCTTGCTGTGCTTCTTTATTTGTGTATCGGTTATTCTCTTCAGATCGTCACTAAACTCTTTCCTTTGTTTAATCACAGTGTTTGTAATTATATGTTTTCACTCCGATGTTTCACAGATGTGGCTGGGGACCCCCATGCGGGCCGAACATATATTTGTAATTTAAGTTGCATCAAAATTACGACCCCGCCCTCCACACACACCCAGTTCTTTTCCTACTGACCGTGCCAAGGCGGTTCGTCTTTTGAAGTTCTTTGTGCGTGCGTCTGTGATTTCATATGTGGCGTTTATTTGGTCTTTAATTGTTCCTCATCTCTCATTCCTTTGGTACCTCGGGAGGGCTTCGTGATTGTGAGATTTCCTGGTCATCTGCCTTTATATCTTATCATTGTTCATCAACGCTTCTGTCTTCGGAGTGCCTCGTTCTTAATTCTCTTTATTCCAAGGTAACACATTTTCCATTCGCCGTCGGGAACAGTTGTAATTTTCTAAATTTGCCAAAAGGCTAACAGAGTGGACTGGTATGTGATAAATAACGAGTATGTGACCCGTTGCTGTTAATTACTGCTTGATAATGCCTCCTCATGCTCCTTATCAGGTTCCTGATGGTTTTTGGTGGGATGTTGTTACATTCTTGGACCAACATGGAATCAAGCTCCTGGCTACTTCTTGGCTGGACCTGAGGGGCTGAAATCCGAACTTGCAACTCATACATATATGCTCGATAGGATTGAGGTCAGGGGGCTGTGCCTGGACAGGCAAGACGCGCAATGTCCTCTCATTACAGGTATTCTTGCACAGCACGGCCAGTATTAGGACGTGTATGATAATACATCATCATGAACCCATCACCCACTGCATCAGCATGTAAATCTAACCTGGGTATCGAGAATCTCATGTAGATACCGTAGGGCAGTCAAAGTCCCCCAGTCAAACACAATGGGATCTGTATGTCCAGTGCAGCTGGTCCGGCGCCAGGCCATCACAGAGCCGCTCCCATGCCGGTCATGATTAGCAATGTTGGCTGCGTGGAATCTCCGCCGGCCGTTTCCATATCTGAGCTCGCTCATCTGTATAATTTAGGCAGTACCAGGACTCCTCTGTAAACAGACCAGATCGCCAGTCCTCTCTGGTCTTATAAAAATGGTCAAAGGCCCAAACATACCATGCCAGGTAGTGATTTCGAGACAGCGGAATGCATATACACGGTTGTCTATATCAAAGACTATCTTTGAGCAACCTTGTCCGGATAATATGCGTGGAACATTGACCCAAGATGCATTCCGGTCAGATGGAAGCTGGTTGCTGTCACAAAACGGTTTCGTCGAGCCAGAATGATTATAAACAGTCTTCAGCTGCAGAAATTGCACTTTATCTGCCACCAAAACACCGCCGGATTAGTGTGCCATGCTGTTGAAACCTGGCTCAAGCTCTACCCAGCTAGCATTCTACGTAAATCTATATCGGGCCGTCATCGGCCCGTCAGCTACCCTGACGGGCCGATGACGGCCCGATATAGATTTACGTAGAATGCTGACTGGGCTAGTGATAATAGCAGGGAGTACGAAAAAGGCTTTGCCAACCTGACGACGAAAGCCCTTTGCTCTAACACCTCTACGGCTTGCCTCTATTCTGCTTCAGATAAATATCTTTCAATATTTGCATTTGAAATATTTCAATAATCAAACTTCAAGTTTGTTGGATAAGGTAAGGATACATGTATACAGTGCATCAATATATCCTGAGAATAGCTTTGCATGACTGACCTGACAAATAGACCTGTCACAAAAGGTTACATCGAGGGTTGAGCGCAAGACTGGCGTAAGTCAGATGGTTGTTTTTCTCCAAACCTAATCTCCTCACCATGAAGGCGTTATGAAGATTACAACATTTCTTTCTGTAAACAATGAAAATTTAGGTGACATTGCTCGTATGAGCAATGGCACCTAAATTTGCATTGTTTACAAAGGGGTCCAAGTTGCCCCTAAACAAGGGTTTCAAAAATATGTTTGAGTTACTATAGTCTTGCGCTCAACCTTCGACATGTACACTGGGGATCATCTCAATACATTCCTGTGGCATATCCAATGCACATATATAACAAAAAATCGCATACCAATTCTACAACCTGTGGAAAAACATTTGATGCTTAGCAAACTTTGTATAGTATATATTATCCATCTCTGTGAGTAACGGCAATTCTAGTAATCACTCATAAATGGGTTTGTAAAAATTAGCATATGGTGACATTTACTTATTTCATAGCATTGTAAGTAAATGCTTTCTGCTTATTAGTAACTGACTAGGCTTAGTTTTAGTAAATCCTTCCGCGTCCGTTTCTATTAACATAAGTCTGCCTAGAGGACGCAACCGGATGGAAATGACTGTCTAAGTAGAAACTTCTTGCTAGAACAAATCTAGCGTAATGATGTCAAACCGATTTTGTTTGCCTAATGGATCACACTTTTAAGCTATATAAGATGACAACTGCAGCAGTTTTCTATCAACGAAGTGTATGCTCAGTGGTGACAGTTGTTGAGACTACAGACCGAGGTGTGTGGACGTCGAATTAGATTTGCGTCCTTGAAACGTATCTAGATCTAATATATTTGTAGGATTTATTGCATCGTCATGGCTTTGTGATTAAAACCATCACGAAAGCATGTCTATATAATTTTGACCCCCATAAATCCCACTTTTATGTTGTAAAACTGGGGTTTACAGGGGTATACATTATTTTTCTTATTTCTGCTCAAAGAACATAGATTGTGGGTACGTTAGAACCTGCTCGCTGATGCGGTTTTAATGGGTACCCATAATTTATGTTTTGAGCGGAAAAATAAAAAAAAAATATTAGAGTTTTTTTTTTTAACTGAAAATTTTCAATTTTTTTAGGTGAAATTTTCTATATATTTGAATAGGCGTGTGTTTGTAATGCCAAGGCAATTACAATTTACGCCGAATATAACAGAATAAATTTGAGCAGGGGCAGGCAATTCCTACAAGAATGCCTATGCGCCCAGCGGGGAGACTCATATCAGCTTCTTATCAGAGTCTTCGCAGGGCACTGTGGACAGCCACAGATCCAAAGCAAACAGCGAAGACTCTTCTCACCACCTCTGATTCCAAAGCTTATTTAACTATTTTGAATTTTTTCTTCTGTAGTTCTATACTTTTATCATATTAATTGCCATTAAAACACATTACGAAAATACGCCTATTCAAATATGTGGAGAATTTTACCACCAAACAAAATGGAAACTTTCAGAAGAAAAATTCTATTAGTGAGAACACCGTCAGTGAGGCGGTTCTAACGAGTACACGCAATCTATGTTTTTGAGCAGAAATAAGAAAATTAATGTATACCCCTGTAAACCCCAGTTTTACTCTATAAAAGTGGGGTTTAAGGGGATCAAAACTCTATAGGCGTGTTTTCGTGATGAGTCCAATATAAGCAAGTAGATGCGGCTACCAAAATTTTAGGGCAGAAAATTTATCTATGCAACTATTGCAACAACATTCAGCGCTTCGACTAGTGATAATTTACTCAGAATGTAATATTGTTGCTAAGCAACGACGAATCTGAAGATGAATAATACTTAATATTAATTTATCTATGATGGTTAGAACTGCCTTTGAGAATACAATAATGTTAAATTTTATAAATGGTATTAAATAAATTTATCAGATTAAAATTTCTCATTCCTTTTAGAATCTATTTGTTGAACTATGTTTGGATTGCCTTTGTAAACAACAGTACTACAGGGAACTATTATACTGGCTCCAGTCTCCAGTGACTAGCTATTTCTCTCATATTTCTGTTTGATAATCCACTAAAATAAAACAAAAAAAATATCATGACTATAAAGGCTGGTTACTAGTGACCAGCCTTTATAGTCTTGACATTACTTTGGTTTTATTTTAGTGGTTTATTAATTAGATTATAAGAAACAATATTTAGCCACTGGAGACTGGAGCCAGTCTAGGAAACTATGTTTGATATATTATTCGACAGAGTTTGTTTTTTACCGTTGAGATGCTTCTTGTATACATGTAGTAAGTTTAAAGGAAACACAACAATAGTACCTGTAAAGCATCTAATCTGGCCTGAAACAGGCAAGGACGACTGAGCTAAAATTGGTTAATGCGCATTCTTGGGATAAGTCGGTTTACCCATTTATGCTCAGTGGACTCTTCTACGTCTTTCTTTAGACAGGTACATTACCAATTTAAGGGGTGTCTTGTTTATTTTTAGTATAAATATATATTACAGAAATTCCTGCACTTAATGCAAAACAGTGTAGGCTCAGATTAGAACGCGGTGTCTGGCCAGGGTCTACACTGTTTGCTGAAGGTCCCTTTTATGGGACGTTAGGCAAAGAGGGCTTAAGGTTTGCAAAAATGTATGAAATGGCCATTATAACCATATACGGTCAAACCTCAATAGCTCGAACACCGATGGCTTGTTTACCATGGCTGATTCGAACTTGTTTTTGAATACCTACGAAACTCTTCCGATAGCTCCAGAAAACACAAATTTACAGAAATTTTCTTGTTTTATCATGAAATTATGTGTTTTAGTACTCATTAGAATCGTCTCATCGAGGTTATTCTAATGACTACAGTCAACATACTAATATTGTATAAAAGCTGAAAAAGGCTTCTCCAAATCAACGTCATTTGCTCCCTGACCTGGCACCATGATTAACCCTCAGTGGCTCGAACTTTCCATGTCTGGAACAAAGTTTCGTGGTCCCAAAGGTGTTCGAGCCATTGAAGTTCGGCTATAATCATGCTAAACTTGTGCAATTTGAAAGTTCCGTGGAACTAAAATTGCATATAGAGCACCATAGGAGAGGATCATAATTATATATGCAAATTATCGAGAACTGGTATCAAAGAAGACTGCTATAACAAAATATTTGAATCACAGCGCGCAAAATGGCTTCTTCTTTAATGCTTAGCATGTGGGTAAAATTTATCAGACGACGTTTTGAAACAGCTTTCTTACTTTCCCAAATATTAGGGTTAGAATTTTTTAATCAAAATATCTCCTAAAATAGTTTTCTTATTTTCCCCAGAAAACAGGTTTTGATAGTTCGTGCAAATTGTCGCCTAAGGGGTAACTCATAAACAATGTACATCTACCAATGCTGCTGTGGGACCTCTTGTTCTTTGTAATACGAAACATCTAAGTGTGCGGAAAATCCTTAAAAGTTTTCGGATATTGATCAAGCGTTTCTTGCAGTCAAATTACATAGCTATAAAACTTTACAAGTGTCGACAAATTCAGATAGCTATGCCGCATCTATCAATATTTTTTCACAAATAAAAAAAATTGTATGTGATTTATTATAACATTATTTAGAGGCACTCTTTGAATGTAATATAACTATAAAACGTAATCCTATGTACTACCGCAAACAGATCTGAGCAAATAGTGTAGAATTAGAGCAAACGTCGCACACGCCGCAGAATACGACCGTGATCAGGGGCTACAGTAAATGTCCTAAAATTTCGTACACCAAAAGTGTTGACAAAATGGCATATGCAAACAGTGTAGACCCAGGTCAGACTGCTCCTGATCAAAGTCTACACTGTTTGCCATTCCACCAAGTATTTTAAGAAAGAACTGCATAAAAAGCAAAATTTAAGCCAAAAATGTATGTAATAAAGTATTCTACATTTTAGGACATTTACTTTATAGAGTTTTTTACTCATCCAGCAGTGTTTAAACACATCATCAGATAGTCAAGTGGACTTGTTTTTGTTTTGTTTTGTTTTTATTTTTGTTTTAGTCAAATGGACGTTATTTTTTTTTTTTTTTTTTTTTTTAATTTTAAGACAAAGATGGCAAGGAATTAAAGATTAAAGGAACTGGATACACTTGGTATATTGTCCGCCATTTTCACAAGGGAGTAACTTTTTTGACTTCCTGTTTGCTTTTCTGCACACCAGTTCACTTCTATCGTTGGAAACAAATTCTTTCTTTTTAAAGTAAAACTATTTTCAGAAAGGAGCAAAACAATTTTATCAGAGCTTCTTCCCTTAAAAGTGCAATAGTTAGAATTAATAAGGAAAGGTTCCGCAGACCCGACCTAACTGCTATATATATTGCATGTGTATAACCAAAAAAATATGAAGTTTAGACGGGAATACAGTCTGCAAGCTATAGTCTTGATTGTGACATTTCAATGAGTGTAGAAAAGAAGAAATATATTATTTGATAACAGATTTCGAAGGAAGAGATTTTTTTATATTGTTTTGCGATATTGCGTGTACACAGTAGCTGAGACTTGTCACATTTTATATTGTCTCCTTTTAAACTATTTCATTTGATTACCGCGTCAAGTGAAAAAATGCCTTGGAACATGCGCAAAATGTAAGGCTTCATATCATCCTGCACATGCGCAAAGTCCCGTCCGGGCATTACAATGTAGCTCTCCACTGAAACATTCTATAGTAGTCAATGATTCTGTTTGCTGAGAGCAAAGGCCCTGATCAGACTGCGCATCCGCACAGTTTGATGTGCAGTCTGATCTGGGCCTTTCGGTTTCCGCACATGACACGAAGGTACATTTTCGCTTGGTGGGGCTCAAATGTTCTTGTCAAAGTTTCTCCTCCAATAGTTGTCATCTGATGGGAGTTTTTATGCCTTACACATAATCCTGTAGATTCTGCAAGGGCGACCTTATACATTTCATTTGTGCAAAGCAGTGTTTAAATAGGTCGCGCCATTCGAAAATGAGTCTTTGAGCTTACGCGGGCAACGAAGGCCCAGATCAGCCTGCGCATTCGCGCAGTCTGATCAGGGCCTTCCCTGTCCGCTAGAAGAATCATTGGATACAACAGAATGTATAAATAAAGAACAAATGCCCAGATGATACTTTGCCAATACGCAGGATGATCTGAAATTGTATACATATTCGAAGGTACTTATATGCTTGATACGGCCCAGTATTATGCGCTTTGCTTCTGCAATCATTACGCATGACACAGACTTTGCAATGTAACCAAATATATAATTTACCCTAAATCTTTGGACTCTTTAATACCTTTCCATACTGTCCTAAAATGGCCATGTTACTGTCTTGCTTATGTTCAAAAGCCACTAGATGTGCGTTCTACAACGCCTGATCTGGGACTACACTATTTTACTCAGGCCTGTAACCGGCCATGTAGAGTAAATACAGAAGCATAAGCTTGGCAATCAAAATTCCTGATAACAGGCACTTTATTTCCATTTTAAATTCTAAGAGACAAAATTTGTCGCCAAATCTATAATTGAGTTTTCATGATAAAAGTGGACTATATAATGATAATTTGCATATTAGCCATTCCCAGACTTCCGCAGATTTTTTAATCGTATTGACATGCCATATAGCGTGATTGTCAGAGACGATGTCAAACCGCAATTCATGACAGTAACATACAGAAAATGGGTCTTAGCCTATACGCAAACATCAACGACGTTTTAAACGGATGCGTCATTCGGAGAATATATTAAATTAGAATATGCGAAAAGATGTCATCAGATTATGACCGTCTTTATCCACCAGTTAGCTGAATGCATTAATAAACGCTATTGAGATTCTAAAAATACAAATGCAATAAACAACTTTGAATATAATAGAATGTCGTGTATTATAATGATAAGAATGTACTTATAGTTGAATGGCAACATGAGAAAAAGACTAATTGCATGCATATGAAATAAAATGACGACTGTAAGACTTGTTATGCTACAAAGAACATTTCCAGGCATTTGGTTGGATAACAAGCCGTAAACAGTTCTTATGTATTTGCTCTTCTCTAAATCTTCGATAGCTACCATTTTTCATTTTTCATCGCATCATTAAAAATAAAAAAAACAAAGCAAACATCTCATAGTTTCGTCTTTTATTTCAATCTACCTCAATAGCTCGAATACCCGATGGCTCATTTACCATGGCTAATACGAACTCGTTTTTTGGTCCCTACGAAATTCTTCTGATAGCCGAAGAAAACAAATAATCAAGGAAGTTGTCTTATTTTATCATGAAAGTGTATACTGAGGGTACTCATTAGAATCGCCTCATCGATGCTATTCTAATGCGTACATTCAACATATCATTATTGTCTAAAGATAGAAAAAATTCCCCCAAATTATCGCCGTTTGCCTGGCGCTATGATAAACCCTCAGTTGCTCGAACTACCTATACTATGAACAAGTTTTCATGGTCCCAAAGAGGTTCGAGTTACTGAGCTTCGACTGTATTTACAGTTAAATTTCTTACTCAAGCGTTAGCTGCCAGTTTTAGTTGTAAAGTACACATACTAGCTGTAGTACTAACCTTGGAAATGTGCATGGCATGGAGATCAGGGTCCAGTTGTTCGAAACTAACGATGTCGTTAGTTAACGCATCGTTAAAACTTTGATCACTAAATATGGCATATACGCTAATATTTTCGCTTAAAGAAATGTGAGTAGCTCATTTTTTTCAGCAAAAATACCTGTGAATTAGATATTGTACTTACTAGAGCAGTTAACATTTTGACCACTAACGAGCTCGTTAAGCTAACGACGCTTTGAACAACTGGGCCCAGGTGTCCGAATATTTAAGGTAAAAATGTTATGGGCAATTAATCGTACTGTAGTGACATGCACCATTTTGCCTGTCTCCCTCTTGTACATTGTAACCTCTTAATAGCACGGTTCATTATAAGACGGTTTGGGATATGATGGTTTAAAGGTGCACTCCAAAAGTGTTGTATCCGAATGAAAATGGATATATTATATAGAAAATTACCATTTATGGTAATTTTTCTATAAAATCTATATATTTTTGTTTGGATACAACACGGTTGGTTAGCTAACACGGTTTTTGCTTTGGATCCCAGCAATAGTTTTATACAGAGGCTGGAATGTACCAGCAAAACATGAAGTGCACTGTATATATTTAAGTTGGCTGGAAGCCACCAAATTGCCTGCGTGAAAAGAAAATCTTCAGAGATGTAAATACTTTACTTAAGTGTTTACTTTTATAAATAAATCTTTAAAAATGCAAATGTGATAAATCAAAAAGTCGGAAAATGTTTTACATCTCATCACGAAAACACGCCTATTCAAATATATTGAAAATCTTACCATAAAAAAAATGAATATTTTCAGATAAAAATTCTGATATTTTTCATATTTCTGCTCAAAACATAGATTGTGGGTACTCGTTAGAACCGCCTCGGCGAGGCGGTTCTAACGAGTACCACAATCTATGTTTTTGAGCAGAAATAAGAAAAATAATGTATACCCCTGTAAACCCCAGTTTTACTCTATAAAAGTGGGGTTTAAGGGGGTCTAAATTATATAGGCATGTTTTCGTGATGTTTCATAATTCGAGTACAAAGAATAAAACGCATTAATATGAATCTGAGGTCAATATATCAAAGTCGTTTTCCGAAAAAGTCATAAGTCGATATATACAAGGTCAAAATTAGGAATGTTCAGGCAGACAGACATGGATCATCATAGTTATTAATTTGACTTTTATGTTTTTGCTTTGATGCATTGACTGAGTTGGCGAACTAAACTTTTATGTATTACTGTATTAAGAGTTGCATCGGGACCCAGGATGAAGTTGGTTGGCCGTAAAAGTGCTTTAAATCCTCGGTGATTTGTTCTAAGGCGGTGGTCCCGGTGTTAGTCTTACTCTTTGTTGCTTTGTGGTTTATTCTACGAGGCGATTTGTTTTATGTCTTACCTTGTGTTATTTTGTTCCTGTGTTTTTCAGTTCTTTTAGCATTGGGATTACTTCGCTTGAGGAAGAAAGGACTAATCTTAGCGCTTTTCGTATATTTGTTGGATTTGTGCTTGTTTGGTTTTGTCTGTTTCCTCTTCCTCTTGGTGTCTGGGAAGGGCTGCGGTTTGTGATTGTGGCACTGTTTGGATTTTTCTCTTACCTTTTTGGATAATGGCGATCGACTATTCAAATGGTTTATCTTAAGGGAGGAAGAAACAAAACTTTTACGAATAACCTTGCAAATGCAAAGCCAATTTATCGAACTTGGGCTCATTGACTGAACTCATCTATCTAATATTCATTGAAGAACCTTAACGGAACATATTACAATTACTATTTTATTTTTTTTTTTACAATTTCCGCCGAAGGAAATAACTTCTTGTTTGTTTTACTGCATGTCTAATGGATTTGCCAAAATATTGTAGGTAAAGAGGTATCTTTAAAATCAAAGAAGAAGAAGAAGAAGAAGAAAAAAAAAAAAAAAAAAAAAAAAAAAAGAAAACAGACTGGGTTTTTTCAGTATGTTTTTTATGATAGATTCTGTCCATAACATATTTATAAGCATTGGACATCCACAACGTCTCATTTCGTTTTATTGTGTTTTACATTAAAATTGCAATAATTCTTGATTTCACACAAAACGCAATGGAATTTCTTCCGTCAAGAATGTTGGCCAGCTACTCTGAAATATGTTATGCAAAACGATTACAACATAAATTTGTTGTTTCAAAAGCATCTCCTTCGATTCTGGTCTACACAACGAAGTGCTGTTTCATATGGTGAAATAAAGTGGCAACTAAACAACTTGTAAGCTATAATTTTCTCTTGTAAGACAAAATAAAATGAGAGCGCAACATAAGGTTATTTTAGGGCATATGGTGTTGAATAGCAAAACAGAATAAAAAATCATAGAATTAAATGGATCACTTAAACTCCGCTATCAGGACTGAAAGAAGATTTCTAACACAAACCTTAGTTATAAACGAGGAGGTATGATAATGCCTTGAACACACTTTTTATCAATAAAAATGTACATTGTGGGTATTTACAGCATATGATTATATGGACTGAATCAAGCGAAAAAATGCCTCCGATCATGCGCATAATATGCAAATCGCATACGCAAAATGTTTTTCGGATCTTTGCTCTCCGTTCATACATTTTGTAGTATCCAAATTAAATAATTCTGTATGCGGACAGTGGAGGCCCGGATCAGACTGCGTACCTGCACATTCTGATCTTTGCATTCGCCGTCCGTATATGACAGAGATACATTTTTGCATGACATGGTGCGGCCAATATGGAGAGCTGGAACAAAATCATCTTTTTAAATCAGAATCTTCATCTGATGTTCCAGTTCAACACCTCCTCTGTAAACATATGCGACATAAATAAAACGGCCGGCGCAAGTAGGAATACTTGCTCCTGGCAAGTATTGCCACAACTGAGATACTTTATTAATGGTTGCAGCTTCATATACACTATTATTGCACATGCGCGGGAACATAGTATCGGCAACCAAATGAAATCATTACGAAAGCACACCTATTCAAATATATTGAAAATTTTACCACCCCACAAAAAATGAAAATTTTCAGATAAAAAAATATGATATCTTTCATATTTCTGCTCAAATCATAGATTGTGGGTACTCGTTAGAACCGCCTCAGCAAGGCGGTTCTAACGAGTGCCACAATCCATGTTTTTAAGCAGAAATAAGAAAAATAGCGTATACCCCTGTAAACCTCAGTTTTACTACATAAAAGTGGGGTTTAAGCGTGTCAAAATTATATAGGCGAGTTTTGTGATGTCATTTATAGCTGCTGCACTTATTGAGATTAAGCAATATCTAAATCATTAGGCTATATCAGTATGTTTGTTTGTCTAAACACAAATTATTTATACTTACGCAGTGCTTTCCAGGTCAGGCTGAATCCTGGATAGTCATCACTTCCATCAGTCTTAAAATCAATAATCACGTGACTGTTGGGAATAGTGAATGGAAGAGGCGCCGTCATTCCGCAGTAAGGACCTGAACCATACGCGAATTAGATAGTATCATATTAAGTGGAACTTCTACACTTTCAGAGAAGAAAACATTGCCAAATTTGTTTGCCACTCTTCTGTAATGAGGTCGACTCTAAAAGGAAAGAATGTGCTCCCCTGGGAGCAAATTCTTCAATTTTAGTAATGACGCTATTTAAGAGGGGGCATGGTATGCAGAAAAGTAAACAGGAATTCATGACTGTTGTCGCCCTTGTGTAAATGGCGGTTATCCATCAAGAGTAACCAGTCCCCAAAAGTTTTAAAGACTAGTGCATGCATTACCTGGCAGATCTGCGTAATTTGATTAGCCTTAGCTGACTGCCTGAAAAAAAATCCTTGCATTCGTGGCTGTTCTAGGAGTGCACTGCAATGACTCTTATGAGACTACACGAATTCATAAGCTAAATTGAGTCATGTCACAAGCTACATTATCTCATTGAGGTAAAGTTATTATGTAAAATCAGCGATATCTACCATATATCGCTTGTATTTTGTTTATAAGAGAAGCCTTAAACTCGATTTAAAATACCAGAACATGAGCATACTTATGTTTCCTCCAGCTAAATTAGAATCATGGTTTTGACATATGCAACCATTGCAGAGCCAAATGAACCTATACAGTCATCCAATATTGTTGAATGGTTGTAAGATTGTGAGGGAGAATGGAGAGTAGTAATTAAGTATTGTTCTTGTTTCAAAATATATTCATTTTAAACGTTATAATAATAATTTAATCAATTAGGCTAAAAGCTGAATTGTACTCTAAGGTAATGTACACTGATGTTTACCTTGGAATCAATTCACAACCATAGTTTATAGTTATAAAAAATAATGACTGCAGTATCACACGATGTGATCACATGGTGTTTGTCTACACAGAAACTGTCTGAATTTTCAAGTACACATCATGCTCTAGAACTTTCAAGATTCTAATGAAATCGCAGTCACTGAGTTTAGAGCTAATCTTAGTGTTTTTCGTACGTTTGTTCGGTTTGTGCTTGTTTAGATTTGTCGGTTTCCTCTTTCTCTTAGGGTCTGGGAAGGGCTGCGGTTTGTGATTGTTGCACTCCCTGGGCTTTTCTCTTACCTTTTTTTTTAAGTAAAGTAGACAGTGCATATTTTAAAATCAGACATATTATCATAAGTTATAATTTAAATTTGGCAATGGTTAGTGTATGGATTTGGGAGACAGAATGTTGAGGGATTTGATATTAGGTATACAGAGTGGAGGATCTGACTGTGTCTTCAGAACGATTCAGCAATGCTTCAGTAATAGTCTGGATTGTCAACTGAAGAGATTTTGTAGACATTTTTGATATGACTTTATTATTTTAAAAGCCTGAAAATTGTCCGATCAGAACACGGGTCTGTTGCATTACAGTATCCTAAATGTTTTGGATAGCATAACTCCATTCTATACATATCTTACATTTTAGCAAGTTATATTTTAAACAAGCTTTCATGACTAATTGATGTTCTCTGAAAGTGCTGATAGCCAAATGCAGATCCAGATCACACTGTTTCTTTAGAGCAGTTAAATCTGTATCTACTATGTTTGCTCCTGCCTATCCGAATATTTAGGACGAGCCTTTGGCATTTATGAGCTCGCATATGGTCATTAACAGAATCTTTACTGTTGAAGCTTATTTTATCTTACTGTACGTTATTAACACAAGTTTGAAAAACGATGCATCAATAAATATTCTTAACCCAGATTGGAGCTGTCCGTCAGTATTTTGTGGGATATTTGAATACAATTATTAGTGTATCAAATCGGCGTTTGATAGTTTTGAGGTAGTCGGTAAACAGGCATTAAAATGGCTCTATTTGCATATCTAACAGCCATATTATCTTAATTTCTGAACATTTTACTTACTGAAGAAATTGACGTTTCATATAACTGTTAATTATTTTTGTGAGTATTTTTATCAAGTTAGTTACTATTTCAGAATCAAACATTATGTCAGAAAATAAGACTTTCAAACCATAAGCCTGACTGCCTTTATGAAAAATGTCTTCAACAGTTAGACAAATATAAAGATAACAAGGATGATGAGAATAAATGTAAGGTTATCTTAAAATATTTCATATCCCGGTAGTAACTCTTTAAACACAGATTTTTTAACTTTCTTCAACATATTTGTTTCAGGATAAATTATCTGACTGTCGAATACTGCAAGATAATTTCACCAGCTGTGTCACCAGCTGATCTATATTGTTTGCTATTCTGTACATGAATTTGAATAGACACCCATATTTATAAAAAAAATGGATAATTCCACTTTCAGGGGGTTACCAGGTGTGGCGAAGGTGTCATGTTTCTTATGTCACAGGGGTGTCCAACTGAGATTGGCTTACAGTTTGGCAAGGTCTGCTGTCCTTGTAGCAGGTAAGGGTAGAGGGGAAATGTTTTTATTTCTTCTGTTTCTTCACTTTAATTCCTGTTTCTCTTTTTTTCCTGTCTTTCTCTTTCATCCGCTCTACAGTCTATTCTGTCTCTTTTCTCTCTTTCTCTGGGAGACGACAGAAAATGACCCACAAGGGTTGATGTGTCGTTAAGCCCCAACTCAATCATTCAGATTCCAATTTCAAAGATGGAAGAAGCCAGGTCAGAAACTTAGAGTAAAAGTATTAAAATATCTTACCGTGCGGGAACAAATTGCCATCAGAATATATTTTGAGAGAGTCGTAAGCACAAGTAAAGTCGCTTTCAATTTGGAAAGTTGAATTAAACTGGATCGCTATGTTCTGAAAAGAAAAAAAGAAAAAAAAAACGTGTCTTCCCAAACTCTAAAACTAAGGACAACATACAAAGTGAGACGAGTCAAAACATGATACATGTACGTGTTAACCTATTAATGCCTAGCGGAATGTTTCACCTTTCAAGTCTGAACCTCGTATTTAGGGTAAGTGGATACGACTATGTCAAACTTGTTTCTCCGACTTCTATAAAAAGGGGTATTCAAAATAAAACAAAATACTTTCTTTTGGAAGAAAGTTCTTTCCTTTTCGAGTAAACCCCTTTTTTAAAGAGCTTGGTGCGTAGGGAAGCAAACAGGAAATCTCAAACACTGTCTTCCTTGTAAGTAATGGCGAAAAATATAACAAAAGTTTCAAAAAAGGGTAAGAGAAAAGTCCAGGGAATGCCACGATCATAAACCGCAGCCGTTCCCAGACACCAAGAGGAAGAGGAAACCGACAAAACCAAACAAGCACAAATCGAACAAACGTACGAAAAGCACTAAGATTAGCTCTTTCAAGTCCTCTGAAGAGGATATTTTATAATACTCCAGGTTTTCTGTATTGTTCAGTGGCAGCATGTGGTCCCTGATCTGTGATGGGTCTATAAAATCAATAATCGTGAACACCAATAGTGGCATGTTCATGTTCTATGAAATAATACGGCTATTGCTGTTCACTTGATGAAATCAATTTAACACACGCCATTCCTTGAATAAACTTGCACTTAATTAAACTTATTAGTCTAAAAACTGTATTATGTCCCAAGGTAATTAGTGTTGTTGTTTGTTTTTTGTTGTTGTTTTTTTTTTTTTTTTTTTTTTTTTTTTTTCTATATGTATTTCTCTTCCTTTCTAGTTTTCATAGTTGTTAAAAAAGGGGCAAAATAGATTATCTTAACATTCTGGGCCCAGTTGTTCAAAACTGACGATGTCGTTAGTCAACGTATCGTTAACACTGTGATCATTAAACATGGCATATAGGCAAATAATTTTGCTGATAAAAATGTGAGTAGCTTTTTTGCACTATGATTTGCAAAAGCTCCTCATCTGTTTTCAGCAAAAATACCTGTAAATAAGATATTGTACTTACTTGAAACAGTTAACATTTTGAGCTCGTTAACCTAACGATGCTTTGAACAACCGGTCCCTCTTCTATATGTTATACTCTGTTGTGTATATTAATGGAATGTCTGCAGAAAATCTGAACATACACTTGGCAAATTGCATTCATCCGAAGGAAATGACAGTTTTAATTTTTTTAATGGCTCTAGATATTTCTTATTTTCCCACCAAAACATGTTGATACTCATTAGAGGCGCCTCTTGATACCATCTTATCTAGAGCTATATTATTAGTCCTAGCATTTCGCCACATTAAATAGAAAACGAGGAGGTATTTAGTTATTAAGCGCATGAACTCTAGTCCTCCTGAACCCGGATATGCCATGTCTTTGAAAAATGTGTAGATCTAGATCAGTCGGCTTCTCTGATCTGGATCTGCACTGTTTGTCATTCAGTATGTAAATTTGTATCAGCAACCTGGATCAAGCAATTTGATTGGCTAAACATTAGAAGTGGGCGTGGCATCTAATTTTTTTCAGCATGATATGGGTTAAGACTAATCCATAAAAGGTTACAATAAATTAAAAAAAAAATGGTTTACAAACGGAAAAAACCTGAAAAAAGACATCAGATATTGTAGACCCCTACATAATCTTAAAATTTGTTTTCATTATATATTATAGGAAAACATAGGGTACACACTACATAGACTTGTTAACGTAATATAGTGATAAAGGAATACTGGCAAACATGGTCGTACGTTTGCAAAATCGAAAATCCGGGCTGAGCAAGACAAAACATTTCTAACACATTTAACATTTTTTTTCTCTGGAATAAACACCTCACTTATTATCAGTAAATCATTCGCGAACAGAACGCAAGCACATTACAATCGTTATTTTTATTTAACTACGTTCGATCAAATAAGCTAACATGTTGGATCGATGTAATATTCAGTATTACCTTTGTTCCGGGCGGTGCAAATATCTGAAAACGACAAAATATGTCATCTGGATAACTTAGTGGATAATGAGGACTCTGAATAACTCCGCTGCTTTGACCGGTAAAGTTCAGTTGTCCGCACACTGCAGCTGAAATAGAATAAAACAGCTAGCATTCTTTTTAAATGATCTATAACGGAATCACTCCTTTCGGGCAGATAACGATTCAACGCAGATTTGTTTTCAACTCGTATAAAAGTTAGTTTATTGAAAAATTGTGAAACTTGTAGAGTTTCACAATTTTTCAATAAACTAAAAATTCTGAAACTCTAAAACAAACAGACATAATAAACTAGTGTAATAGTATTATAAAAATTAAAGAGACAATGAGCAAGACAAAACCAGAAAAGAGTAGCAACCACTCATAAGGTCACGGACGAGCAAGGCAGATCTGAGTCTTTGCTAGGTGCATAATTATATCGGAGGATACAGTTTGCCAGGTTGTGGTAGGCATTTTCAAGAACACTCCATAAGGTATAACATGATAAGTGAAGATACCGAGGATACGCCACAGTCACGTAGGAGTCTTCCCGAGGCACCAAAAGAAAACTTGTACACTTTCACCTCTTAGTTCCTGAAACTGGCTCGTCCATCTTTGAATTTGGACACATCCTTTGATGCAAATAGGGGTAAAGTAAAAATTCAAAAGACCGACTATCAAACAGTGTAGATCCTGATGAAACGGCTACGAGCCGTCGAAACTTGACCTACTCTGTTTATAAAGGTGTTGGTCTGCAGGGATGAAAGGATTAAAGTCTAAATATTCACATATATACCATTTGTTTGTCCACTTGTTCCTCCTTGGCAGTTAAAAGGCAACTCGTCACTACCATCACCACAGTCATCGTCACCATCACAAACCCAGGTATTTATTACACAATGCTTGTTGGCGCATGTAAATTCATCCGAAGCACATGTCACAGCTTAAAATATATATCAACCCGTATAAATCCTAGAGATGCCAAGCACAGATGCAGAAGATATTTTTTATTCATTGTGTATCTTTAGTAGAAAATAAGGTTTGGCATTTCGAGTGAGTCGTCTTTCAAGCAGACGATTCACAATTGTTGCCAAAGACTGTTTTTTTTGTTTTTTTTTTATCTTGAAGAATATACAAAATTGACTTTAAAATGTCGTCTACGTCATATTTGCTTTGAGCTTTAAGGGTTAACATACAACGTTTCCATTGTTACCCCGTGTTCTACAATTAGCCAAAAACAGTTAAAGTTGCATTCATACTGTCTTATTCAGTTGTTCATATGTACAGGTTTGTCCCTTGTTTAATTAAGATATAAATGATTCCGAACCGTGCTCAAATGCCCCAGATAAAGCACAGTTGAGTTTGGTTGTACCCATTTGAGTACGTCACTCGCTGCGCTCGCTGGTGCTCGAATGGGTAAAATCCAAATTCAACTGTGCTTTATCTGGGGCATTTGAGCACGGTTTGGAATACTTTATTTCTTTTTAACACGCCCCTCCCCCCCACCACCACCACCACCACGCCATTGAGCGAAATTTTGCACAACTGAGAATTTTTTATACCGCCCCAAACTTTGAAAGGGGGTGGGGGGTGGATATTGCTTCTGGCTTGTCCGTTCGTTTGTTCATTCGTTGGTTCGTTTGTTCGTTATGTTCGTTTGTTTGCTCGTTCGTCACGCTTTCTTGTGCATAGCATAACTTTAGGACCATGTATGCTAATGTTTTGAAATTTCATATACGGATTCCTCATGAAAAAAATAGGTGATCCGTATTTCATTTGTCTTATCCGAATTATCTCCCATTTTAGAGTTATTTCCCTTTTAATAAAATAACATTGAAGTTTCGTTAGCAAGATACCTCAAAAAGTATTTAAGCTAGAGCCTAAATATTTGGTATGCTGATTAGGACTGCAGAGGAGATCACCTGATTAAATTTTTAGCCAATTAAATGAAATGTTGCTTGAGTTATGGCCCTTTGCAATTTTTGGCCATTTAATGTTGTTGTGTTCTTGTGCATAGCATAACTTTAGAGCCATGTATGCTAATGTTTTGAAATTTCATATATAGATTCCTCATGAAAAAATAGGTTACTCTTTTTTTCTTATCCGAATTATCTCCCAGTTTAGAGTTATTTCTATTCTAATAAAATAACATTGAAATCTCGATAGCAAGATATCTTAAAAAGTATTTATGCTACAGCCTTGATATTTGGTATACTGACTGGGACTGAGGAGGAAACTAATTGATTAGATTTTCAACTAATTACATTTGTAAATGAAATGTTGTTGGAGTTATAGCCCTTTGTAATTTCTGGCAATTTAATGCTGTTGCTTTATTGTACATAACGTAAGTTTAGAACCATGTATGCTAATATTTTAAAATTTCATATATGGATTGCTCATGAAAAGATCTTATCCGAATTATCTCTCGTTTTAGAGTTACTTCCCTTTTAATAAAATAATATTGAAATCTTGTTAGCAAGATATCTCAAAAAGTACTTGAGCTAGAGCCTTGATATTTGGTATACTGATTGGGACCGTGCGAACCTGATTAAATTTTCAACCAATTAAATGAAATGTTGTTGGAGCTATGGCCCTTTGCAATTTCTGGCCATTTAATGTTGTTGCTTTATTGTTCATAGCATAAGTTTAGAATCATGTATGCTAATGTTTTGAAATTTCACATATGGATTCCTCATGAAAAAATATGCGATCCGTATTTGTTTTCTTATTCGAGTTATCTCCCATTTTAGCGTTATTTCCCTTTTAATAAAATAACATTGAAATCTTGTATATTTGTACTGTTGTTACTGTCATGGGCAAGCAGTGTTGGAGTCAGTCAATGTTAGAGTCAGGCATTTGGGGGCATAGTGTTTTGCAAACACCAGCTCTAGTTATTATTATTATTATTATTATTATTATTATTATTATTATTATTATTACCTGACTTCCCCTTGGCTCGTTGACTATTTATCTAGCATTTCGCCGCATGGTTACCTAGTTACAAGGTTCGATGATCAATATTCAAGATGGCGAATTACTCATGCAATTCATGCGAATCAGCTGACGATTTAAAATATGAAAACTTGTACTCTGTGTTCATGAAAGAATTGCAAAACGCATGGAACTGGAGTGCCGCGATGAACCTAAACTCGAAGAGGACAGATATAAAACAGCAAAATAAGAATGTTAACTGACGTACTTTTGTTTTCGAACTTGTTGACAATTAAAGATGAAATCAAGAAGTACAACGAATGCTTTTGAATGGTATTGCCTGCAGAGGAACTCATCAGGTAAAAGAAGTCAAAGAACTGCAATGTTCATAGATCGTTTTTTGTTTCGACAAAATTGCCGATTTTCGGCAAATATTGTAATCTAGCGTCCATAGTTACCAGGGGCGCTACTCTAGCAACAGTAATAACATTGCGCGAGACTGCGCGAGATTGATTGGTTTCCTTTGGATAGCGCGCGACGTAATTTCTATGCTCAAATATCTTAGATAAAACAAGGCCAGACATGTAAAGGCAAATAGGGAACAACACGAGCAGGAGTGTTAGAATGATTGTTTCGGCTGTTCTAATACCATATACCGTTGAGGGTCAAGGTAAACCTATTTAGATTAGATAAGCCCCATCATGAGATAACATATATTTTTTATACAGACAGCACTGGTCTATATCAGTCTGTAGATCTGCCTATTTCGATTACGGCCTACTCGGTTTCTCGATAATTTTTACAGTAACTACTTAATTTATAAGTCGACATAGAACTGTCTGATCACACGCAAGTTGATCTGGGTCTTCCTAGACTGCATATGCAAGCTGTGTTGTATTATTATTATTATTTTTGTCAATATCTCTGCTTGAATGTGATTAGAAGCGTTTTATCCAGAATACGAAGTAGTCCTATTTTATGAGGATATTAGAAAATGAATTTAACTCTTTCACTGCCACAGGCGATAATAATAAACCTTTTGCAAACAGCATAGATCCAGATGAGACGGCTCATATGAGCCGTCTCACCTGGATCTACGCTGTTTGACATTCAGTCTTTCAACTTTACGTATAAACTTCTTTTCAAGCGATAGTTTAAAAAAAGACAACCAGACGACAAATGTCTGAAATTTGGCACCAAATGAGTTAAAACGGATCCTCTATCCATACATTTTAATTTTACACAACATTATACTGTGTATAAAAGCTGCATTAGCTAAGAGACTGACATAGGCATCGAGTCTGAGTTGCAAGAACAAAGCATGGCAAAAAGGATGGTTGGAAAAGACTCCAGCAAACCGGAGCTTCATTACGAGCCTCAAAGAATAAACAAGTTATAACATGCGCCCACCGAATACTCACATTCCCTATGCATACCCTATGATCAGGGTCTCCTCTGTGTACATAAAGAAACCTTGGATTCACAGAGGGTTCAGCAACGACTTTGATCAGAATGCGCTGATCTGAGTTCTCGCTGGACGCGCATGACATAAGGTACAGTTTCTCACGCAGCGATACAAAAGAGCTTTCGAATGTAGAGACTAATTGGTTAGATTATTTAATTATTACAATTTATTTATAAGAATATTAGCTAGAATAGCCAGTATATAGTGTAGCCTTCTGTAAAAATATACAGTTGAACGTCATTGGCTCGAAAATCTTTGGGACCATGGAAATTTGTTCGAGACATTGGTAGTTCGGGCAACTGAGGGTTAATCATAGCTCCACGTCAGGAGGCAAATGGGTATAATTTAGGGATGTCTTTTCTATGTTCTATAAAACAATGGTATGTTGAGTGTGCTCTTTAGAGTCGCCTCATCTAGGCGATTCTAATGAGTACAAACAACATACACATTCATGATGATATATTCGTAAATATTTGTTTTCTTGGGAATTACTTCGGGACTCAAAATCGAGTTTGAATCAACCATGGTAAATGAGCTGTCGGTGTTCGAGCCAATGAAGGTTTACTGAATACAATTAATACATATGCGCCTTTGAACGGACAATACAGGCTGCTTGGCTGGGCATGGATGTTAAACTAGATTTACTTGCCCTTGGCTTACCTGGACAGTTTTGTTCATCAGAATCATCGCCACAATCGTCGTCCTGGTCACATCTAAGCAACAAAAATATATAAGGTGTCCGAAGGAGAACGTGCTTTGGGGCAAAGGCGGATAGCGAAGGCACAAATCATAATGCGCATCAGCGATGTCTGATTAAAACCTTTGCTAGTTAATCACCAAACACAGCCCCTAATCCTCGCAGAGGCACCAAAAGAAGGCCAGATGAGGAACAAATAGCGCCAATACAAAACCACCGACGTACAGAGAAGAATCGCAACAGAGGAACCGCCTTCGTACAGTCATAAGGAAAACTACTTGTATGTGTGTGGTGTGTGGGGTGGCTTAAACCAGTTTTACTCTCGCATAACCTTATCCTTAGTTTTTAAGCAGCTATCCAGCAAACACGCAACGCCGTTACAACGTCGCTGCAACGTCACGCGACGTTGCAGCGACGTTGTAACGACGTTGTTCCTACGTTATATGTTTGAAGGGTACAAACCAAAACAAAGCAGAGCAACCTGCAGCCTCTTCTCCAAAGAGGTGTTCACAATGCTAGACAGATCCACTAAACGCAACAGTAATACAATGAAACGGACACAATACGAAAAAACAATTCCACAGCGAGTAGTGACAAGGCCAAACAAACAACAAACACCACCAGACCAATTGCCTGCGAACTGTTTAAGCGCATCACTAGTAGAGTTTCTAATTACCATTCCATGCGGTTCCTCTGATGCAAATTCTTGTTTGTTCGTGTGTTGTGGTTTCAAAACGAGTCTCCGATTTTCGGGATTTTATGTGTTCTTTATTTCCAAAGGCAATCCTTTTTTTACTTTTATTCATATATAGGTTATTTTGTTTGTCGTTCCTTGTTTCTTATCTCTTACCTCTTTTGGTGGCTCGGTAAGGCTGTGCTTTGTGATTGTGGCATGTACTGGATGTCTTCACTAGTATGTTTGGTGCAAATCATTCTAAGTACTGAAATACTGTTAACTACGTCGGATAAGAAGTCTTTAGCGCAGTTTAAATACGTGTAATAGAAGAGAGAAGTAAATTTGTTTGGGTTGAACTTTAACGACACTGTTAACAATAATTAAGTGATGTCGTGACGGTGATTGTGTGTGATGATCGGAACTGGTGTCCTTTCATAGTGCAGTGCCACCTCCCCACATTGCGTGATACATGGACTATCGCCAAGATATTATACTGATTTTGGCATGACCAGTCCTAGCTTTTCTTCCTTATACGTATAAGTGTCAAGCGAAATACCAGCTCATGAAAGTTTTGGAAAGTCTTAGATACAAGAACAGGCTGCGAACCGAACCCATCCCAGTTCCCGATTTGAGGAGGGACGTCCTTCTAACCGCGCATCTCTGACCGATGTACAATAGTAAATAATCAACGAAACCTGTCGAACGCTAATTAAGGTTACTTATTGCATCTTAAATTGAGACAACCCTATCAAAATTGTTTTCTCCACTCCTGAAAAACGGTCTACTCTGTAAGGAATGAATTTGCTCCTAGTGGGAGCAAATTATTTTCTAATAAGTAAGATTCCCTTTAAGAAAGGCTTGGTGTGTAGTAAAGTGATTCAGAAGCCATTAAATTTGCCTCCCTTGGCGGAAAGGCCGAATAAGATGGATGCTTATTAACCACTAAGCAGCATCAATAAGCTACCTCTTTCCAAACGGTTACATATTTCGTGGCGTTTCTTTTGTATGTAAAAACTCATAATTGACATATTGGTGTCGCAACGTCAGAAAACCTATCATCGAACATATACGCCCAATGAAGATTCAGATCAGCCTGCACATTTGTGCAGTCTGATCAGAATCTTCACTGAGCGCATTTTGGATAGACAAGGGTGCAAAGTTTCTTCGTGCGGACAACGAAGACTGGTCACTTCAAGGATGCGCAGGTTAATGTGAGTCGAAAGGTACCGTTTTACGTTGTGGATTATACATGTGAATGGAATTACTAGAAACACACTTACACGTAACTTTGAGTTATACATTTGTTATTCCTGCATCGAAACCCTCCGCCAGGACAAACACCTAACAACAAATAAAGAGCAACATCACAAAAGGGTTTACGTCACATTTGTTGGCAACAAAGTCCTAGATCGGCCTCGTATCATGCAGTAAGATCAGAGTCTCCCTTGCCTGGTTACATAACATTACGAAAACATGCCTATTCAATTATACTGAAAATTTTACCACCAAACAAATGAAAATTTTCAGATAAAAAAAATCTGATATTTTTCTTATTTCTGCTCAAAACATAGATTGTTGGTACTCGTTAGAACCGCCTCCCACAACCTATGCTTTTGAGCAGAAATAAGAAAAATAAAGTATATCCCTATAAACCCCAGTTTTACTATATAAAAGTGGGGTTTAAGGGGATCAAAATAATATAGGCATGTTTGCGTGATGATCATTGAATACTGTGGAATACATTGAAGAACATATACGGCGCTGATCAGACTACGCGAATGTGAGCTGATCCTAGACGTTGCCGTTCGCGCGTCTGGCGTACATGTTAGGAATGCTGCTGACATTGTGCATCATGTAATAACATTTGTATCATAATAATATTGGCCGCGCCATGCGAAAATGTGTCTTCGGGTATATGCGGAAAACGAGGACCCTGATTACAGCCTGCGTATCCGCGCAGGCTGATCAGGACCTTCACTGTCCGCTAACATAATCATTGGATACTACAGAATGTACGAATGGAGAGCAAGGACCCTGATGATGCTTTGTGCATGTGCAGTATGATCCGAATCTGCACACTATGCGCATGTTCGAATGCGCACTTCGCTTGACGCGGCCCAATTGTTATGCACTTTGTAGGATCGTGAGTACTCTCACCTATGTACGTACCTGTTTGCCTGCCAAACAACAGAGAAAGCATTACGAAAACACTCCTATTCATTTATATTGAAAATTTCACTACCAAAAACTGAAAATTTTCAGATAAAAAATTCTGATATTTTTCGTATTTCTGCTCAAAACATAGATTGTGGGTACTAGTTAGAACCGCATCGGCGAGGCGGTTCTAACGAGTACCAATAATCTATATATTTAGAGCAGAAATAAAAAAAATAATGTATACCCCAGTAAACCCCAGTTTTACTATATAAAAGTAGAGTTTAAGGGGGGTCAAAATTATATAGATATGTTTTCGTAATGAAGGCAAGTTTCGCTGACTCCGTATTTGAAAGCATTGCAGTTCGCAGGCTATAAGCTCGTGTTTTGGACAAGTCTATTGCATTTGAAACAATAAAGAGATATCAAAACGTTGCAAAATATCAAAACAATCACTAATGAAAATATGTATTTTATTATTGTTGTGTTTATATGCGTATGTAAGATTTCAAATGCATCACTTGCCTGCATATCGCAAATATCCTACTTATTGGGACTTATTTCAGAAACTCCCTTAACAAAAAAGGCACTTACGAATAACATGCTGTGTAAAGTTGTAGTAAAATTTGAATCCACTAAACTGCAACTGCGAGTCGGTAATAAACTGGAGCGTCAGAAATCGCCATGTGGATGTAAGTGGGTAAAACGTGGTACCACAGAACCTGCCCATTGATCTGGAGTTAGTGGAGTTGCCGTCATATAGTTCAAGGTAGTCATAATTACAGGTGCTGCCAATATAGAATAGGAATACTTAAACACTTAAAGCGCCAAGCAAACCTTGTAACAGACAACATATTTTTATTACATTTTTCTTTTCTATTTCAGAGAAAACAACTCTTGACATTTTATGTGAATTGTGTGCCAATACACGAAAAGTCAAGACTTGTTTTCTCCGCAAAATAATATCAAAATGTCGTTTGCAGACTGAAAGAAGAAACAAACAAATTAAATTAGATTTATATACTGCAAAATTCTAGAACAAAGCAAAATTGAAAACAGCTACAGTGTCATGTTTTCAGGGCCAGACTACCTAGACTCGGCCAATTAGGCCTCAATAGTGGCCATATCATTTTTAAAACGTCCCGGATAGGGCTCAAATGATCAGAAAGAACCAGAAAATACAAACTACACTAAAGTAAGTACGGGGAGACGTTTTATTGCCGTCACGCAGCACTAACATCAACTATAGTGTACCAATCTAATAGTGCAGACATCGAGTAAATTTCCGCCAACAGCATTTTTGATCAGGATCTGCACTATTTACCATTCAGTCTGATCTTTTAGGACACTCTAGCAAGTAGTCAAATGGACGAGGTGAAAGTTCAGGATAAATATGGTGTCCAAACGTATTGAGTAGAAACCGTACACTACATAATACTACTTCTTTCCTGAATGTGTACACATGTGAGCCGGAATACAGCATTCCCTACAAGAGTGCATGTTCACCCAGCAAAGACTCAAATCAGCCTGCGCATCCGCGCAATCTGAACAATCCTCGCAGGGACCTATGAGAGTAGCAACGGATCCGAAGCGTCTTCAGGCGGACAGCGAAGACTCTTACCAGCCTGTGCCAGTACACATCATTACGAAAACATGCCTATTCAAATATACTGAAAATTCCCCCCCCCCCCCCAAAAAAAAATGAAAATTTTCAGAAAAAAAAAATACTGATATTTTTCATATTTCTGCTCAAAACATAGATTGTGGGTACCTGTTAGAACCGCCTCGCCGAGGCGGTTCTAACGAGTACCACAATCTATGTTTTGAACATAGATTGCGGGTACCCCTTAAAACCGCCTCACCGAGGCGGTTCTAACGAGTACCACAATCTATGTTTTGAGCAGAAATAAGAAAAATAATGTATACTCCTGTAAACCCCAGTTTTACTATATAAAAGTGGGGTTTAAGGGGGTCAAAATTATATAGGCATGTTTTCGTGATGAGCTGATCTGAGTCCTTGCTGAGTGCACATCTTGTAAAAAATGCTATGTCCTGTCTCATATGCTTTACGTGAATAAGGAGGATTCCAAAGTGAAGTTTTCGGCTACAAGCTCCACGACATATCCAACTGGTGCTTCTATTGTCCATGTACAGTTTAGGCCTTTACCATAATGGTGGCCCACATCGAAACCAGTGTGCGATTTTATTTCACCTCCGTTTTGTGTAAGGTATGACTGTGTTCCACATAAGACTGCACGTACTGAAATGAAAAAAAAATGCATACAATGAATGTATACAAGTAGGTTTCTACAGGAGGCCGTAAAAGTCTCCACGTACTTCGCCATAGCGCGGATTAGGTTTTCAGTTCCTTTGGCATCACTGGGTCCATTGTGGTAGCTTTGAAACTGAAGTTCTGCTCGTGTATACGCTAGCGGGCGAAAGCAGGGTTGCAAACTTTATCATTGTTCATGAAGAGTCTCAATAAAACCGAGACTCCCATTTTCTATCTGTAATGTGTTCTTTGCTTCCAAAGGCAATCTTCTTCTTTTTACTTTTATTATGTTGCATTATAATCATTTTGTCTCGTCTTTTGAGATATACGTTGAGACATAGGCAACTGCGATCGTCAGTGCCGGCGTCGCGATGTCGGTCTTGTCCTGAAAAATAGGTTTGATTTTTTTCTAGCTAGTATTCATGCATTGAATCTTTTGGAGGATTTTGATAAAAAAAATATATAAATGCAGTTACCCAGAAAAGCATCTCAGAAACATGTCTATATAATCTTGACCCCCTTAAACCCCACTTTTGTATAGTAAAACTGGGGTTTACAGGGGTATACATTATTTTTCTTATTTCTGTTCTTAAACATAGATTGTGGGTACTCGTTAGAACCGCCTGGTCGGTTCTAACGAGTACCTCAATCTATGTTTTGAGAAGAAATATGTAAAATATCAGAATTTTTTATCTGAAAAATTTCAATTTTTGGTGGTAAAATTTTCAGTATATTTGAATAGGCATGTTTTCGTAACGGTCCACAATCACGAAACAGGACCTTCCCGAGTCACAGAAAGAGGAAGAGATGAGGTACAAACATGATACGCCACAACGACAAAGTTGCAATAACTGATATACAAACGAAGAAGAAATGTAGCAGGGGAACCATCTTGGATCGGTCAACTGAAAACCTACCCCAGCAACATCGGTAGTGCGTCTGACTGCAGATCCAGGGGTTGAAAGTTCGAATCTCAGCTCGAACACATAAATTACGTGGAGATCAATCATGAACTCATGGCTATGAACGTTCTCCCTCATCCACTGATGCAAGAAGAGCAGTTGTCAGATACTGGCTAAGATGACTAAGACTGCCCAGGAAAAAAGTGTAAGCAGGTTACCTGACCGGCACACAAAGTCGCGTTCCGATAGACATTCCCGCAGACGTATTCTTATACCCAAAAAGGTAAGAGAAAAGTCCAGGGAGTGCCACAATCACAAACCGCAACCCTTCCCAGACCCCAAGAGGAAGAGGAAACCGACAAATCTAAACAAGCACAAACCGAACAAACGTACGAAAAGCACTAAGATTAGCTCTCTCTTCCCCAAGCGAGGTAATCGCAATACTAAAAGGACTGAAAAACACAAGAACAAAATGACACACGGAAAGATATACAACAAATCGCCTCGTAGAATAAACCACAAAGCAACAAAGAGTAAGACTAACACCGGTACCACCGCCTTAGAACGGTCGGTAGAGCAAACCACCGTGGGGTTTAAAGCACTTTTACAGCTAGCTAACCACCCTGGGTCCCGATGCTACACTTAATACAGAAATACATAAAATTCGGTTCGCATAAAGGCTCCCAACTCAGTCAATGCATCAAAGCGACAACATAAAAATCAAATTAATCACTATAATAAACAAAGACGAGTACTCATGGCTAATTCTACTGTATGCCAGAGTAAATGAAAACCAATAGTTGAACCACGGCGGGCCAAGCCAAAGACATATCGTCAAGCCCCAACCCACTGGTTAAAGTTTTACGAAGAGGCCGTCATTGAGTCTGAGGCAACTTTATATTTGAAAATTCAGGATGACGGCGACAAAACCTAGCAAGCAATCGACAGTTTATCACAGCGATAACCCTGTAATCGAAGATTAAGATAAGAGTTGAAAGTTTAGTGCGACTATTAAAGTCACTGATTTGACCAGACAATTTAGTAACATAAATAAACATCAAAGAATATAAGTGGGCCGCGTCAAACGAAAAAATGCCTTTTAACATGCGCAAAATGCTCAGATCGTGATCATCCTGCGCATGCACAAAATATCATCAGGGCCCAGTTGTTCAAAGTGTCGTTAGCTTAACGAACTCGTTAAGGACCATTTCGTTAACTATTTTAGCGGATTCAATACCCAAAAAATTCCGATATTTTTTGCTGAAAAAATGTAAGTAGCTTTTCACATTTTTTCAGCAAAAAATTTTAGCATATTTGCGTATCACTCGATGTAAATTTAACGAATCGTTAACTAATGATGTCGTTAGCTTTGAACAACTGGGCCCAGACCTTTTGCTCTCCATTCATACATGTTGTAGTATCTGTAGATTACGTCACCGGACAGTATAGCCCTTGATCAGACTGCGAGGACGCGCAGGCTAATTTAGGCCTTCGCTGCATGCATATGCCCGGACACGTTTTCGCATGGTGCGGCCCATATGCCCAATATGAAGAAAGGTCATTTATAGCATATGCAAACAGTAAAGTCTGAGATTAGTCTATTTGATCAGGACCTTCTTTGTTAATCGATTTATTCTACAGTAGCCATTGATTCTGTAAGCCAGCAACGATGGCTCTTATCAGACTGCTGTATACATGCGCATTTGACTTGTATCCGCATTTGACTTGTATCATTTTGCGCATTAAGATATCAGTACGAGCACGTACACTGAGATTCGTGTGGTCAAACAACTATAGCGCTCAATGTCAAACCGTTGCAAAAGACATTAACAAAAAGTGTTACTGTATTTTACCCTAATTATTCGGACATCTAATCGCCTTCCCATACTTGCATAGCTTTGAACAACTCCATTGCTGACCTGTTGATGTGTCAGAAGTCTGCTAGATGAGTAGTATTCTGTGTAGACCCTAATCAGACGCGTTTGATCTAGATCTACACTACCTGATCAGACGCGTTGATCTGGTCTACACCATCTGCTCAGACATGACTCTCAGAAAACTTCATCACGAAAACATACCTATATAATTTTGAGCGAGGCGGTTCTAACGAGTACCCACAATCTATGTTTTGAGCAGAAATTTGGAAAATGTCAGAATTTTTATCTGTAAACATTCATTTTTTTGGTGGTGAAATTATCAATATATTTAAATAGGCGTGTTTTCGTAATGTTAGGGTAAAAATGATAACTTACCGTCAAGTGAATAAACTGCTACTATAATTAAATAAGCACAAAGTAAGCGGGACAAAAGCTCCATGATGCCTCTTGACTACACAGATCTGATCCGAACAAAACAACAGGAAAATGGCAGGTTCCTCTAACGACAGGTGTTCCGTTTAATCTGATAAAACAAGTCCTTAACTAACTGAAGATAAGCAGAGAAAACAAATTGTCATGCCACGTACACAGTGGAATAACATTGACGAATTGAAGAGTGGTTGTGAAAACATTCGCGCAAAAAATCAGGGCCCAGTTGTTCAAAACTAACGATGTCGTTAGTTTACGTATCGTTAAAACTTTGATCAATAAATATGGCTTATATGCTAATATTTTTGGATGAAAAAAAATGTGAGTAGCTTTTGTATTTGCAAAAGCTACTCACATTTTTTCAGCAAAAGTGAATTAGATATTGTACTTACTAGAACAGTTAACATTTTGACCACTTATGAGTTCGTTAAGCTAACAATGCTTTGAACAACTGGGCCCAGCTTGTATTGGTATGGCAGTAAGTGTCAAAGGCGACGATGAGGGAACGATAAAACAGTTAGGTACATTCAAAACAACGACCGGTCTGTTCGAACAGCAATGACACTGAGCCTTTTGCATGTAACTATATACGTATATGATGGAGCCTTTACGCTCCATTTGCCTTAAATAATCGGACAGGCGTATTTCAGAAGACAATTAAAAAAAATGTATAGATGTCCAACAAGAAGAGCCACAAACACACGCACAAAAAGCATATCCCACCAAGTAAAACACAGAGCAACCAAGCAAAGTATAATGGCGAAGACCATACAAAGGATAAATCTCTGTCTGTCTGTCTCTCTCTCACACACACACACACACACACACAGAGAGAGAGAGAGAGAGAGAGAGAGAGAGTGGATGTTAATTTATACTTGAACAGTTGTACAAGTATGTTCTGGCCAAGATAAGGGGATATACCTGTCCCATTCTCTCTGTTATAAACTATTTTAGGCAAGTAATGTACCATAGTTTACAAGACTGTTTATCATACCAAATTGAAATATTTAGTTACATTAAAATTGCTGCATACACCACAAAACAAATATTCAGCAAGTAGCCCCTATATTTTTGGCTATTCACATGACCATTACAGTGATAAGAAGTGTGAAACTGATTCTATCTTCCTAATGGAGTGATGCTCAACTATGCTCGGTGCGTGGGGATATATTGCAAGGTAACAGATGCCTCATACTAGCTAATAGTACATGTATCATGCTGACAAACCATGTTAATACAGTGACAAAAAAAATAGCATATAGAATATCGTTGTGATATCAGCCACAGCCTACGTAGAAAAGCGCTTTAAGAAGATGTCCAGGTAGAGCCACAATCACAAAGCATAGCCTACCTGTGGCACCAATAGATAGCACAGACATACCAACACAGACAGTACACAAACCACACACCAAAGTAAAGCAAATACTCCAGTCCCCTCCTCTTCAACAACATGACCATAATGCTAGACAGGAATCACTTAACCTAACAATAAGACAACTAACATGATAAAACTCCAATAACGCCCATCAACGAGTAGCTACAAGGTTGTCAAAACTGATTGGTAATCGTCTGTTGAAAGAAAGCTGTCATAAGATGATCAAGATCAAATGACATCATAGCCACACTGCGATGACCCCGGATAAGAGTTACTTTGTGTAAAAATACTTTTCTGTCTATCGATACTAATTGTAAAATGAATTTTTACTACGTATAAATGTTTAGAAATGTAGAGAATCCGCTTTATACTCTGTAGCCTGAGAGACAGAGAGTGGGCACTGACTCCCACCACTCATACGGCCGCAAGGCCATGATATACATTTATCTTTACCTTTTAGTATGTGTCATAAAAAGTAAATAATTTAAAAATGCGTGATATTGACAACTACTGCACTCATTGGCAACTTTATAAATGATGTATATTCTATTCATCTGTAAAGACAAAAAAAAAGAAAATACTCTCCTACCTTTCGAAACCAACTTATCGAATGCTGTACGTGTACGTTTATGCAAATGAGCTAGTCCGTGGATTTTATAATATCAATGATTATATATGTCATTTGCTATATACATGTAACACCAAGTTAATATCTGTATTTTGTATTTTCAAGAACTTAAAGGCAAATTTGCTATGACATTTACTGTGAACGGGCACGCGGATAGACAAACGAACAAACGGTAACAGTATATTCTGGTTCAAGCATTCTGCTAATGGTGAGACCAAGACTTAAATTTTAGTTCGAAGCAGATAACTCATAAACCTAAATGTTCGTTAATTCATAAGTCCATTACGAAAACACGTCTATCCAAATAAACTGAAAATTTTACTACCAAAAAATGAAAAATTTTCAGCTAAAAATTTCAGATATTTTTTTATATTTCTGCTCAAAACATAGATTGTGGGTACTCGTTAGAACCGCCTCGACGAGGCGGTTCTAACAAATACCCACAATCTCTGTTTTAAGCAAAAATAAGAAAAATAATATATACCCCTGTAAACCCCAGTTTTACTATATAAAAGTGGGGTTTAATGGGGTCAAAATTATATAGGTATGTTTTCGTGATGCTACTGTGATGATCATACATATAATGCCGTATCAAAACTGTACGAGTAAATGGAACGGACTTTATGCACTTTGTAGATGTTTCACCATGTTTTAAAAGCGAGACAGCTCTTTTGGTTTCCTGTTTACATTCCTGTATACCAAACCTCTTCTGGAAATTGGTCTTCTCTAAAAGGAAAGAATTTGCTTTTTGACTGTCTTGAGAGCATTTTCATTTTAGAACTTACCTCTTTTCAGAAGGTAGTTGTTCAGAAGAAAAGCTAACATTACCGCACAAAAGTGTCTACCTTGTGAGAAATATCGGAAAATCTTCCCAGTATAGTCAATCAATGTTCCTCAATCTGATAGGACTAACCTTTTAAAGCAAGGTTTCCAATTCGTTGACGCATACTTCACTTGTTTAAATATGATTCCCTGTCATGCCAGAGCAAAACTGCGGTGAAGAAAGCCAACAGTAACTGTTGTTCTTGACTGTGATACCTAGGTATTCGGCGAAGTGAACTTTTTGCCTTATTTGATTGTTATATATGGGTATATTTTATTGATGCTTTGATATTATGAAAATGACATTTGGCTACATTGATTTTAATTTATCGATCAGCTCCCCTGCTTTGTACTTTCGCAAGCTGAGAAGCTGATCGATAAATTAAAATCAATGTAGCCAAATGACATTTTCATAAAATCGATCAAAGGACAAGTACAGTGGAATTTCCAGAATACATTTACGAGTATTTAGGGGGTGATACATTTTGTCGCTACTTAGCATAGAAAAACGATACATTCACATTTTAAAGGCATGAAGTTGCCTCATAAGTGTTTACAACCATTTATTATTTGTAGCTGGAACTGTTTTAGGCCCGAGGTTATAAACCTTTTTTCATGCTCAAAACTGAGCATAAAATTTTCTCTGCTAATAAATATAAAAAGGGTCAACAATAACTGGCATTTTCATATTCATTAGCAATGAAAATTTCATGCGCAGCTATAATTAGCAAGAAAGAATTTGCAGTTGTTAGTAATTTGAGATTTATTAGCAGAAAACATTTCATGCTCAGCTGAGTTGAGCATGAAAAAAGTTTTATAACCTCGGGGCCAGGACTCTAGCGGGGACTGAGCACTTGTAAAATCAAGTTTCAGCTTCCCCACCACAACATTTTTACTACTGACCATTCCGAGGTGGGATTTCTGTTTAAGTTCCTCTTTGTTTTGTTCATTCTGTTTTTGATAGACTTCTGTTTATATTGTCTCATGTCATTCAAAATTTATTCGATGGCTTAGGAAGGTTGTGTCCTCTGATTTTGACCTCTCCTGTTTATAATCATATTTATATTATTTCAACAAAAGAAACTCCTCTTAAAAAAACTTTGCTCCTATACGATTGTCCAAATGCGTTGGAGATGCATCTTCTCTACTTCTGTACAATGTCATACCATTCACCAAGTCCCAATTTGAGATCATAACAGTATATAGCAGGAAATATCAGGAGAAATAAAATAAAGTGTTTGCTTTTTAAAAGTGTTTGCTTTTTTTCTTTTCTTTCTTTTGTCTGTTTTCTGTAACAGTTCTGTTTTGTTTTTAATCATAGAATCAAATGCGTTGAAATGAAACAGCATGCGTCCATCATGGTACAAATAAACTAAAATATAAGCACAAAATGCATTGCAACTCATCTTTAAATATCAATGATCATGTCACCACACACACACACACACACACACACACACACACACACACACACACACATTGACCTATGCAAAGCTTTATATCATCTTTATAACACAGTGACATTACTGGCGCCGAAGTAGCGTCATTGTTTTGTGACACTGTTGTACCCAACTAGAATGGTATTAATAACAACACATCCTAGCTGTTATCTATAGTTGTATATTTATACAAAATATATTGAACTGATCATTTTAAAACACACAGGTTGACATAAATTTCTGTTATTGTATGTCCAGTTTTTTTTATAAGAAAATAAAGCACACTCATCAGCACACCAGGACCCCAGAACATGATTTCTCAACTCTGAAATAGAGCAGAAAACTAAACGTGATAATTTTCTAGTTTTCGATTTAAGAATATTTTGCTTGCAATCAATTACCTTTCTATGGTACATAGGCGTGACGCATACAAGAATGAATAATGAAACACACAGATGTCAAACAGTTACCTTGCATATAAAATCTTTGTAAATAAACATTAATTGTGTGTGTGTGTGTGTGTGTGTGTGTGTGTGTGTGTGTGTGTGTGTGTATGTGTGTGTGAAAGAGAGAGAGAGAGAGAGAGAGAGAGAGAACCATGTGTGGGAAGTATTAAACATTAATTGTGTTGTTAGTTTTGATGAAAAATATTTAACAAATAAATTACAAATATATCATGCATCGAAAGCCACCGCTCAACAGGAGCATTATAACTCATTCGCCCCAATAAGTTCCTGCTGGGACTGCTGAGATCTTGATGCGTACAAATTTTACATACAAGTATGTCAAGCGAAAATGTTCCATTGAGCATTTAGTAACCAAAGAAGACCCGGATGAATTGCGCGTTTGCGCAAGCTAATATGGATCTCGTATATTTAAGCATCATGCCCATACATATTTTGCTTTAATTTGCCTGTTTTGAGCTTGCAGGTTTCTATGAACTGAATCATTCATCTAAACTTGATTTTCTATTCAAATTGTCTCAATCGAAAACAATTAGAAGGACATGTCACGTTTTATTACTCATGAAAACAAATATAAAAAAATATCACTATTTTTCGTCAGTTGATGTACCTAAGTGACAGCTAAAGCTTTAAATATATATGGGAAGGAAGACTTAATAGTGGACAGCCACGGGTGAAATTTGAATGTTTGGCGGGGTTTTAGTTACAAATCTATGTCGTTCTAGGGCAGTGGTTTTAGTGTCGTTCGTTCTTTGAGAGGCCGTTTGTTGTGTTTTGACCTGTTTATTGACTTGTTGTTTGATGGGTCTGTCTGGCATTGCAGTCACCTCCTTGGGGAAGAGGGAGCCAGTTAATTTTCTTTTTTGTTAGTTTGATGGGCATGTCGTAGTTTGTTTACGTTTCTCCTTGGTGTCATTTGTATGATATGTTCTGTGATTATGGCTCTTCATTTACATCTCCTTATTTTGTTTTTAGGGTTAAATGTTCAAGCATTGACTATTCTGTCGATACAATTACAGTTCAGAGAGGAGTTCGACTTTTAAATACCATGATCCTCCAGTGTAATCTAAATCCCATGTAGCTATCATTGTCATCACTGACGAACTCGACTACCACGTGGTTACCTCGAACGATAAATTTACTAGGGGATGTCGTTCCGCAAAATGGACCTACCAAAATAAAGCACCACTATAAACAATAATTCCTCACTTCAATGCATCTGTAAAAGGAAGACTTTCTATTCTATTCTTCTAAGACGTTAGAAAGAGGGCTCCAAAGTTAACATTTATAAACTCCATAATAATTCTGCCCAGAGTAGGACAGAAGTGGTCAAGAATTAACTTATATTTCTATCTAGTTTTTCGGCGTAGCTGTATAAGCTGGCTTTTGACATACTTATTGGTATTAGTCTCGAATGAATAAATAGTAATTTGCGATTGGTTAAAAATGTGTAAACTTCTGCAAACAAGTAGGGGTAAGTATAGAATTTACCGATGTTTAACAAATATATTTGTGACTGAACAATCACTGTCAATCTGGGTCACCGGGACAATGTACATGAATTTTGACGAAAAACATTCTCCGAATGTTCTCGAGAATCCGACCAGATTGCAGAATAGCACTGACCACCAGAAATAGCTTTTTTCCGCATACTGTGCTTTATTTGAAAAAAGAGGTATAAATCGAGATATTCTAAAACATCCTACCTGAAGCGGAGCCAAAAATAGTAATAAACTCTATGCACCTGGTCATTCGGTCACGTGGATTCCCAACTGCAATCAAATTGTCTGAAACATGAATATGTAGGAGGGCCGAATGATAGTTCAAAGTTTATGAATAGAGTTATCCCTCGTATTGCTTTAGCAACCAAATCTTTCAAAATCTCCTCAGTACGAGCTGGTTGGATTGTTGTTTTTTGTTTGTTTTTTTCACATAAATGTTTCTTCAATAGAAGGTCTTTAAATCTTGTTAAAAGAATTCTGTTCCGTCTCAAAATATGACTTTCAGTTGGCTTGGTTAGGAATTATGTAGAGTAAACTTGACAGTTCTTCTTCTACACAAACTATGGTCCAATTTCAAATTTTTTGTACTGTTCCATAGGTGATTGTCTATCAAATTTGTTCAAATTATTTTTGTTGGTTCCTCATATGTCTGTCTAGAACACTTCGAACATTTTGTAATCAACAACTAACTAGATTTCAACAATACTCACAAACATCACTGGATTGACCATCCATCAAAATGTTTCAAATTAATTGGTATCACCAAAAATAAATAAATAAATAAATAAATGACCAACAAAGGGCAGGGTCTGATATATATATATATATATATATATATATATATATATATATATATATATATATATATATATATATATATATATTTAAAACTTTGAAAATATCCTTCCACCAGGTAAAAAAAATCTGCTTCCCAGGTGAGCAATCCAGGGTCATCATGACCCTCTATTACAAATTAAATATGTTTTTTTCCAGTTTTTGCCAATCTCCATGGCCAGTGTTACACTTTGCTTACTCTTTATCAAAAAGGTGCATGGTTGGCAAGGATTTTTCAAATACTGGTATAGTATACAAATTAACACACAAAAATTACATGCTTTACATTTATATGCTAAATTGCTTTTCATAATTTAGCACAGATATTTACACATCTGAGTACACTCCCTTTCCTTCCAACCCTTGCAATATATATAATGTCTTACAGTATTAAAACTTTCTTGATAGTTTGAATTCGTAATAAAGTTTATATTTTAGAAGCCTTCTTCTTTTCATATTGAACCACAAAGTAGTTTCAATATTCATATTCCAGTACCTCTTACGCCGTTTATCTTTTTAAAGATATTTCTTGTTTTAGTTACTTGCAACCAATTGATTACAGATTACAGTGTCGGGGCATTGAAAAACAAGTAAGAGAAAAGTCCAGGGAGTGCCACAATCACAAACCGCAGCCCTTCCCAGACCCCAAGAGGAAGAGGAAACCGACAAATCTAAACAAGCACAAACCGAACAAACGTACGAAAAGCACTAAGATTAGCTCTCTCTTCCCCAAGCGAGGTAATCGCAATACTGAAACGACTGAAAAACACAAGAACAAAATGACACACGGAAAGACACACAACAAATCGCCTCGTAGAATAAACCACAAAGCAACAAAGAGTAAGACTAACACCGGGACCACCGCCCCAGAACGGTCAGCAGAGCAAACCGCCGGGGGGTTTAAAGCACTTTTACAGCTAGCCAACTTCACCCTGGGTCCCGATGCTACTCTTAATACATAAATACATAAAAATTCGGTTCGCATAAAGGCTCCCAACTCAGTCAATGCATCAAAGCGAAAACATAAAAATCAAATTAATCACTATAATAAACAAAGACGAGTACTCATGGCTAATTCTACTGTAAGCCAAAGTAAATGAAAACCAATAGTTGAACCACGGCGGGCCAAGCCAAAGACATATCGTCAAGCCCCAACCCACTGGTTAAAGTTTTACGAAGAGGCCGAAGAAGCCACACTTAGCTATATGTCGATATTCCCAGCATAAGCCAATAATTCTACATTTAAATACATAATGTCATGGTCGCTACAAGGACAGTATTGTATCGAAGTAGTATTTATTAAGATTCACGATACCAGAAAATAATCTGTTTGTAATTTTGATTGTTACAAATAAAAGGTATACGGAATTATGCAATTTCTTCTTCTAAATATGACTTCCAAGTTGAAAGAAATTAACAAATCCTTCACTGCATCATTATACAGATTAAATGTTTGCTTTATTTTCGGGGGTCTTTCAATCTTAATATTAAAACAGAATTAAGTTAGCATCTAGAACTGTGACAAAACCACATCTGTAATACAATTTGGGGTTTTCACATATGTTTGAATAAAATGTCGTTTTCTTTCTGGCAGAGTAATAGGAAGATAAACATTAATAATCTGTAATACGATATCATTAACTGTCAACTAATAGAAATAGTAGCAGGCGAATTATGAGACACGATATCATAATTGAAATCTTTCCTAAATATAGTATAGATACTTCTTTTGAGTTATCTGTTCCATTATTTCAATATATTGTTGTCCTTCCATTTAGCTTTACACCCAAATGGGGGCCGATGACATTCCACAACGAGTAGTAAAGCGGTTCGCCTATTCTGGGCCTAGTTCTTCAGCGGCAGCATTATTCCTACAACTGCGGCGGCATTCATTAACAGTCTCCCAAACGCCTGTAAAGCATTCTGCAGCAGACACTGGATATTCATCCATTAACAGCAGTACAATACATAATGCAACATCAGAAAACGTACCTTCGGACATGCGCGTCCAGCGAATATGCAGATCAACCTGCGCATTTGTGCAGTCTGATCAGACTCTTCATGGCTATATTCTGTGATTGCGGGTCTTCCTGGACATTTTCTATACTATTTCCCAGATGTCATCTACTTACCGTGAACATTCTGTGTATTTCCATTCGGATACAGCGAATACACCTGAACGTAGTCGTACGCACAGAGTGTATCTGCTTCAAGTCCAAACTTGCTCTCAAAACTGACGGCTAATTTCTGAAAGAAAAGTGGTAATGAGTTTGAATGTACAGAATGTCTAATTCTGTAAGGAATAACAAACTATGCAGCATATTTATATATTTCTTGTTTTTCTAAAAAAAAAAAAAAAAAAAAAAAGCAAACAAAAAAAAAAAAAAATTAAAAAATAAAAAAAAATAAAAAAAAGATGCATGCCATTATCATGACACTTATGATGATTCAACTGACGATTTTAAATAATTTCAACACAGTAACACTACGATTTTATCATATTGTTCTTATAATATTGATTGGAAATGTATATTACTGTAACTGGAAACATTAGTTAACCGAGCGGTAGTTAAGATTCTTTAAGATCTTATTCGTAACAGAGAATGTTAAAAACAAAGGCCTCGCACAGAGTGAAAAAAGCACAAATAAATGAAGAACACGTAAGGAGAAACATAAAGCAAAGTTGCAACTATTGAGTGTGAGGTGCTAGCATCAGACCAAGAATACATGACACACGAAAATAAAACAGAAAAAAAGTAAAAACGGTCGGTAGTAAAAACTACTTGAGGAATTAAGACTATCTGAGGCTTTTACTGGTACCAAATCTTTAACCTAAATTCAAATGCTGTAACAAATCCAAATGACTGTTCAGCTTGCATAGCGGTGCTCTAACCCAATCAGTGAAACTCACAGACAGTTAAATGAAATACTGTGATGAAACAAGGATGTGCGCTCGTGGCAGAAACCTAATCTTCGAAAAATGCATTTCGTTAGATCAAAAAGAAAAAACGATCGTTATGATTTTGGTTGTAAACAATATTTTCTGGTGTTTTCATTTTACAGTATTTAGTGTTGACAAGATAACTGAACTGCATACGCTACCAGCTAGCAGTTCATTAAAGTCTGATTTTTTTATTTTATTTTATTTTAATTTTTATTATTTTTTTTTTTTTTTATTTATTTTTTTTTTATTTATTTGTTTTTTTTTTTTGTGTGTGGTTCTGATGTTGTTTGGTCTTTGTGTGATCTTGTGACTGCTCGCCGCGGGGCTTTGTTTATGTTTTTGACCTGCTCGTTGTCTTATTGTTCTGTTCAGTGGATCCTGTCGAGCAATATAATCACCTTGCTGGGGGAAGTGAGAATCTTGCTTTGCTTTTCTTTAGTCCGTGGTTTGTGATCTGTTACAGTTTGTTTATTCTTCCTCTGGGTGTTGTTGGTAAGCTGTGATCTGTCATTGTGGGTATTCCTGAACATATTCTATCCTAATCTTTTGTTAATGTACGAGTACCTGTAGAAATGTTTTTTGTCTGTGGCATTTTTTCAGCAATTATTTGAGAATAATTTAGTAGATACTTTAGTCGGTACTTTACCAGCTAGGAATTTGAGAATAAAAATGTCTTCTGTTGCAGTTCGTCTTAGATTTTTTGTGCTGTCTTTGTTTGTTTTTATTTTCACTTTCAACCAGATGCTGTTTTATATAGTCTTTACGTTTGATTGAGCCCTTCTCTGGCGACTTGGGAATGTGTTCCAAACTATCCAAAATTGTGACATTTCCTGTGTAGCTCAAAATTTGAGCTGCGACATAAGAAATCATACTTTGTGACAGGTTGCGCCGTACGAAAATTTAAATCAGCTTCGCATCCTTGGCTATCTAAAATGCGCCCAGTGCAGATTCTGATCAGACTGTGCGAATCCGCATGCTTATCTGAAATTTTGATTCTCGCACATGTCCGAATGTACGTTTTCTGACGTTGCGGTTAATTTATTATACCTTTTCTATGTTAGTATAAGTCCGCGCAGTCTGATCTGAGTCTTCGCTGATCGCGTGTGCCTTCTAAAGCTGTCAAGCTATCCAAGGAGGAATAAACAAAATAGAAGGGAAGGCAATGATCAAGAACCGATACAATTATCCCACACCCCCCATCAGAGACATCAAAAGCAAAGAAACACAAACACGAAATAACTAGACCCTAATGGAAACATCACTAGCGGAAAGCCAAACGGACAGTTGCTTTCACACAAAGTGGCCAAATGACTATCCAAAACAAAAATATGTAAGCGACACACACATTCAAAGACGAACTATAACAAAAATAAACCATGACAGAAGAACCGCCTTGGAACGGTCAGTGAAAAGTATTTCACTGTGGGGCTTAAATCGATTTTACGTGGCCACAATCCTTACCCTTACTTCTTCCGCGGTTTAGACACATAATTTGTTCAGTCCGCATGAAGGCTTCCTAACTCATCAGTGCTACATCTTCGAGTACACAAAAAAAAAAATCAACTAATCACAGAGATGCAACAACGACAAGGACTCGACAGTACGAAACAACTGATTTGCTGGAGCAAAAGAAAACCAACAGTTAGACTCCGGTGGGCCCGACCAAAGATAGAGCATCAAATTACCCAAAATTAAACTTCGAGTAAACCTTGTTATAATGGGTAGATGTACAAGCTGATCTGAGACTTTGCTGGTCACACATGTCTTATTGTAGGTTTTATCGTGCGCTAGTTCATATGTCTAACACTGCTTCTTTTAGTATTAATTGTCGATAAAATATTTCAGTTATGTGAGCAGTAACGTGGGAAAGGGGAAAAAGGTAAGAGAAAAGTCCAGGGAGTGCCACAATCACAAACCGCAGCCTTTCCCAGACACCAAGAGGAAGAGAATACCGAAAAATCCAAACAAGCACAAATCGAACAAACGTACTAAAAGCACTAAAATGAGCTCTCTCTACCACAAGTGAGGTAATCGCAATGCTAAAAGGACTGAAAAACACAAGAACAAAATGACACAAGGTAAGACATAAAACAAATCGCCTCGTAGAATAAACCACAAAGCAACAAAGAGTAAGACTAACACCGGGACCACCGCCATAGAACGGTCAGTAGAGTAAACCACTGGGGGGTTTAAAGCACTTTTACAACTAGCCAACTTCACCCTGGGTCCCGCTGCTACTCTTAATACAGAAATACATAAAAATTTGGTTCGCATAAAGGCTCCCAACTCAGTCAATGCATCAAAGTGAAAACATAAAAATCAAATCAATCACTATAATAAACAAAGACGATTACTCATGGCTAATTCTACTAATAGCTAATTCGGAAACCTTCCGACGTACGCGCCCAGTTAAGACTCAAATCAGCCTATGCAGGCTGATTTGAATCTTCGCTGAGCGTAAATGTCCGAAGATACGTATTTACGTATTTATTTGTTGTATGTTTTTCCATGTGTCATTTTGTTCTTGTGTTTTTCAGTCCTTTTAGTATTGCGATTACCTCGCTTGGGAAAGAGAGAGCTAATCTTAGTGCTTTTCGTACGTTTGTTCGATTTGTGCTTGTTTGGATTTGTCGGTTTCCTCTTCCTCTTGGGGTCTGGGAAGGGCTGCGGTTTGTGATTGTGGCACTCCCTGGACTTTTCTCTTACTCTTTTTTTTTTTAGTAGCGGCTCACGTATTTTATTGAAAAATTTGTCAGGATACCAATGTACTGGCAGAAGTAACACCAGTCAGAAACAGAACAAATTATCCTCATTTGAAGGTATATAAACTGAGACAAAACTTTATATAATGGATATGTAACTATCAAATTGCAGTTTCGTTTGTTTTTATCTTACATTTGATCCCGCCGGAAGGAAGATGTGATACATGCAAGACGAAAGACCAGGATAGTCATTTGGATAGCCAGGACTTGAAATCGTCCCATTTGATATGCCGGTGAAGTTCTGCCTGCAAACTGGAATAACGAATAAAATATGATGTAAATCAAACGTAACAATGCAGTATTATCATTATTATCATGCATTATGTTAACACACCTACTTACAATGTGACCTTTATACAGCACTATATTAGTCAATGTTTTAAAAAACACAATAAAAAATTAAACTTAAATAAAACTGCAAGCCATGCACCATGCCACGCCACAGGGACATATTCCCTATGTACTTCTGTAGTATAAGGGCTGAAAACAATCTAAGTTAAACATGAAGAGAAGCAATAAACAGTTATTTCATAACTCAGAAAAAAAAAAAAAAAAAAAAAAAAAAAAAAAAACCAAAAGGTCTAAGTTAAAATGCAATAAAAAGTGATAAAAAAAATAATTTCAGGATTCTGAAAAAAACAATATGCATATCTTCAGACCATCCTAAAAGCGTGTGTAAAGTTTCAAAAGGATCGGCCTGAAAATGTAGGAGGAGTTGCGCGTACAAGGTACATAAACCCAATACATTTCTGTAGTATTAGGGCTCGAAAAAAGTCTAAGTTAAAAATGCAAAAAATGTGATAAAAAATAATTTTAGGATTCTGAAAGAAACAATATGCATATCTTCAGACCATCCTAAAAGCGTGTGTAAAGTTTCAAAAGGATTGGCCTAAAACTGTAGGAGGAGTTGCGGGCAGAAGGTACATACTCCCAATACATTTCTGTAGTATTAGGGCTCGAAAAAAAGTAAGTTAAAAATGCAAAAAATGTGATAAAAAAAATTTCAGGATTCTGAAAAAACAATATGCATATTTTCAGACCATCCTAAAAGCGCCTGTAAAGTTTGAAAAGGAATGGCCTAAAATTGTAGGAAGAGTTGCGGGCAGAAGGTACATACTCCCTATACATTTCTGTAGTATTAGGGCTCGAAAAAAGTCTGTTAAAAATACAAAAATTGTGATAAAAGATAATTTCAGGATTCTGAAAATATAATATGCATATCTTCAGACCATCCTAAAAGCGCCTGTAAAGTTTGAAAAGGATTGGCCTAAAACTGTAGGAGGAGTTGCGGGCAGAAGGTACATACCCCCTATACATTTCTATAGTATTAGGGCTCGAAAAAAGTCTAAGTTAAAAATGAAATAAACATGTGATAAAAAATAATTTCAGGATTCTGAAGAAACAATATGCATATTTTCAGACCATCCTGAAAGCGCCTGTAAAGTTTGAAAAGGATTGGCCTAAAACTGTAGGAGGAGTTGCGGGCAGAAGAATGGTTGGGGCGCTGACGGACGGACGGACGGACCGACACTCAAAATTTCAGAATACCTGCCACTTTTTTGGTGGCGGGGCATAAAAAGGCTTTCTCTGTTCTTCACAAAACATATGTTATGGGTACTTATTAGGAATTGCACGCAATTTTGTTATAGATCTTTCCCGAATTTTAAACACAGTTGTGATGCATGACCGGAGTATTCCACTATTGCTTAGATTGAATGCCCAATTGTATTATTATGAAAATCGTTCTGTTAAGGCTGACCGCTCACTGACCCATGTAATAACATTTCCCATACTATTGATGCAATATTTACATGCTAGGAAGATTAACTCATACCTGTATAAATCTGGCCTGAACTACTTCATTCATAAGGCTTAAAAGTAAGCATCAAATTTCTAAATAATTCGACATTGACTTTAATTTCTATCCAAATACTTAATAATAAATGATTCAGCAGGATTCTTCTTATTGTAATGTTGCACCTTTTGGTACAAACATGTATATACATTATTTATACAGGTAATGTATGTTCAAAATCCGTCATACCTGTTTAAATTCATACATGTGTGACATCCATTTTTAGTAAATGGACCTGTGCCACTTTTCAACTAGAAATTGTCAACATTTTTTGAAATTTGGGAATGACTTATAGCCCTTTTTTCTTGAGCTATGTAAGCCATGGAATTGGTTTAGCCTCCTTGTACCACATACAGATGAAATCTCTTAAAACCGTTTATTTAACAGAACAATGTTAATTAATGTGCCATTGAAAATCGCTTGGTGCCTATCCAGATAGCTCTAGTTTTCTCCACATTAAGTTTTAAACCCGACATCTGATAAAATGTATTAAGAACATTTAAGGTTTCATTTAATGTATTTTCATCATCAAGTAAAAGCTGAGTGTCATCAACATTTTGACTAATTTTGTATTATTTTTCATTTATAATAATACCCTTAATAGTCTTGTATTTCCATATCATTTTTCCTAGAACTTCAGCACATAATATAATATATATATATATATATATGCAAATAGGATCTCCTTGTCGATATCCTCTGTTTAAATAAAAAAATCTGACATAAATCCGTTCTGTAGTATACATGCTTCGGCCCTATTTTGAAAATGTTTTATTTATTGTTTAATCGAGTCTCCAAATATAAAATAGTCGAGTGTTTTACTTATAAACTTCCATGAAACAACATCGAAGGCTTTTTCGAAATCTATTGATAATAAAAGCCCTGGTATATTTTGGAGTTGTGTCTCAAAAATTACATAATATATCAGCATTATATTTTCTCCTATAAATCTGCCTGCTATGAAACCTTTTTGATCATCATGTATTATTTTGTGCAGGACACTTTTTTTCATCTATCTAAAATTACCGTCGACGCTAATTTATAGATGCCATTTCAAAGTGAAATCGGTCTCCAGTTTTTAAGATATTCTCTGGATTTATTTGGTTTTGGCAGACACGTAAGTATTCCTTGTTTCTGCGTAACACTTAATGACCCAGTTCTATATGAATAGTTCACAGAGCGATGCACAAAATGTCCTATATCTATCAAAACAATTTCTAAAAATTCCACTGTGAAACTGTCAAGTCCTGGGGTTTTATTATTTTTCGTTGTTTTTAATGCCTTCGTTAGTTCTGTATATAATATTTCTCCTTCAAATTTTCCTGCTTCTTCATTTTCTAATTTATTTGAATTAACTCCAATTTCAGATTCAAGATGTTCGTCGTCAACTACATTATGTATAGAATATAAATTAGTATAAAAATTCCTTTGGTAGTTTAAATTTCTTTATGCAGTACCTTCATCATCCACTGATCTTGATATAACTTTATTATTTCTACTATCAAGTTTAAAAAAGTAATTTGTTAGCTTCTCTCCTAGGTCTTCGTAATAAGATCTTGAGCGTAACATTAGCCCTTCATGTTTTTCATTTCTTATTTGATTTAATCGTTCCTTCTTTTGATCCAATGACTGTAAACGATCTTCAGAAATATTATCAAAATTTTGCATTGTGTTTTGTTCTAGTGTTTTTATTTCATTTTCTAATCTAACTTCTTCTTGTTTTTTTTTTTTTTTTTTTTTTTTTTTGTTTCCTTTTTTTCTTACCTGAATTATATTGTATACTGTTACCTCTTATCATCATTAACAAATTTCCCCAAAAAAGTTGATCATTTATGTTGAGCTGTACTAATTCGCCAGGAAGAGTAAACTTTTCTTCGTTTTTTTTTTCTTCATTAGTTCTCACCGTATATGTATATGTATTCTTAACTTCCTTTATTGTATCCTTAACTATTCTTACATAATCCTTATTTTTCAATAATGTATTGTTGAACTTCCAATAACCCCTCCCTCTTTCATTATTATTGACTTTAAATATTAATAATATCCCATGATGATCAGATTTGAAACCAGTGGTTATGCTAGTGTCTGTTATATATGGAAATAAAGCTTCGCTAACCAAAAAGAAATCTAATCTTGCTTGTTTCCTAACGGGGTTTCTTCTGCTCCAAGTAAAACCTTTTTCCTGTTCATGATATACTCTCCATACATCAATAAAATTATCGTCGTCTAAAAATTTTAAAACCGTTTGCCTAGATCTAGGATTGTTAACATATAAATAGTTTACTGTATCTATGTCTGGGTCAATAACCAAATTCCAGTCACCGCAATATATAGTTAAGTCATTATCATATGCCATACATTTTTCTCGAATATTATTAAAAATTGAGGTTTGTCATCATTTGGACCATACAGATTAGCAAGAGTTATCCTTTATCACTGAATTGCGATATCCAAAATAATGTAATTACTGTTTTGGTCAGTTTGTACCCTTTCTACTGTATGTTCGAAGTTGTCGTTCAATAAGACCATTACACCACGGCTATTATTCGAGAAAGTACTAAGGTAGGCATCAAAACCCCATTCGGCTTTTACAAAAGGTACTAATGATTCTTGAATATGAATATCCTGTAAACAAATAACATTGTGTTTTTTACATTTCAGCTGTCTAAATAGACCTCTTCGTGGATTGGCTAGCCCCTGACAATTTTGAGAGAAAAATTTTACTTCTTCAACCATTATCAAATACCAGTCCTTTTGCTTGAATACCCATATCGCGTCCACCGACCCCTCTTCTCCAGTGCTTACCTATTTTCTCATGATTTATTACTTTTAACACAGACCAAGTCGTATAAGCAACACAATTTCTACTCCTAAATTTAAAGTATACCAAAGGTTTATACCGGATAGATGCCATTGTGCTTTGTCAGAAGGAAATTGTTGGCTGGTGATGTCCTTCGTGTTACATTCTATAGTGTATATATTCCTCATCTGATTCGTTATGCTAGAGTATCTAGTCAAGTGACTTTAATTATTGAAATACTGTTAAACTTCTTAGGCAGGGTTATCATTATCTTAAACTATCTAAATTATTTTTTAACTTTTATCGTCGTCAGTCTGAATTAATGTCCAAATGTAACGTTGCTATGAAAAGAGTAAGAGGATGTATCGGAACTTGATTTTTATGCTGACGTAGTATATACATTCGGAAAGATTGTTGGCAAAACAGTATTTTCGGAACAATTGAAAAAGATTGTCACTCGTTTCAAACATATAGGTTACAATATGGATATTCTGCAGCAAACTGCATTCATGGTTGTTAACCAAGGTATGGTTGATGACTTTGCTTGCACGTCGGTGAATTGTTCCTCAGACTACTAATTGGTGGCTTCATCCGCAGTCTGTTTCAAATGGTTGGCACGTGATTAGTCTGTAGTCGGACCTTTGTGGCGATGTTTAAAGACCAATACAAAAGCATTTAACAACAGTTGCTAAGAAAACAAAACTCATGCGATAAATATAGGTATTTACGGATAACCGCTTTATGTATATGGTACGCTTGAATAATGATATCTGTCTCTTCTCTGTCTAATTCTCTCTCTCTCTCTCTCTCTCTGTATGTCTTTGTATCTCTCTGAATGTCTCCCTGTCTCTTTCTGACTATCTTTCTCTCTGTCTCTCTCACACTATTTTTTCTGTCTGTTTCTCTGTCTGTCTATCTCCTTTTATCTCAGTCTGTCTCCATATCTGTCTCTCTCTCTCTCTCGCTCTGTTTCTCTTTGTCTGTCTCTCTCTTTTGTCTCTGTTATTGTCTGTCTGTCTGTCTATCTCTCTCTCTCTGTCTGTCTGTCTCTCTCTCTCTCTTACAATCCGCAGTGAAATAGAAAATACACTTACGGATATTATCTGTCTGGGGTTTTCCTCCATGACATTTAATCTCATCGCTGCCATCGCCACAATCTTCATCACCGTCACAAACGTAACTTGCTGGTACGCATTTCTTGTTGGCACATAACCATCTACCCGGGGGACAGGTTAAAGCTTGTAACAAATAAGCTTTAGAATCACAACTAACATTGAATAATTCAACAAATGACCAACCATGTTTTACAACGTAACTAATAATTTCTAAAAGGAATGATCTTGAGAGCAATGAACACACTCACAAAATTGAAAACAGCTGAGTAGCCAAGATTCCTGGACTATACCAGTTAGTTCCAGCTAATAAGGCCTCATCAGTGACTGCCATCTTAATTTTCAAAAATCCCTGAAATGACTCAGTGATCACAAAAGACCAAAAAATATATACCACACTGTAGTAAAGTATCCGGAGACGTTTTGCGACCGCACCACGGCACTAGCACCAACTGTTGTAAAAATAAAAATATTCTAAAAGGCATGCCTACATGCACACAAAACTGAAAACAACAAAATGCTTGGTCAGACTATCTAGCTTCAGCCATTTAGGCCTCATTAGTGACCCTTATATATTTGTCTCTCAAAATTCCTGAATGAGCTTGGTGCTAAAAAAGAACCAGAAACTATAAATTACTCTATAGTGAAGTACCGTTGAGACGTTTTAAAGCAGCCATACACCACTAACATTAGCAACAGTAAAGATACATAGCTCAAATATGGAGCAATGAACACACTTGCAAAACTAAAAACGGCTATTTTGGACCATTGACCCATATATAAAGTTTCAAAAACAGAATGGCCTCTGTTCACAAATGATCATAAAATGCAAAGTACACAATAGTGAAGAACGGGGAGACATTTTACATGTCACTGATGATAAATGGATTCTAAACGGAATGGAACTTGAGAGCAATATACACACTAACAAAACTGACAACAACCGAAGTATCAAGATTTCAGGGCCAGACAAACCCGATTGAATTATATTTTTTTAATACTATCAATGCATGTTGTTACATAGTTTAGATATACAGGCTGAATTTTTGTCAAATAAACTGAAAAGTGTTAGCAAGGAAGTTAAACGTAAATCATGTCCCCTACTTCATCATAGTCAGGCTAATATTTTGCTTAAGACATTGAGCCCATTCTAGTATCCTGGAAAATCGAGTTCTACTTGAGCCGGTGCTAGTTAGCGTACGCAACCTACAAACTGCATTACTGTTATAAGGAGAGTCTCAATAATTCGCGACTCCGATTTCCTTTCATGCTTTCTTTATTTCCAAGGGCAACCTTTATATATTTTATTTTAGCTAGTTAAACAAATCAAATGTACATGCACCTTCAGTTTGATTTTTTGGCGTATTTTTAGACTTTTTTTGTGTTCAGTATATATACGCTTTCACTCATCAAATAGGTATTGATATAAACATGGTCTGCTTAAGGATGCTTCCACAAACACACCATACACTGGACAGGCAGGCAGCTAGATATATTACTGCTGTTGCAACGTACATTATACACCAACTAAGGATCATATATAGTATATTTTATGTCCTTGTTTGTGAAGCTCTTACATTTTGTTACAATAGTATTTATTTTTTATTTAACTACCTCCATCCCACGCTCTTTCAGAATATGCTTATAAAGTAAAGAAGGAAGCATTCAATCGGAAATTCGTACCTGTCTTGCTGCTGATCAATTCCTGTTTGCTATAAGGAAGACGCCTTGCTGTCTGCCTCTGGCAGAGACCAAACTGATATCATTGAATTATTTATGTCAACTTCTTTGGTGCTTGGGGCTTGATGTGAATTTGATTGCATCAGTTCCTGTGTTATCTTTTTTTCTTCAAATGAACTTAAATGGCTTGATTAAAATTGATAATACATATTCAGCATACTTGATTAAGATGACTTATCCTCGAAGAATTTAGTGTTAATTAAGGAATTTCTTCTAATACCGAAACCACATTGTTTCGTTTTAGTTAAAATTATCTTATGGTTAATTGCATCAAACAATTTTGATGAAAAAGACAACTTCCGTTTTTATACCGGTGTGGTATTTCTCTTCAGGCTCGACGTACCCGTGTCCGTCTGTCACACTTACGTCCGCCCGTATTTTGTTTCAATGCGATACCCTATGTTTCTCGGGTTCCACTGGAGTTTTATATGTGCAGTGATATTGCATGTGCAGTGATATTGCAGACAGATTTCAGTATTAAAATGCTACCACTTCTCATATGATATACACTTACGTGGACAGTTCTGTTCGTCAGAGTCATCCCCACAGTCATCAGCGCCGTCACATCTATGTGAAATGTATTGCGAATTACAAATAAATTACTTCACATAGATCAAAACAAAGAAAGCCCACATCATCTTGTAGATATGTGCAGTGTGATCTCGGCCTTCATCGTCACTGGTTACCGTATGATATATCGATATTATCAAAGGCCCTGATCGGACTGCTCAAATGCACATAATGACCTGGGTCTGTGTTCTGTTTAGATATAGATACGAATCAGTCATTTTAATTACACGGCAAAAATGTAAATAATATCCCCTATATACCGTTCAGACATAATCGTATATAAAGAGCAAATACTCAAACAATAAACGTAAAGGTAGTCAACAAACAAGAAAGTGAAATATCTTGATTGGATTTATTGCTTTTTTTTATATTCCCAGTCAGCATTCTACGTAAATCTATATCGGGCCGTCATCGGCCCGTCAGGGTAGCTGACGGGCCGATGACGGCCCGATGTAGATTTACGTAGAATGCTAGCTGGGTTTACATTTATAAATTTAAATTACTACAAAATTAAATGCATAAAGTTTATAAACGTTCAAAGTGGCTCTAAGAAAAAACAGTGCATTGCAGAATACTCCCTACTAATTGTATGTGATAAAAATCAGTACATAGTAGATGGCGACTAATTTAAAAAAAAATGTTGTTTACTTATGGAAATAGTATAAGGCCATAACCGAGTATATACATGAACCGAAGCGTAACAACACTAAAGACTAACACCGGTACCACCGCCTTAGAATGGTCAGTAGAGTAAACCACCGGAGGGTTTGAAACGCTTTTACGGCTAGCCAACTTTATCCTGGGTCCCGATGCCACTCTTAATCACAACTAGTAAAACAGAAAGCAAAATGAGCAGCTGTTGAAGGTGACCAAAATGCTAGCACTACAACAAAACTAGCAAAACAGAAAGCAAAGTGGGCAGTTATTGAAGACGGTGACTACAATGCTAGCATCACTACATATACTCGTATAGAAAAAACAGAAAGCAATGCGGGAACCACAAAGATACAAAGAGTAAGAACAACACCAGGACCACCGCCTTAGAACGGTCAGTAGACTTTAGTTGAAATTTGAGATGTCAGTAAGCGACACATAAATCTGAATGGATGAACGAATAAACAAAATATGAACAATGTATCCCAATAGATTATAAAATCAAACAGGAACTGTAAAAATAAATTGTACACAGAGACTAGTTCTAAGAAGTCCTTGCAAATAAAACGAGCATGCCACTCTTTAACCCCCATGTCGTTCACTTGGAATGTCTGACAGCAAACATAATAGAAATGTATGCTTAATAACTTACCTCCAATTCGAGTGAACACATCTTCCATTCTTGCACAGAAAGTCTCCGCCAACAGGACATGAAGCTGTTAATGAAGAAACATAAAACCTGACCATGTTTGAACTTAGGAGCATTAAGTTTAGAATTTCCGCCGTGCGTTTTACCGATGAGTAATCAATAACACAACATTAATGTAAATATGGTGAACTTTAATGATTCCGGATATCATTATTGGGGAGCTGAACTTGGCAGCGATGCTGATAAATTGGATCTTACGACAGGAGCAAACATAATAAAATTGCAAATGTTTAAACCGTGACTCCGTAAGTATTAGGTTTGCGGCCTGTTGTAGTATATACATTATATACAATGCTTAAATATCAGTTAACAGGCATTTTGTTGTGTTCTGATAAATCTGATTTGTACATATTTCTCCTAAATATTTTAACTAAAGCATCATCAGACCCGATGGTGTGCTCGCTCTCCTATGACCTTTGGTTTTGACTTGAAAGGAAGACACTTTTTAATAACACTCTACAACAGAACCAACAAACACGTAGGAATGGTAATAGAAACAGAAATGGTGTATTGAAACGGTCAACAGCAAGACGATTCTGAAGGAGAAGGGAAAGGAAAGAGGATGCGGCTGTTAAAATATGATAAAAGAGTCTTCAAACCTGACCTGCATTTCTAGTACAGGAAGGGTTCTTATGTCTGTGCTGATCGTATAAATTCTGTATTCTTTACCGCTGAAGCCAAAGGCTTTGGCACTTTGTTTACCTAATTTGTTGTTTTTGTTAGGTTTTAATATCATAATACAGTATAACCTCAATGGCTCGAACACGGATGGCTCGTTTACCGTGGATGATTCGAACTCTTTTTTCAGACCATACAAAATTCTTCCAATAGCTCAACAAAACAAATGTTTAGGGAATTTTTTTCTTATTTTATCATGGAATTGTATGTTGTGTGTACTTATTAGAATCGCCTCATCGAGGCGATTCTAATGAGTACACTCAACATACAATCACTGTGTAGAAACTTGAAAAGATTTCCCTAAATTATCGCTATTTGCTTCCTGAACTGGTGCCATGATTAACCTCAGTGGCTAGAACTACCCATGTTTCGAACGAATTTCCATGGTCCCAAAGATGTTCGAGCCATTGAGGTTACAGTGCAACTTACTGATAGTATGGTCTGTAAAGTTGTAGAATAACTTAAATCCGCGATATTGAAAAATGTCATTGGTAATAAATTGCAGAGTGAGAAACCTTCCTTTCGACGACATCGTACTGAATATGTTTCCACAAAATTTTCCTAGAGATGGTGATGCCGTGTTGTTTCCATCAAACACCTCTACGTAGTCACTGTTGCAACTGAAAAGAGAGGCAAAACGAATTATTGGAATAATGTACATATGTTAACTCTATCAGATACTCTGTCTGGGCGACAGAGACAGACCTATCTATATGGAATAATACTATTTATGACATTTTTAGCAGTGATTTACTAAGATTTCTCAGTGAATCATAATCTTTAGTTCACAGTGTGAATTATTTTATTTCGAACGTTTTGACGTCATAAATACTAGGCGACGTTGCTGACGTTGTTGGTAACAACAATAACAATAGTTGACGTTTCGCGGAAATTTGATAAATTCATGGAGATCAGACTGCAATTTTCACATCCAGTTGGCGTTTTTGAGGAAAGACCTGCAACGCAAATAAAAAAGTATGATTTTTTTGATAATCCAGTTCAACTTTCGTGACATTGTTGTGTCTGTATTTCAAGCACAGGATGATTTTTGCAATAAAGTGAAAACAAGATGGCGACTGATTTTCAAACTAAACCACGCCTCCTGAAATTCATGCACTGACTGGAACTATTTTGGTAGGAAATCATAACGGCTGAATATGAAAATTCAAAGATGAAACATGAATGAAAATGTAATAAACAGTTTCTTTGGTTGTTTTGATCGAATACGGAGAAATAATTCACGCGTGTTCTAAGGCTCACTCGTTTTTTTACGCGCAAGCCTTAGAACACTAGTGAATTATTTCTCTGTAATCGATCAAAACAAACAAATAAACTCTATATTACTAAGAAAATTTGTTGATAATCAAGCATATTGAAAATCCTAACTGCATGTACATATAAATTGTTTTGCATAAAAAATGTATTAACAAAAACTCGCATAATAATCTGAAATTAGGATCCCTTGAAGGAAAGTTTAAAACAAAGCAATAGGTTTTAATATAAGACTCCGTTTCATTGAGCCTGCAATACAATGAATAAAGTATTCAATATCACCTAGAAACTACAGACCAAACAATTCGTGCATCGTTTTCTCTGAATTTTGATAACTTAACACATGATCGTTTACTGATTGAGTTAGGGAGATTCTAAGCGAGTCAAACAACCATTGTGTAGTTTTTATAACATTAAAAACTAGGTTGAAGAATTGGTACCAATTAAAGTGATTCAACCATCTACCTCCCGCCTCATGTAGGTTTTAGTACTACCGCAGTAGAGCGGTGGTTCTGGTGTTGTTTGTTCTTTGTGTGGCCTTGTAGATGCTCGCTGTGGGGATTTATTTCATGTATTTCGCTATTCGTTGTCTTATCGTTGTATTTGTAGGATCATGTCCAGCATTGTGATCACCTTTTTTAGGGATAGAAGGAGCTGGTTTCTTTGACTTGTCGTTTGTGTACTGTCTGCCATTGTCTGTTTCCTCTTTCTCTCGGTACCATTGGTAGATTATGTTCTGTAAATATGGCTCTTCCTGGACGCATTATACACTATTGTTCATCCATCTTAAAAAAAAGGTAAGAGAAAAGTCCAGGGAGTGCCACAATTACAAACCGCAGCCCTTCCCAGACCCCAAGAGGAAGAAGAAACCGACAAGTCCAAACAAGCTCAAATCGAACAAACGTACGAAAAGCACTAAAATTAGCTCTCTCTTCCCCAAGCGAGGTAATCGCAATACTAAAAGGACTAAAAAACACAAGAACAAAATGACACATGGAAAAACATACAACAAAGTTTACGGGCCACAGTACACACCTTTATCAGATTGTGCCTTTTGGTTGTACTGTTTGAGAAAGGACATCAAGCGCCATGTAATGATCTTAAGAGCGTCTAACCTCCTTGTCTCTAAGTTAAAGTCTTCCGCTGTAAGCTGCACAAACTTTCCTGGAGGCGCTTGTATCGTCCAGACACAGTCCAGATCTCTACCATATTGCCGGCCAGCATCGTAGCCTACATGCGATTTAATCACACCTCTGTCCTGTGTATATAATGTCTGTGACCCGCACTGGAAAGCACGAACTGGAAAATGCAGTGAAGCAATATAACATCATACAATTTTTAAATGTTGATTTATCATTGTAGGTCAATATAGCATTTCTTTCAGACTAGGAACGTAAGTTTTTATTGTTCGGGTTGAAGATTGATGCTACCTTCGAATACTCAGTTCACAGGTCAGATTTAATTATAACGTAGTCGTTTGGTAGATAAGTTAAAGATAATCAATATGGCCGCAAATTCAACACTGCCCCCTTTACATACCTTATATTTTGACTGAAATAATTTCCACGCATTTTTCCATCGCAAAAGAAAAGGTAAGAGAAAAGTCCAGGGAGTGCCACAATAACAAACCACAGCCCTTCTCAGACACCAAGAGGAAGAGGACCCGACAAAACCAAACAAGCACAAATCGAACAAACGTACGAAAAGCACAATGATTAGCTCCTCTCTTCCCTAAGCGAGGTAATCGCAATGCTAAAAGGACTGAAAACACAAGAACAAAAAACCACAAGGTAAGATATAAAACAAATCGCCTCGAAGAATAAACCACAAAGCAACAAAGACTAACACCGGGACCACCGCCTTAGAACGGTCAGTAGAGTAAACCACCGGAGGGTTTAAAGCACTTTTACGGCTAGCCAACTTCACTCTGGGTCCCGATGCCACTCTTAATCACAACTAGTAAAACAGAAAGCGAAATGGACAGCTGTTGAAGGTGACCAAAATGCTAGCACCACAACAACAGTAGTAAAACAGAAAGTAAAGTGGGCAGCTATTGAAGATGGTGACCACAATGCTAGCATCACAACACATATAGAAAAAAAAAACAGAAAGCAATACGGGAACCACAAAGATACAAAGAATAAGAACAACACCAGGACCACCGCCGTAGAGCGGTCAGTAGAATAAACTACCGGGATAGTTGGGGGTGTGTGGTTAAAGCACTTTTACAGCTAGCAAGAAACCTCTAAATGTCCTGTGTGATTAGAGAATGTCTGAGGTCAGTCTGTGTCTTCCCTCAGTACTCTACTATATACGCTGAGTCCATAAAAGGACAACTAAAGCCTCTAATCAGACTAAGCGAATATGCAGGATGAGTATGGCTTTCGTTGTCAATGTGTAGGGGTCTTTTAAAGCCTTAAATTACTTTAAAATCTAAACATGTCCTTATGTATTTTATGACTATATTTGTTTGAATTTGAAAGTACGAAATAAAACGTACTTGATAAAAATATAACAATTTTAGTTTTTTCTTACTTTACATTATCAGCTTTAGCAGTAATATTGTATTTTATCTCTTTCCCCAAAAAATTCAGTTTTTGTTTCTTTACATTATCAGTTTTAAGCAGTAATTGTATTTGTCTCTTTCCCCGAATAATTTCAGTTTTATCATGTTTGAGTTGTTATTATATTTTATCTCTTTCCCCGAATAATTTCAAGTTGTTACTTTACATTAACAGTTTTTAACAGATATTGTAATTTATCTCTTTCGCCAATGTAATTTCAGTTTTTGCTTTTTTACATTATCGGTTTTGAGCAGTATTGTATTTTATATCTTTCCCCGAATAATTTCAGTTTTTGTTTCTTGACATTATAATTTTGAGCAGTTATTGTATTTTATTTCTTACCCCGAATAATTTCAATTTTCGTTACTTTGCATTATTTTTTTAGCAGTTATTGTATTCTTTCCCCGAACAATTTCAGTTTTTGTTACATTACATAATCAGTTTTTAGCAGATTTTTTATTTTGTCTTTCCCCAAATATGCCTAATATTCGACGTACATTGTACCAGGTCCGAGACTGAATATACATCGTACCGGACAAACGAGAAAAGTTTACAGATAAGATACTGTCAGAGGGATATTTTCAATGAATATCATTTGCCTAAGTTTGATCCGAAATAACTAATAATGGTTTAGATATCAGATTAAGTATATAATACTTAATTTGATTACCAGATTTAGTTTACAAGTCTCCCTTGAAAGGTATGTATCTGTATGAATTTCCTATATTGTGTTTTTCTTTTCCAAAAATAATAAAGGAAGTATCGCGAACGTATCGCAGTGCATTGAATTTGCAAATAAGGAAAATCACCGCTGCTTTACAACGGGAAATACTGTCATCGATAATGTTACGTTTTGTCTCTTTAAGCTAGCGTTCAAATGCCTTTTGGTTCGGTGTTCAAATGCTCTTTCATTAATGCAATGCATTTCCAAAACAAAACGGAAGAAACGTAATAGAATACTTATATCATTCTCATTCCTTTGAATTAATTCAGTGAAGATACCCAGGAAATGCTGAGTCCTCAAACGAAGAAGAAATGAAAAACAAATAAGGAAACCATAAACGTCAGATATGAAATCACAGACGCACAAACAAAGAAGAACTGAAAAAGGGGAACCGCCTTGGAACGGTCAGTAGGAAAACTACTGTGGGTGGGTTGGCTTCAACTAGTTTTACTCACGCGAAACCTCGCCCTTAATTCTGATGCAATTCCAAGTTACAAATATATGTTCGGTCCGTATAGGGGTCCTCTACCTCATCTGTGAACACTATTTACAATTATAAATCCCATTTGAACTCAAATCTTGATCTTTTTCGAGTTAAAATTTCGCGCTAACGCTTTAGAGATAAAGCTAGGCGCCGATCTCTGAGAGAGATTTCAAATATGAGATTTTCATAGGTATCTCTGTAATCAGATGAAGGTTTACGATTTCCTGAAGTTCCATAGAATTATAAAGTTGAAGAGCACCGCCCTTTTATACCATACTGATTGTCAGGCCCCAAATCAAATTTATGATTAACAGATGAAATATTTATGTTTACTTCTATTTCTTTCATAAAAACACGTTTTCATGATCATCATTATAATTGACTAGGCGGGGGGAATCTAAAATGATCTGATAACGTCACTTTTCATAAAAATAACTCCAAGCACCATTTATGAAATTAAAGCCAAGGTTGACTGAATGATTATAATTAGAAATCAAATAGCATGCATTAAGCAATGAATGGTTGTCGATAGTATACATGCCTGAAAAGTGCATTAGGATATCAATCACGGATTTAAAGAATCTGCAGAATTTTATATTTTTTTATCTTTCCAACAGTGTACAAAAAGATCTTCTTCTTTACTTCTTTCTTCTATATAAACTCCCAGGATTGGGACACCCAGAAAGTATCTAGTGAAGATCTTCTTGAGAGCATGTTCTTATAAAAGTTTATATCACACTGATTCGTAAAAAGTGTGGACGCACGCTCGGTAGCACAGACGGGCGATGGAAGGAAAGTGGTTGAGACTGAGCTTCTTCTAAAATGACATTAACAAACAAAGCCTTCCTTAACTACCTGCAAGTGGTTTTGGCAGAGTTATAGCAAATATCCTCTTAACTTTGTCTTTCGTGTTTAATTTACGGAATAAACGGGAGGTGCTATAAGAATTTAGTTACATACCTGCGAAAAAACTGTACGCTATTATGTATACTCCGGCAAACAGCAACCTAAGCAAGTGTTCCATACCTCACAGATTAGCATAGAGTAATGCTAAAAATTAGAACAAAAACTAAAGACACATTTTTCTGCGCCGCTCAGAATAATACAGATAACACTAACCCACATAACAAAAAACGTGAGGGATTTGGGGCCACTCACAATATGCCTTCTTAAATTAATTTAGACTGAATAAACTCCCATCACGTCCTCACACACACACACACACACACACACACACACACACACACACACACACACTATATATATATATATATATATATATATATATATATATATATATATATATATATATATATATATAATATATAATATATATATATATTGTGTGTGTGTGACACTATATATATATATATATATATATATATATATATATATATATATATTTTGTGTGTGTGTGTGTGTGTGTGTGTGTGTGTGTGTGTGTGTGTGTGATTTAGATATTCATATAGAAAAATAGCTAAACTATTTGCAAACAGTAGAGACCCTGATCAGACACGTTAAGCGGCGTCTGTTCAGACTCTGCACTGTTTGCCAGTTACCCTTTGTGGGTCTCCGGACTTAACCGTACACATTGAACTCTTTTTTTTTTCGTGCGGTAACCAATAGGCAAAACGTGTCATTTTTATCAGTATATTTACATCTATTTGGAGCATTTAAGACCCTAATTAACAAACATTATTAGTATATGTACATGTACTGTTGACTCAGTTGGATAATATCATTAGCTCTTATGAGCAAGAAGTGCTTTAGGTGAGTTATTGTGATTAGTCAATGTGTGTCGTCCGTCGTTCAGCGTCAACAATTTGCTTTAAAAGCTCCCCCTACTCAACTAGGCCAATTGACTCGAAACCTGACAGGAAGCATCTGGGTGACCTATAGATCAAAAATAGCTAAAATCGTTGCGATTGGAAATCCAAGATGGCCGCTATGGCCGCCATCTTCAAAATCTATGTTTCGCTTCTACTCCTGAACCAAAAGGACATTTTCCTCAAACTTGGTAGGAAGTATCGGGGCAACTTGCAGATTGAAGATAGCTAACATCGTTCCAATCGGAAATCAAAGATGGCCGTCATACCCATCATCTGGAAAATCTATTTTGCGCTTCTTCTGAACCAAAAGGCCAAAAGACTCGAAACTTGGTTGAAAGTTTCTGGGTAACTTGGTCATCAAAATAGCTAAAATCGGTCCGATCGGAAATCCATGATAGCAGCAATGACTCGAAGCTTGGTAGGAAGTATCAGGGGTACGTTTAGATCAAAATGGTTCAGATTGGAAATCTCAGATGTCTGCCATCTTGAAAATCTATTTTGCGCTTCTTCTCCTGATCCGAAAGGCCAATTAACTCGAAACTTGATAGGAAGTATTAAGGCAATTTGGTATCAACCCAATCACTGTTAATGGCTATGCTTCGCTCTTTAATTGCACGACGGCGGTTCGGGCATCAGACTCAATGACAGCCTTTTCGTAAAGCTTTAACAAGTAGGTTGGGGCTAGATGATATGTCTTTGGCTCGGCTCGCAGTGGTTCAACTATTGGTTTTCTTTTAACTCCGGCTCGCAGTGGGTGTAGAATTAACCAGTGATTTATTTGATTTTTATGTTTTCGCTATGGTGCATCGACTAAGTAGGGAGCCATGATGTCTATGTATTTCTGTATTATGAGTAGCATCGAGACCCAGGATGAAGTTAGTCGACTGTAAAAGTGCTTAAACCTCCCCGGTGGTTTAAACTGCTAACCGTTCTAAGGCAGTGGTCCCGGTGTTGCACTTATTCTGTGTAGCTTTGTATTTTATTCTACGAGACTATTTATATTATGTTTTGCCTTGTGTTTTATTCCTTTTGTTTTTCAGTCCTTAAGCCATCACGAAAACATGCCTATATAATTTTGACCCCCTTAAACCCCACTTTTATATAGTAAAACTGGGGTTTACAGGGGTATACATTATTTTTCTTATTTCTGATCAAAACATAGATTGTGGGTACTTGTTAGAACCGCCTCGTCGGGTTGACTTGTAGATCAAAATAGCTTAATCGTTCCAATAGTAAATCTAAGATAGCCGCCATGGAACTCATTTTGAAAATCTAATTTGAAGTACATCTCCTTAATAGAAAGACCAATTGACTCGAAACTTGATAGGAAGTATTGGGTGACTTGTAGGTCAAAAAGTTCGATTGTAAAGCCAAGATGGCCGCCAGGGTTGCCATTTTGAAAATTTATTTCCAACCACTTCTTGAATAGAAAGGCCAATTGACTCGAAACTGTATTGGAAGTATCAAGTTGACTTGATCAAATTACAGCCCTGAGGTAAAAAAAAAAAATGGCCCCACCCAGAGGTTACTGTCTGGTACTCAGGTAAGCGATACATAGCAGTCTTCGCCCACTTGTTTAACGTGCTAATCATGTGAAATTGAGTGTTCCTTAAAACTCAGAATATTATACTTATGTTCTCCAAGCCCAGCACAGGTAAGCAAATTTGGTTTCGGTACCGATCCCACTGTTTCGGTGTTGGCGTTGTGAGCATCGGCGTCGGCTTGACAATTTCTCATCTGCGCGCGATATTTTTGAAACACTTGGACTGCTCGAACCGTGATGCTGACTAGGTTTCGGTGGCCAATTTCTCGTTTCCAAAGCCAAAATTGACGCATTGTGTACATGGTATATCTAGAACCAGTGGGTGGATCCTCACAAAATAAAGGTATATGAGCCGGGCCATAGTTTTTCCTACAATATTGTGTATGTGCCAAGCGGAAACTCAGATCAGCTTGCGCATCCGGAAGCCTGATCAGAGTACTCCTGTCCGCCTGAATACGCTTTGGTTCATTGGCTCTCCACAGTGCCCTGTGAAGACTCTGATCAGAGTGTGCGGAAGTGCAGGCTGATCAGAGTCTTTGCTGGGCGCACAGGCAATGTTGTAGGAGACGTTGTACTCCTGCTTATATCATTTAGGCATGCTTAAGAGGTGACTGTAAAAGTGACAATGACCTTATAGTCCAGAGCGGCGGGCGATGGAGCGCTCCTTTCCTCTCCCCACACCCTCTGCCGAGTGCTAGTAAAATAAAGACAGACAAAATCCGTATTGTTCAGTTCAAACAGTGAAGGCTCCTACTAGCTTCACCATTCACGCATTTATTTAGGAAATCTATGTTAGTCTATTCGTTTATAATTCATATCTATATCAAATGATTAAGAACGGACCTGAGCAGAATGACCGACTACCTCAGATATTCTCACTACTGAGCAGAATGAAAGACCGACTTAGATATTCCGAGGCAGTTTCTTTCATTTATGCAGTCGGTTTGGAACGGCTGTGTCCCGTGATTGGTGCCATTTCTTTTTACTCCCTATGGCAAACTATGTAGATTATGTATGCGTTGTAGACATGGATGTTGCAATGTTAAAATAAGTTTTGAGTTTGAGTTTTACGGCCCAGTTAACACTGTTAAGGTCATGTTGAGTCGGTCAATTAACCTACTGGTACTTTTTTCTGGGCATTGTCCTCTAAGTTGTTGTACTTTTGCATATACTTTTGCCAGTGACTGACAACTGCCCTTCTTTAATCAGTGGAAGAGAGAGAATGACCGTAGAAATGATATCATGATCAATCTCCACGAAAGCGGATTTTGTGGCCAAGCGGATTTTTTCATTTGCGATCCCTTGATCTGAAGTCAGACGCGCTACCGAATGCGCTTGGAAGCCCGACTATTGCAACCAGTCAAGTAGTATAAGAATGCAATCACATCTGAATTAAAACAAACTACATATCAAAAAGTCAAGTTTTATTTCAAGATTGTTATCTACAGGATATCAAAAGCCGATTTGCAGAGCTCAAGAAGTTTTATCATTTTGTCTGAAACAGAAATAAAGAATACATTAAGAATGATACCTAATTTACGAATAAATCATGAGTACGTTTTATATATAGCATTCATTTTCTCTAAAATACGTGAAGTCTGTCTGACACCGATGGCACAACAGCGCTCTGGCGTCAGTTTTGATAGTGCATAAGCGAGGTTCAGCATACCAGAGCGCTAATTTGTTACTTATAAATCAAAGTGACATACCTTAGAATGAATTTCACAGGAAAATAATATGAATCGGGATACATTATTCTTTGCAAGTCTGCATGTGCACCCAGCGAAGATTCAGAAATGTATGCGCATCAGCGCAGTCTGATCAGAGTCTTCGCAGGGCACTTTGTGGGTAGCCAAGGATCCAAAATGACTTCAGGAGGACAGAGAAGTCTCTGATCAGCCTGCGCGGACAACTGATTTGAGGTATCAGTGTGCTTCATTGCAAATTTCTCAAACATGCTATGCCTCGTCTCATTTGATGCATGTAAGATGTTTCAGTTTTACCGATGCACTCCAGCTGAGTCTGAATCCCGTGTAGTTGTCACTACTGTCACTGACGAACTCGACTATCACGTGGTTACTTGGAATAACGAATGAAGCAGGAGCTCTCTGACCGCAGAAAGGACCTGAAAATATATAGCATAACCTTAGCAAACAGTGTAGACCCAGATCAGGCACTGCAAGACGAATGGGTGTGTGGAAAACAGTGTAGACCTGATCAGATGCCTCAGAACGCAGCATCTGGTCAGGTCTACACTGTTTGATTGATTGGTTGCGTTGGGGGTTTAACGACACGTCAACTCTTGTGGGTCATTTTGTGTCGTCTCCCAGAGAAAGGGAGAAAAGAGATAGAAGAGACAGTAGAGATGAAAGAGAGGGACAGGGTAGAAAGATGAACAGGAATGAAAGTGATAAAACAGAAGAAATAAAACATTTCTCCTCTACCCTTACCTGCTACAAGGATAGCAGGCCTTGCCTAACTGTAAGCCAATATCAGTTGGACGCCTCGGTGGCGTAAGATACACGACACCTTCGCCACACCCCACCACCCCGCCACACTGTTTGCCACACACCTGGTCAGGTCCACACTATTTTCAAAACACCTGGCCCCGAGGATATAAAACATTTTTTTTTCATGCTCAACTCAGCTGAGTATGAAATTTGCCTTGCAAATAAAATTCAAATTACTAACACTTGCAATTTCTTTCTTGCTAAACATAGCTGAGCATGAACATTTCTCTGCTAATAAAAATGAAAATGCCAACTATTGTTGGCATTTTCATATTTATTAGCAGAGAAATTTTTATGCTCAGCTGAGTTGAGCATGAAAAAGTTCTAAAACCTCGGGGCCTGATTTTGTTTTTTGTTGTGCAGTGTCAAATGATTCTGACAGCCGGCTGCCGAGTCTTTGCGGTGTGCATTAGACCGGTGTTTTGTATAAGGAGGCTGCTTTTTCACAAATCTAACATTCGGCATATTTTCTCCACTGTTGCAAAAACCATCTCCTCAGGGTTGTTTTGTTCTTGGTCTATCAGAAGTTTTATTATAATGTATTGTACACTGTAAAAATTTCCGCATTTTTACGGTATTAATATCACCTGCACTTGTCTGCCTGTGCATTTACCGTAAGGTTTTACGTGCATCTGTAAAACTGTTGCAGGAATTATCTCGTAGAATGGGGTAAGGGTTTGTAGGCTTCAGATACGGTGCGGTAGTTCGAAACCCTACTCTGCATGACGTACGTATCTTGGCCTACTATGCCCTGCCTAGCGCAATTATTCCTGTAAATAATCTGCGGGCGCCCGTAAAAATTCACGGTAAATGCGCTGGCAACCAGTTGCCAGTTATTTTACTGTAAGATCTATGGGGTGTTTTGCAGAGTAATTCAACATCATAACCAAAGCATTTTATTCCTAAGTAGATATGCACAACCTGCAGTGTATAATTATACAGAGAGCCCTGAGTATAGTCATGCGTTAAGGGATTTTCAATGCTTATGTCTTTCATTTCGTTAATGTTACAAAAGCACAGAAGCTTGAAGTCTGCGAACATTAAACTTTATTGATGATATTTTTCATTTTTTATTTATCCCAGAAAATAGGTTTTGAAATTTCATGCAAATTCTCTCTTGGGAGATAATTCGTATGAAATGTCATCCTTTTTTTCTGGGAAAATATTAAGAAAACTATTTCAAAATGTGTCTGCTGAAATGTTTGCTCAGTATGCTCAACATTAACCCTTTAACTGCCAATCGCAACAATTGTATTCTGTTTTGTCATCTGCTTGTGATTTTAAAAGTCATTTCTTCAGACAGTGCGGACGCTGATCAATACAAATTACATATTTAGTAAAGAAATCCATTCTGTCAGCCTCTATTGAATCATGAGTCGAAGCAAAGCATTTCTTCCACGATAACATGTCCACCAAGCAAAAACTCAGATCAGCCTGTGCATGCGCGCATCCTGATCAGAGTCGTCCCTGTAGGTTTGAAGAATTAGGAATTGCTGTGTCCGAGCTCATATTCAATTACCATGAATATTAGTATTTCCAGCCGCGTAGACTTTTACGTAGTCATATGTACAACTAGTATCTGTTTCAATCTGGAAATTGCTATCAAAAGTGATGGTTATCTGAAAACAAATGAAATAAAACAACAAATGTTTTGCACAGCAAGTTTTACAAGATTGTCTGTGTAGCTAGCGAAGACGCAGATCAGCCTGTACGGATGCGCAGGCAGATCACAGTCTTCGCTGTTCATCTGAAGATGCAATGGATACTTAGCTACCCATAAAGTGCCATGCGAAGACTCTACTCAGATTGCGCGGATGCGCAGGCTAATGTGACTTTTGGCTAGACGCACATACAGTTTTGTAGGAAATGCTGGGCCCCGGCTCATATGTGTTTCATCTACATTCCCCCGATTAGCTTATAGGAAACGTAATATATACTAAACCAAGAAGTCATTAGGAAAACACGCCTATTCAAATAAACTGAAAATTTTACCACCAAAAAATGAAAATTTTCAGAGAAAAATGCTGGTATTTTTTCATATTTCTGCTCAAAACATAGATTGTTGGTACTCGTTAAAACCGCCTCGACGAGGCGGTTCTAACGAGTACCCACAATCTATGTTTTTGAGCAGAAATAAGAAAAATAACATATAACCCTGTAAACCCCAGTTTTACTATATAAAAGTGGGGTTTAAGGGGGTCAAAATGATATAGGTATGTTTTCGTGATGGTAATTAGACCGTCGCCAATTCTGAATTTGTTTTCTCCCTCTTTATAGGAATACATGTATCTTGGCTAGACAATTTTTTTTCATAGCGAAGGAAAAATAAACGCCAGCATTAAGTGTAGTATCTGATCAGACACTGAAACTGATAAGGAGTTGTACTTTTGCGACTTATCCATCGGTATTTTGACACACTGGTAGGACTTGCTCAAAAGTCATGACAAATACTGTAAAGAAGATGCGGTTTACGCAAATACGGTAGTTAATGTTTGGAGCGTTATGTGATGTTTGAAGGACATACTCTGCTCTGAGCAGAACAATCATCTTGTATTTTAACAACATTAAAACATTACGCCGAGGCACTTCTAACGAGTACCCACTACAGTCGACCCTCACTGGCTCGAACATCTTTGATACCATGTAAATTTGTTCGAGATATGGGTAGTTCGAGCCACTGAAGGTTAATCATGGCGCCAGGTCAGGAAGCAAATGGCGAAAAGTTAGAGAAATCTTTTGATATTCTACACAATAATGGTATGTTGGGTGTACTCATTAGAATTGCTTTGATGAGGCAATTCTAATTCGTACATACAACATACACTGTTTGTTTATTGTATTCATTAGAATTGCCTCGATGTGGTGATTCTTATGAGTACACGCAACATACAATTTCATGATAAAATAAGAAAATTTCCTTAGTATAACCTTTTGTCATAGCTACAAACGCACAAAAAGTTTTATTATATTCAGAGGTTTAAAAAAATCGATTTCTTTTAATTTTTCCCATAGTAAAAGTGTCTGCAAATTATGCAAAAATCGATATGGTAGGGAGTTTGGATGAGGGGTTTCAACAAGTTTCGCATGTTAAACATTTTCAAAAATTGTCACAAAATTGTTATCGAAAATCAACAGTATAAAATCAGTGAAGAAAAGCCAAAATAGTTTCTAGAAATAGTTTCCCAAAATTCAGTTGCATTTCAGACCAATGTTTGGCCGTAAAATTGATTTTTAAGTAACTATTTGAAAATGAAGTACAGAAATAGAAAGACAAATGGTTTCTGATAAGATATGGTCACTCAGAACAAAACATTTTCATTTAGAGTTAAACGCCAATCGACAAACGTCTTTCCAGAGGATGTTTAAAGGACAGTAGTGATATGACTAAAGCTCTCGTCTCTCATATTCGACAGTTACCAGATGATAGGAGCCATAACGTCAGAAAACGTATCTGCGGGCATGTGCGCTCCACGAAAATTCAGATCAGCCTGCGCATGCGCATTTGCGTAGCCTGACTTGAGTCTTCGTTGGGCACACATGTCACAAGGCAAGTTTTCTCATAATGTCGCTGATATGTTGTCACTACTTAATTACATGTATCAACTTTTTTTATTGCTCTTACTTTTGTTCCTGCCGGAGCCAAGATATGATTTCTACAGGACGAAAGGTCAGGGTAGTGATTGGGATAACCAGGACTGGTAATCGTCCCGCTGGAACCGGTGAAGTTTTGTCCACAAGCTGAAATATAACTGTACATCTCAATATCAGAACTCTGATTGCACGCACGCGCAGCCAAAGACAGAGAGAGAGAGAGAGAGAGAGAGAGAGAGAGAGAGGCTGTACGTTTACCCTGACACGTCTTATTAATGAGTAAAATGAGTAATGAGTATTTGACTAAATCACGGCTCTCTCCTCAATCTGAGATGATTTGCGCCTATCGTGGTTGTGATTTACTTGTGTTCTGGCTTCATAGCACCATGGTGAGGTAGAGGATCCCTGTGTAGATCGAACTTATGTTTGTATTATGGAGCTGCATCAGTATTAAGGGTAAGGTTTTGCATGAGTAAAACTGGTTAAGGCCATCCCCTCCCACACGAGTAGATTTTATTTTTACTGACCGTTCCAAGTTGTCTTTCTAACTGTTCTTTTTTGTGCATCGGTGGTTTCATTTGAGGCATTCATCATTATTTGTTCATCATCTCTTCTTCCTTTGCTGCCTCGGAAAGGCTATACTTCGTGATTGCTGTACTTCCTGGGTCTCTTCACTTATAGTTTTTATGTGTTATTTGAGCCGTGTCGCGAGGAAAAGTCTAGTGAAACTGTTTACGCTGTTTCAGAGAATATGACATTAAAAGATTCACAATTTTATACATGTATATAGCCCCAGAGCAAGGGCAGATAGCACCAACCCCGCCCCATTTTGACAGTAGCTAAACAGTATTACTACTTTAATCATACGTTGTCAGTTACAACTATTAATCCTTATTATCCATTGAGAAAATTATTTTTCAACATTTTCCCCATACAAATGTATGAGAGCGCAAATTTGACCTTGCCGTAAAAGGTCAAAGATCAACCTACGACCATCACTTGGAAAACTCAGTAGACCTTGAGTCCCAAATGTTATATACCAATCTTCTGCCTCAAGGCTATCTTCGTTCTGGAGAAGAAGATTTTTAAGTCTTTTTACCAAATATGGGCATGGTGGCCATTTTGTTTAATGGCGCGGAACCAATTGAACAATTTTTCAATATTTTTTTGACAGAAAACCCCATGTGAAATCTGGTGAAAATTGCTCAAGCGGTTTCAAAGAAGAAAACATTTAAAAATAAGATGGCGGCTGTGGTGGCCATCCTTGATTTCTGATCAGCACATTCTTAGCGATGATCTAGAGGTCATCCTGTTGCTACAGTGTAAGATTCACTTAAAATTCCCCAAAGGTTTGGGATGATAAGCCAAAAATTGGTTTTCAAGATGGCATTTGTGGTTGTCATCTTAGATCTATGACCAGCAAAATTTTATATACTATGGATCTATAAGTCATTCTTTTGCTACAATGTAAGTTTGAATTCAAATCACTTAATGGTTTAGGAGCAGACGTCAAAATTCGATTTTCAAGATGGTGGCTGTGGTGGCATTTTGGATTGTCATTCAACACGATGTTAGGTACTAAAATATCTAACAGTCAGCCTGTTGTTCCATCATAAGTTTCAACTTAATTCGCAGAGTAGTTTGCGAGCGAAATAGATGGCACAATATTAGCTATTTTCGACCTCGTGGTTATCCTGTTGCTACAGTGTGTTTCAACTCAAATCACCCGATGGTTTCGGAGGGGAAGTTAAAAATTAATTTTAAAGATGGCGGCTAAGCGGCTATTATGGATTTCCAAATGGCATGATTTTAGCTATTTTTCATCTACACATCAACCTGTTGCTATGTAAGTTTCAACTTTATTCGCCTTGTGGTTTGGGAGAAGATGCCCAAAACAGATTTTCAAAATGGCGGCTGTGTGGGCCATCTTGGATTTCCGATCGACACGATTTTAGCTCATTCCGATCCAGGAGTCGTCCTGTTGCTTCAGAGCAAGTTTCGGCTCAAATCGACCAAAGGTTTGGGAAGAGATGTCGAAAATTGATTTTCAAGATGGTGGCTGTGGCGGCTATCTTTGATTTTCGATCAGCTAAGTTTTAGCTATTTTGTGTCTACTATGCGCCCTGATGCTCCTCATCAAGTTTCAACAAATGGATCATAGTCTTTGGAGATGTCCAGATGTCCAAAAATGAATTCTCAACATTTTTCCCATATCAATGCAGAGGGCCCATACAAATGCACGGGGAAGCAAATGTGATCTTGCCGTAAAAAGGTCAAACATCAGCGTAGGACTATCATTTTAGCAATTTTGGTAGACCTCCCGTCCCCGATGATTTTTGCAAAGATAATCTGGTTCTGGAGAAGAAGATTCTTAAAGGACATTACACATTTATAGGCATGGCGGCCATCTTGGTCAATGGACTGCGACATTTAGCAACCTTTCTTTCCCCTACCCCAAGGAGGCTCCACATGAAATCTGAGCAACATTGGCCCGGCAACTTCAGAGGAGAAGTTGTTTGAAGTTTTTTTCCCATACAAATGTATGGGGCCCATACAAATGCACAGGGAAGCAAACTTGACCGCCGTAAAAAGGTCAAACGTCAATGTACGATCCTCATTTCAGCAATTTTTGTAGATCTCCAGTCCCCGATAATTTGTGCAAAGATTCAGCCTCAAGGCATCCACGGTTCTGAAGAAGAAGATTTTGAAGGGAATTTTTACCATATATGGGCATGGCGGCCATCTTGGTCAACGACCGCAACCATTTTAGCAATCTTTCCCCCAACCTAATGAGGCTCCATATGAAATTTGAGCGATATTGGCTCATCGGCTTCAGAGGAAAAGTCGCTTGAAATGTTAACGGACGGACGGACGACGGACAAAAAGTGATAACTATAGCTCAGATGAGCTAAAAATTTATCTGGACATCCTCTTATCTAGAGTTACATAAAACATGACATAATAAAATAAAAGTAAAAAAGGACTGTCTTTGGAAACATCACGAAAATCGGAGACTCGGTTTGACTGAGTCTCTTCATATGTAACACTGTAGTTTGCGAGGCTTCATACGCCCCCTAGCGCCGATTTAATTTTCAAAATAACCAAGATGGGCTCAATGATCCCAAAAGAAATAAAATATAACCTGCACAATGAATAAAGCTTCCTCACGACAAAACCAACAAAATGGATGAGCATCCAGCAAAGACTCCACCCAGTCTGATTAGAGTCTTTGCTGTGCGCTCACTGGGTAGCTAAGGACTCAAGCTTTTTTCTACATGCGGAGAGCGAAGACTCTGATCAGACTGGGCGAATGCCCAGGCTGATCTGAGTCTTCGCTGGGCGCACATACCATTTTCTTGGTTTTGTCGTGTGGCGCCTCATATTATAAGAAATGAGGACAAAACAGTTGTCAAGCATATTGACAGACTTATGCAATAAAATTGGTTGCTAGAAATAGCAAACAAATCTAAAAGTTGGTTTAAAGTCTAAAACTTACTGAACATCTGGCTTTAATGTATAACCCTTCTTAGGACTGTTTTCACTAATGTGAGGTACGCGTTTCACAGACTTGTAAATGTAATAATGGACCGTTTTGTCTATTTACTCATGTCTGTATCTTTGTGATTTTGATCATGATGAAATAAGAACGTCAGAAAACGTATTTTCAGACATGTATACCCATCTACGATTCAGATCAGCCGGCGCATTCGCGCAGTCTTATCAGAATCTTCAATGTGTGCATTTTTGAAAGCCGAGGATGCAAAATGTTTTCATGCGAATAGCTAAGGCTCTGATCAGACTGCCCGGATGCACAGGTTGATTTGAGTCTTCGCTGGGCTCACTTGTCATAAGGTACGCTCAAATATTCAAGTACTCACAAGTAGCGGTTGTCTGTGTTGTACCTCCATGACAATTAGCCTCATCGCTGCCATCACCGCAATCATTATCGTTATCACACACATAACTGGCTGTTATACATTTCCTATTGGTACATAACCATTTACCAGGAGCACACGTGGGAGCTTCAAATATCAATGACATCAATACATTTCAAGTTCTTTATTTTTTCCTAAGGTTTACCATCAGCAAACAATGTGAGTTTAAGAGCAACAATATATAAACAACAATACATGGCAACATAACCCCTCTCTGTTCGTATTTGAAATACATAATACATAAACCCTAGTTCAAATCAAACGGAGATTTTAGAAAATAATCAAACGAATAAAGTTTGTGTGATTTTAATGTCAACATCACTAAAATATGCCTATATAATTTTGACCCCCTTAAACCCCACTTATATATAGTAAAACTGGGGTTTACAGGGGTAGACATTATTTGTCTTATTTCTGCTCAAAATATAAATTGTGAGTACTTGTTAGAACTGCCTTGTCAAGGCGGTTCTAACGAGTACCCATAATCTATGTTTTGAGCAGAAATATGAAAAAAAATCAGTGTTTTATCTGAAATATTTCAGTTTTTGGAGATGAAATGGTCTATATATTTGAACAGGCGTGTTTTCGTAATGGTAAAGCAATATCAACAGTAGTAGTAGTAGTAGTAATCAATAAAGCAATATCAACAGTAGAAGTAGTAGTAATAAAAGTAGAAGCTGTTGTTGTTGTATATAATTTATCAACACTATGATAAAGGAAGATGAGGACATGATTAAACAACGTAATTCAGAACAAGTCAAAACCGATAGTAATAGACCTTGGGCCGGCCATAGACCCCCCCCCTCCCCTCTCCCCACCCAGGGGGAATTTTGTACACTATAATTTTCTGAAACTACATTATATAAGAAACAAAATGACACATGTTAGCCCTCTGGCGATGTGGGCGTTTACTTGTAACAGCCATGTTACCAACGTTACCCTCAAAACAATAGAAATACTTTAGTGTAAAT